>CM068965.1:62996752-63018318 GCA_035128595.1 Eptatretus atami | reverse complement strand
CGTACTGCCACGTGGTGCCGCCATCTTGCAATCCATCATCCGCGTTTCGCTGCACGCAATTGCCATTATGCCCGCCTGCAGGCCTCGCCCCACGCACTGCGTTTCACCCCGCAGTGTTTGCATATTCTTATCCATTCTGTTTTCCATTTGTTGCGCATTCGTATCCATTTTGTTATTCATTTCATCCATTTTGTTTATCATTTGTTGCATATCCCCACTCATTGCCCGTCTGAGCATCTCCACCAAATGGTTCGCGTCAAGCAAACTCAGCCGAAACAATCCGCCATTATCGGTCGCGGTTTCGTTGGGGACCGGGGAGGGACTTTGACGGAGGGAGGGAAGGGTGCCAAAAGCCGCGGCTCCCGCCGCTGCGCCCATTTCGAGTTCTTCATTTATTTGTCTGATGCAGTGTCCCCTTACCAGACACTGTGCTCATTTTGCCGACCTGAAGGATGACAGCTGAGTCAACCCCCTGGTGTATTAATTCACGGCCCAACAGGGGCTTGAACTCAGGATCCTGGATCCAAGCCGCCGCCCTAGCCACTAAGCAACACCAGCTGAATAATTAGGTAATCGATTATTTGCGATCGAACCCTGTAGCGGGTAGAGTGCGGACAACGTTGTGGTTGCTTGGAGCACACCCGTGACTGGTTTTCGGCGTTGTTCCGTGAAAGTCGCGACTGAATGTCCGATCGGTGGGCGAAGCGACCGCTATTGGTTAGACGCGGTCGGTTCGCACGCCGGCGGGCGCAATTCGTAACTGGTGTGAGGAGGGGAAACTAACTCTCCAGTCTCCAACAAAATTAAGCGGAATCGGATCAAGGGTGTGGCGAGGCGACCCTCCGGTTCCATCAAATTACGAGCAATTAAATTATTTCCGAGAAGCAAAATGGCGGTCAAGGCGAACGGAGCAGGGGGTAATGGATTAGAGATGATAGAATCCATTACCAGCCGAAATCCCCGTGCAGGACATTAGATGCAGGCTGAATCCCCCACAACCCCCGCACAAATAAATGAAGAACTCGAAATGGGCGCAGCGGCGGGAAGCCGCGGCTTTTGGCACCCTTCCCTCCCTCCGTCAAAGTCCCCCCGGTCCCCAACGAAACCGGCCGATAATGGCGGATTGTTTCGGCTGAGTTTTGCTTGACGCGACATTTGGTGGAGATGCTCAGACGGGCAATGAGTGGGGATATGCAACAAATGATAAACAAAATGGATGAAATGAATAACAAAATGGATACGAATGCGCAACAAATGGAAAACAGAATGGATAAGAATATGCAAAACACGCGGGGTGAAACGCAGTGGCGGGGCGAGGCCTGCAGGGGGCATAATGGCAATTGCGTGCAGCGAAACGCGGAGATGGATTGCAAGATGGCGGCAACACGTGGCAGTACGCCCGAACAACGGGGGGGGGGGGGGGGGAGTCGCTGCATCGCAGAGGGTGGACTGTGTCGGCCCCGGTGAGGACAAAATAATTCGGAGACATGTTGGCGAGAACCGTAACGCAGAGAGAGAGTGACGGTGACAGAGAGGAAAAATTAAATGGGGTGACGAGACGTGTACGCAAGACACGCTAGAGACAAGGGAGACGCGGGAAGTAAAAGAATTAACAGAGAACGCGGGAGATGGAAACGTAGAGGAGAGACTACACGATAAGAACGGGTGAAAGACGAGCAACATACACAGGAGGTTATGGAGTACAGTGAGGGGAGTCGGGGAATGTGTCGGACCCGGGCAAGCAGCTGGATAAGCCTCCTTCAGGAATGAGGGAGACGCTATGCTGCCCTTGAAGCAGATCTCGACCAGGTGGTCTGGTCGAGCTTTGCGAGGTAGAGGGCGAGTGCTGTAGACGGGTGCACACGAAGCTTGGGGGTTTGGAGACCCCGGGAAACCCTTGTGGTGACGCGATTCCCCATTGTGAATGTCCCGGTGTGTGCGTACACGAGTGTGGCGAAATGTGGTGAAAAGCGCGCATAGCGTGGTGAAAGGCGTGTGTTGAAGGGACCGGCGGTGTGAGTAATATGGTGTGCGTGGTTGCAAGTGTGCCGAATGCGTGCTTCCAGCACACCGGTGTGTATGAAGCGCCGTGTGTGAGTAGAACACGTGCGAGGGAAATGGCAGCGTGTGTGAGGGTCGCTGTATGTGAGGGAGATGGCGGTTGGCATGCGCGAAACGCAACCGCTGTGCCCGAGTGTGAATGTCATCTCGAGTGTGTGAGCGTCGTGGCACGTGGGAGTTGTTGCAGGAGAGTGCGACGACGACGTGCCTGACGGTGGACAAAGCCGAGTAGCGACCGTACTGTTTTGGGACGTGCCGGGTTTGCACGGCAGCGCGCCCGGGTCCGCTGCCGTGTACGCACGAGGAGGCCCACGTGCGCGCCTGCGGGAGTGAAGCCCGGTCCGGAAAGGCGCGGTGATTCGAGCCGACCCCGCCAGACGGACAGAAGGTAGGCTGGGATTGATTTGGACCGGACGGGTTCTCCACGCGAGCGGGTTTGTAAAGCCCGACGAGCAGAGCACATGTGGTTCGCGTGGGAAACCCCTCGAAACGCAAGGTGTTTTTAATGCCTAGAGGTGACGTCGTGGCTGCATGGTCGGAATCCGCAGGAGGAAATCCCTGCCGATGGTTACGTCTGAGGAGGGACGAGGTGCGCGAAGCGCGAGCAGCTGCCATGACGTCACGGGAAAGAGCGAGGTTGCGAGTGCCGCGCTGGTGTACGCATTAAGAAAAACAAAAAGCAAGCCTCGCTTCGGGTGACACAGACGATTAGTAATAGGAGAAATAAAAATAAAATAAACAAAAAAATAAGAGGGGCTAAATTGGGGATTTTTTGCAAATTAAGGGAGTGGGTATGGACAGACAGCAAAGGCGATAGGTTGGGAGAGGAGACAGTACGGTAGGTCCGAGCCCACCTTCGAGTGGCCAGCACCACCGCACTCCCCTCACGAAACCTCCAGTACAAGCAAAGAGGCCGGCCAGCTTCATCTGCCGGCTGTTTTGCGATACAAGGCCTGTGACGGTCAGTTCATCTGCCGCTGTTTTTACTGCAAGGCCTGTGACGTCAGTTCATCGCCGGCTGTTTTACTGCAAGGCCTGTGACCGTCAGTTCATCTGCCGGCTGTTTTTACTGCAAGCACGAGTGACGGATCAGTTCATCTGCCGGCTGTTTCTGCTTGCAAGGCTGTTAGCAAAAAGGGCCGGCGCCTTCACAACAACGACATCTCCTCACCATCTCCTAATCCACATCTCCCCCGATAAATCAACACGAACAACGTCGCCTCACCTCATCTCCGAAGGACGCCATCTTTGCGCCAGCCACGGGCGAGTCCGCATCAAACGGCATCGTTGCAGGCAGACGCGGGGTCCGCTCGCCGCGTGAGTCGGGTGAGTGTCAGTCTGGAGAGGTCGAGGGAGCCGCGTGGAAGTCTGAAGCCTGAAGCCTGCAGTACTGGAGAAGCTGAGGAGAACGGAGGAGGCGCGAACTGGGAGCGCGCTAAGCCTGCTGCTGCGCGCGGAGCTGCGTGTTCGTGTGCGAGCCGGAGAAGCTCGCCAACCAGCTCCCGAACGGTCTGAGGTTTCGGGCTTCGGAACGGTCCGAGCATTGCTGAGGGCGAACGGGTTCTTAAAGAAGCATCAACTCAAAAAGAGCGAAGACCCGTTCGTTCCTCTCAGGCGTTGCCGGCTGGGGCCCGATCACCAGGCGCAGCCGAGCCGCTGTTAGCTAGCTGCCGTGGGGAAGGAACGGTCGCGCGTTCGCCCCAGCGAGGAAGGTAACCAGCGCGGCCTCACGGGCCTCTGCGGTCTACACGGCTCCGTGCAAATAAAGACCCAAGAGCGTCCAGTCTACCCCTGTCTGTCCTTGGGTTTTCCTTGCTTTTCTGTGTGGAAGTTGTGGCGCCGAGTCCGTCAAGTAAACTGTATAAGTGACTGTACGTATAAATAGACGGTATTAGCTCTTTCCTTTGCATTGTGTTTTGCATTCATTGCTTGACTGCTTATGTGCTTATTGTTGTGGAAGTAAATTTGTGCTTCTTATAATGTAACCTGTTCGTCGCGTCATTTTCCCCAATTGAACTGCCATCGTTGCCCTCGGAATAATAGCGGGCTTTTTGATAGCCGAAAATAGAATCGGGGTCCAGCGAGGCCTCGCGATAATACCCCGCTCGGTTATCCCAAAACGGAGCGAGCTGCTTTAAAGCGGCTCGTGTCCAAGCAGGCCTCGCTGAGGTACAATCTTCGGTAATATACCCGCGCGAATAATTAGGTAAATCGATTTATTTGGCGATCGGACCCTGTTAGCGCGGGTAGAGTGCGGACAAGGTTGTGGTGCGCTTGGAGCACACCCTTGACTGGTTTTCGGCATTGTTCCGGAAAGTCGCGACTGAGTGCCCGTCCGGTGGGCGTGCGGCCACGATTCGGCTAAAAGCGGCTCTGTCCGGCACGCCGCTGGGCGCGAATTCGTAACATATATATATATATATATATGGCTGCCAAACCACGTGACTGATGATGTCATACATTTTTCTGTTGACCAATTTATCCTCAATGATCTCAAAAATTTTCAAGCTGTTGTACGTATCCAATTATGATGTCATAACGAAGGCACAATGACATCATAAAAATGGGACCACGCGTCCTGAGCTCACCTGGATCAGGAGCAACAGCCACTCAAACCCCCACACAGACCCCTAGACTCTGATTTTTAAATGCCTGAACAAACTTTACTACATCACTGGTGATGAAGGTTATGGACAAATTTCATTGAAATATTGTGTAGTTTCGGAGAAGGAAGCAAATACCTATTTGAGGATCAACCCCCCCCCCCCTCCCTCATCACCACCCCCTGTTGAACCCCTGAATGACGCGCAGATTTGATGCCAGTCATTATAATCGTTCGTTAGGCACAGATCTGAAGCTTGATGGCAAATTCATCAAAATCAGTGTTTGATTCAAGTTGATAATGATCGAAGTGTTTATGACTGATGATCTCACTGACTCATTGACTCACCAACGGACACTTTCATTGCATAAGCTCACCGGACTAAAGTCCAGATGAACTAAAAAATACATTTATTCCCCATGGGAGAACTTACCATGTGACAAGTTCAATTTTTCCATGGAGCCGTTTCGGAGATACAGAGTCCAATGTTTCTCCTTTTTTCCAACATGGCTGCCACACTACGTGACATATGATGTCATTATTATCATAAAAACATTCTACATGACAGTAGTCGCACCTATGGTGAAAATTCTTTCAGTCCGAACAGCAGTTCAAGGAAAGGAATAACAAAATGCAAGACATGCCCCTCGTACGTATGGGACCGACAGCTTAACTCTGCTTTTCGCTTCGCGAGCGCAGGCTAACAACGTGCTGTGATGGGGGCGTGGATTCCTTGGCAAAAAAGACTATTTTTGATGGTCTTTACAGTATGAGTAATAATGGTCCTAGAACTGATACCTTGGGTATGCTATTACTGTACTTACATTCCTCCTCACCTGCATCCACCTGTTCACAATCACTCCTTGTTTTCGATCACAAAGCCAGTTTCCAACCTCCTTTGGCTACTCCACCAACCAATCCATAAGCCGTCTCCTTAACCAATAGCCAATCCTGGGTGGATTAACAGTTAAGGTAGCTGACTGAAGATGTTAGCGTCTTTAGTTTGAGCCGTGTTGATTAACACCAGGTGGGTGACTCAGCCTGTCATCTTCCAGGTTGGTAAGATGAGTACCAGGCAATTGGAACAGGGGCATTGAATCAACGGCACGGCCGCACCCCAGAAAAAAGATGCAGCCAAGCAGCTATCGGCTGCATTACAAATATATGAAATAATAATCCAATAACCTTCTATGTGGTGCTTTTTTTATTTTTTAAATGTATCCAAGTCGAGGCTCTTGTAAGAGCTAACAACAAGAAACATATATCAAGGCAGGAGACAAGAGGGGGTGGGAGAGGGAAGCCCAAATAGTGGGGCACAAAGACCATAGGAGTATCTGTGGAAAGGAAGAGGGATGGGGTGGGGTACATGGGGTAACAAGATGGTACTACAGGGACTTTTAGGAAGGAAAACAGGGAATTTGAAGAGGTGGGTTTGGATAAAATTTATGGGAGTATTAAAGTTAAGATTTAGATGGGGGAAGACACGAGATGGTGGTGAAACAGTGTTTTGAAGACCTGGAGGGAGGAGTGGGATTGAAGAGGAAAGAAAAGAGGAGAAAAAGGGGAAAAAGAGGAATGAAAGAGTGAAGTCAGCAGTTATTCTTGATTTCGGCATTTTCACCAGAAGGGGTTTTTTGGCAGACTTTGAGCACCCTGCGGAATTATAGAGGGAACAGGTCACAGACGGAGCGGATGGTGGGGTGCAGCGTCGGAGAGGCGATGCGTAGAAGACAGAAAGACCATTGACCTGCCTCTGGTGAGAGAGTGAGAGACCCAAAGTTTCAGCTTCATCATGGCAGATACCAATGATCCTATGAAAGTTTAGATGAGTTTTGTCAGTGGTAGAAGCTCAGATGGTGCAAACGAAGGACTTTGAATGCGGAGGATGTCCAGTCAGCGACTGGCTTTGGAGGCCAGCTTGGAGTTGTGGCTTTCCCAGGAAGATCATGGCAAATTGTGAGACCCCAAACTTGAATGAAAAGACATCTTCAAGTGGATTGTTGAGAAGTAGATGGCGGGGTTTTTTTCCAGATGGTCCTTTCGGAGAGACATAGAGAGTTGTGATATTTGTCAGGATTTAAAGACATATTCTAAGTGATTGACCAGTTGTATTTATCCAGGTCTGCAGAGAGTGAGAGGCTGCTTGCCGACCAATCAGAGGATGACAGTGTACGGCAGAGGGTGAAGTCATTCAGCAAAGAGATAAAGAGGGATTTTCTAGGGAATCTGGAGAGATCATTGATGAAAATCAGAAAAGTACAGGGCCAAGAACACTCCCTTGAGGAACTCATCCTGGATGGGAAGAGGAGATGGGAATCCATTACGAGCCACGTGTTAGACTGCGACAGGAGAGGAAGTCAACGAGCCATGAGTGGACTTCCTGAGTGTCCTTGGATACCATAAGAAGAAAGTATGGTGAGCGGCAGAATGCCAGACCGTATCGAAAGCTGCGGTATGTCGAAGGAGATGGCTCTGATCTCATGTTTGACATTTATGACCTCCATGCATTGTTGGGAAACAGAAGTGGCATGTCCAGGGTTGAGTGAGCTGGTCTAATCCAAATGATGATCGGAAATCAAGACATTCAGAAGAGGAAGGATTGATGTCTAAAGCGATGATGTATTCCATAACATTTGCTGATGTTGGGAGAAGTCTGATTGGTTTGGAGTTGCAGGGATCAGTTTTGTACCTTTTTTTATGCAGGGCAGTAATGATTGTTTATTTCCAAGCAGATCGCAGGTGACCTGAGAAAGTGAGAGTGTGAATAGAACAGAGAGGGGTGAGCAAGAGCAGAGGAGTGGGTTTTAGAACATGAGGGCTGATGTCGTCTGGACGGTTGCAGAATCTGAGTCAGAGTTTGACAGCAAAATCTCCACCTTGTCAGGAGAAAAGAACACAGAGTCCAGAACACTGTGTGCGACTGGTAAGGTGGGTAGAGAAAGCGATGGGTTTGGGACACAAGATTTAGAAGCAAACACAGAGTTTAGGCATTCATTCTTTTCACATGCAGTGTCGCTGTGTGGTAATTTGAGGTAAGGGAGGGGTGGAGGGGGAACATACACCAGAACAGAGCTTAACTAGACACCACCAGGATTTGGAGGAGGGAGACACGTTTGAGAGTTCAGACTTGAGATTAGAACGATGTTGTTTCCTGGCTCTCCTGAGCGTAGATACACTTGTTGAAGCTTTGTGGAAGGAATGAGATTGCCTTCAAGAGGATTTGCCTTCCACGAGGCAAAGGCAAGTTTTAAGGACAACAGCCTCGCCACAAGCTCAGTGTACCAGGTGCGGGAGAAGGGTATGACAACGGGAACGAGATGAGATAAATCTGTGCATGAGAGAGAGAGAAAGTTTCTTTGAGAATTCCCAGGATGAGTTGATGTCGAGAAAGTAGAAATGGATATCAGTCTCTAGAAGTTTGATGCTTGAAACCTGCCAGTCAGCCTGAGTGAATGCCAGACTCGTCGTGCTGAGGTGGTTTCTCTCTTGACAGCCAGAGAGATGACCGCTTTAAAAGCATATGGTCAGATTAATTGATTGGTTGCAGAAGAAGAACAGCAGAATTTTCTGGGAAATTGTCCAAAATCAATCAGAAGAGATGGAGTCCGTTGGCTGAGATCCGGGTCGGAAGTTGACAGATTGTGTCAGTCCCAACGAGTCATAGAAATCCTTGCTGAAATGCCATGGCAGGTGAAAGGGTACCCACACCCAGCCAACTGGCATGATGGACAATTGATGTCACCGCATACGAGGCAGAGAGAGTTTTGATGATGGATAGAAGCTGGTAATGGGCACACACTCGCTTCAGACTAGTCAGAAAGTGAATTTGACAACGAATTTTCTAATCAAGAATCCTCAGGTTACGACGACAGTCAAAATCATTGTGTGGAAGGTGCTGTAAAACCGTGTTATGATCGCTATTTTTGGGAGATGAGCAATCAAATGTAAAAGGACACCAGAAAACATTAAATCTTCGTTTCAAAGACATTTATTCAAGAAAAGAACAACGATTAAGTGTTAAGTTAACCATATCTATCATTATAAAAGTGAAGCCATGTGGACCTTTAAGTTTAAAAAAAAAATAAATCATTTGCCTCAACAAACATGACAGTCCATCATCGTAAGGTACAGGAATGAGATAGCATCGTGTAGTTCCGGTCTCTGCTTCAGCAAAACGTAACGTATGTGTCTGCGTGAAGTTTCAGTGAGGGTCAAACCTCCACCAATGTCTGTCCAGTTAGTTTTTTGAACGACTTGATGCAGGTTACCTTTCAGCTGGCTTCCACAACTTGCTGTGGGAGGCTGTTCCAGTCGTCGACCACTCAAATGCTGAAGAACTTTCTTCTAACTTCCAAGGGACTCCTTTCTTTGAACAACTTCAGAGGATGCCCTCCTTGTAGCTGAGTTGTGATTTGAAGTAAAAAAAAAAATAGTGCCGTGGAGTTCAAGTTTGCTAATTCCTTGCAATATTTGTAGTAGACTAATATATTTCTTATCATTTCATAAGTAGAGGAATGCATATTCAAACTCCCTGAAACCTCTCCTGGAGCAAAGCCGGCATACTTGTGGGACTAGTTTGGTCGCTTTTCCTTTGTACTCTCAACCTTTTTAGCATCGTCTTTGTCCCGCAAGTACCAAAAGTAGTTCCCATACCATGGACTCCTCGATTTACGCTCATACCTCCATTCCCCTGCGTGCTGGTTGCAAAATTTAAATATTTTTCTTCGCAAAAAAACACCGTTGAACTCGAAAATTAAAAGATGTTAATCGTAAATTGTTCAGTACTTTGTCCAAGGATTAAGTCGAAAAAAACGTAAATAGGAGTGTAAATTGAGGACCAAGTATATTCAATGTCATGTCAAACGAGTGTCTTGAGCAGTAGAGGAGAGTCCTTTATCAGTGTGAGTAAATGCTCTCTTGACTCCTGAGTAGTTCGTCGCCTTGTTATCTACTGAGGAGAAACGTTGGTAGAATTTAAAGTCAACGCATTGATGACTAATAAGTCCTTCTCCATAGCAGACAGTGCTCGAAGTTGAGTTCCTTTGATACTGTACCCAACATTTCCGTTGCTTCTGCCTCTGTGCAACCTTGCACTTTCCTTCGTTGGAAGGAAATTGTCAATCTTTCAGACCAGGTGTTCACCTCTCAGATCAACTTGAAGATTCTGTCTGGCAAATTACATCCTGGCTATACATCTTCGTGCCATCAGCAAAACGGCTGTACCATTTCTTCCACTTCTGATGGTAAGTCCTTGATGAAAACCACAAACAGTGATGGCCCCAGAACTACTTTCCGGTACTCCACTTGCAACAGGTATCAAGGAAGAAGTAGCCCCATCCATGGTTACATACTGCAGCCTTGCTGTCAAGAAGTGACGAATCAAAGCAAGATATTTCTTCCATCTCAATCGGCTTTCACATTCTAAGGAATCTCTCTGATGGATGCTGTTGAATGCCACTTAAAATGGTGATGCGCGCACACCAAGGCTTCCTTTAATTCAGAGTCTGCCCATTCCTCCAGCACCCAGTGAAGCTGTGTAGCACATTACTTTCCTGGTGTGAAGCCATACTGACAGCTGGTGCATGTGTCATTTACTTCCAATGAGTACTCAATTAATGAATCGGCACAGTGCCCCATGATCTTCTGATTGTTGAAGTGAGGTTTACAGTCTGCAATTTTCAGGCTTCTGCCTTCTCCCATCTTATGGTAAAGCAATTGCTCGTAGTTCTTATAATCATACTCGTACATTGTGTTGCCGAACTGCAACAGGCTCATCACATCTGACAATGTTCGTCAAAAAAAGAATTTTATTCTCTCTGGTAGTGTTTGATCGCTGTTGCAATGACCACGCAAATTGTCTTTGATAACGCATGAGGTCCATTTCACCCACTTATGTCGATTGAATTTTAAGTAGGATGAACGAGTTTCCACATCCAACAACGATATCCAATATTCTGCTATTCCATGTGTGACCCTTTCACCCGACGTTGACATCCCAGAAACAGAAGTTAAATATAAATGCATACATGCAAATTTGGGCAAAAAAAAAAGTTTCCATTCCTATGATACTTGCCCTCACAAATGTGGAGATAATGAGTAAGTATGCACAATCTCTGAAACTGGCGACAAGAAACGACACATACATAAACTTGGCATTCTTTTTTTATGCATGGCAGCCTACAACCATGGACCTTTCCCCCAGTATTTATTGTGCATGAGGCCAATGCGACATTAACCCACGACCAGTGTTGGTAAAAGGTTCACGTCCATTGGTTCTCCTGTTACACACAGGTAAAATCCAGTGATTCTCCAAAATTATTTTCCAACACCTGTTTGCCATGGCAGCAACATGTGAGAATGCTCAATGTTCTCACCGATTCACGGCCATTATTTACTCGCTACACCATTAAAACAACGATGGGAAAACATGCATCACCAATTGTTCCGCCCTCTCCTGCGAATTTCAGATGATTTGATGTTTTAAACAGGAGACCGGATTTGGTGATTGTTAATGATTAGAGTGTACGCTCTGAGTCTTGGAGGACGGCGGTTCAGGTGGTTCGAACCCCGGCCGAGTTGTAGCAAGACTTGTCGACATAGTGAAGATGATAAATACAATTCCTACTCACATCTATTTTGGTGATTGAAGAACAGTTGGACTAGACGAGTTCATAGAAACAATACCCCATGCAGTGTTGAAGTACATATTTCAATTTTAATACAATAATCCTTACTATATTCACGGACGGATGTGTGTTTGTTTGTCACGCATACTCCTCCGACATTTCTGGGCTGATGGCATTTCGACTTGCTACGTAGGATCAACATGACGAAAATATCTATCGGGGTGTTTTTATCTTTGTCGGTGGTCTTGGGGGGGGGGGGTGGTGTGAGACAACAAATTATCGATGTAAATGTGTATCGTGTAGTGCTGCCTCCAGGTGGAAAGCGCCGCCTCTACAAGTCTCCACCATTCACAGTGCATTATCCTGTCCCCAAGTTTTCCAGTGTGGTGAGGTGTTTTAACATGTCCACCCTATTTCATGTCCACCCATGTCCAACAACCACCCTATTTAACATGTCCAGGTACAGCAAAACTGGACGTTCTTGGAAGTGACAAGATGGCGATTGTGTTTTCCAGTTCTCAAGTAATATTCAACTTCGATAAAATAAGGTTTTAAAAAGGTTTAACCTTTATGAAAAAATTAATTCCGAGTTTACCACCATTGACACATGTCGTTGACACCACCCTATCTAACACTTGCGTTAGTCAATTGGTATCCTTTATGACTCCTCAAAAACAGTAAGTTTCCTGTTTGGATATTTCCATTTCGTTTAACAGGCGAACAGGACTAAAAAAAAACAAAGATTTTTTATTCTTTCCGTCGTTAAAAAACACATGTGCGATCGGGACGAATTCGGAGCAAAGTCCATTAAACGGAAATTTGTCTTCCTATTCATGCTCCAATTCAATGTTCCAATATAAACAATTCATTTAAATAAGCTGTTCCTCCATTTTAAACTGACAAGACAGACGGACGGACAGACAGACATGAACAATTTGATGACCCCACTTTTCGCTTCACATGCGCTGTGTAATAAATGTTCACTCGTGAAATTTGGCTCTAAGTTCATAAAAAACCTCACCACTCAAAAATCACATACGAAAAAACGGTGAGCAGTATTTAACAAGGCGGTTACGGACATGGGTGGTCGCTATATAATTGCATACTAATCATACAGTTTTTAACGGATCGGGCTGAATTTTTGACAAAGAGCTTATTATAGTGCGCATAAAAGCTCGGAAGCCGATTTTTGATTTCGAAAAATAATATATATAAAATATTTTTCGATTTTTTTTCAAAAATTTCAAAGTCCCGTTGCTAGGCAACGGTGGCGTCCATAGCAATGGTGCTCAAAAGCATACAACTAGATCCTGGTATGAACCTACCAGTCAAGTTTCATCAAAAATCTGTGACTCCTCTGGCCTCCAGAGCTGTCCATTACATACATACAGACAGACGAATACCTGAGATAAACGATAGATAGTTCTAGCGACCACCAACAATCCGGTAGGCGAATGGTGGTCCGCTACATAGATTTGCATACATCACAAAGTTTTGACGGACGGCTGAAATTTTTGCACCAAGAGGTGATTATAGTGCGCAAAAAAGCGCGGAAAGGCCGATTTTGATTTCGAAAAAAAAAAAATTCGGATTTTGTTCAAAAGTTTCAAAGTCCCGTTCTAGGCAAGGGTTGGTGTCCGTCATAGCAACGTGCTCAAAGCAATACAACTAGATTCCTGTATGAACCTACCAGTCAAGTTTCATCCAAATTGGTTGACTCCGCCTCTCCAGACTGTCCATTAAAACCGTACAAACAAACAACGGATAAACCTGAGAAAACGTAGTCAGGCGACACCCAAAAACGAAATACTCACAAAAGTCACACGAAAATAGAAATCGAGGCAAGAACAAACTTCTCGCGATAAACGTAGAGCGTAGAACGTTCAGGGAAAACATCGAATGTTCGTAAGGAGATTCCCTGAGAAAAACACTCTCGCGGAAGCACAAGCACTAGCGAAAGTTCATCGTGATAAGTAAAAATCCCAAGCAGGTCGCGTAAACTACATCGCGAAAAGTGATACTTCAGTGGAAAAAAACTCCAAATCGACAGAACTAAGAATCGAGATCACCGGGCCGCTGTGTCTCCGTCTGTAATCTACAACATCTTTTACCTCCTCGTAAAGTGACGTCAATTCTTCTCTTGAAGAAGATCGCCGAGAAAAGAAGAAGAAAAACGCCTTTCCCCTTCTGAAACCAACCAATTAAAAAGAGTGGAAAAATGTGACGTGCATTACTTTCGTTGACAATCAGCTATAATTGAAAGAGTCGATCATGAGAACTAACCAGTTGGGCATCCATTTGCCATGCTTGTTGGGCCAATGCTCTATGTTGTGGTGAAGTTCCTTGGAAGGATCCTCATGTTATTATTTGATTATAATTTTCATGGATACACCCTGTGTCCACAGTGATTGTGACCATGTTGGTCAGCATCTTGGTTTTACCGAGAATTCTTGACCAGCATGTGATGTATTTCCTGGATAACTTGCTCAGATTAGATGAATCGTCATGCACACAAAAATTCAGAATCCTTACCTTAAATAGTTTTAAATGGTCCACTATATTTTTTTGTTTTTAAAGTCTGCTATTGGTCACGTCGGTTCACTCACTCCATCGTTGAATTCTATTAAATACTGAAATATAAAGTAATGTGATAGTCCATAATTCACTAGGGTACCAACATTTGAAGTGAAGTCTGTCTGTTTGGTTAGGTCTGGGGTGGCTAGCTTGGGATCCTGGCCCCCATTTGCTGCGAATTAACACCATGGGGTTGACTCATGCCATGTATGTCATTCGAGGTTGCAAAATGAGTACCCACTGTACCTGGTTCTGGTGTGTGCCCTGGTTAGAATAGGTCACTGACCTGTGTGTCATAAGAGGCAACTAAAGGGTTGGTGTCAGAATCGCATCTGGAAATAAAAAAAAACTGTTGCCTCAAAAGAGAACTATGATGTCATGGGCTAACAAGGCATGGTCATGGGCCATGGGGCCCCCACCCCTGCTCTACAGGTCAAATGCCTTAAAAGTATGACGTGTGTGTGTGCCAATATTTAGAAGTGTATTTTCCAAAATATTTTGTTGTTGAGTTTCAGCCCCCCCCCCCTCCGCCCTCCCCCAGAACAATCCACATGGATTTGTGCATTTCACGAATTTCGGGTCAAATATTTTAGGGAACACCAGTCCTGCCCCCACTCTTCCTCTCCTTTGGCAAAATCATTCAGTTACAGAATAAAATATATCACTGAAACGTCAGAGTTAGCAAGCACCGTAGCCTTCGTTTCATATAAATCTTGAAGTATAGTGCAGTTCTGGAGAGCAGCACAAACTCCACTGACATAACCATAAGAGGCGACCGTCTTCCACCACAGTTGGCATGATGAATAAATTATCTCTCAACCATGAGGAGTTTTTGGGGTTGACAGGATGTGCTCAGAGGTAGTGACTTGCCTTTGAGTTGTTTACCTGACTATGAATATCATCCTATATTGAATTGGTGATTATGCCATAATACAGCAGCATCTTAATTGGCTGAACCAGTCCAGCCGACTAGAAGTCAGGGCAGGCAATTTTGAATTTGAATTTGTTCAAGAGTGTCGTGCAATAGTTACAGACACTGTAAGATCTCTAAGTCCACCAACCTATCCGCTGGCAGGTGGGGTGTCTGTTCAACATCCATTCCCGATGACGGCACACACATTGTGCCCACCTGAATATAACTACACTGGGATGGAACCGTTCGAGCTGGATAAGATTCAACCTGGACTGTCTCAGAGGGAGGTGATCTGTGCATTACCTCTTGTCATCTTGCCACTGCTTAGCCCCAACACATGTACACGCAGTAAAAAAATTTTTTACAGTCAGGAAGATTATCCACTCATCCAAACGAGGCTGTGTACCAAACAGTCTATACTTACAATTGATACAATTATTCCTGTGAAATAACTGCAGGTTAAATTAACGCAATTTCTTTCCTTTTACATTCATTTAATCTGCAACTTCGCAAACAGCTGCAAGCAAAATTGAAAGAGAGGTGGCAGAAATTATCTTAATGCAGCATCAAAGCTTAAATAATCGCATTCCTGTAATCCTAAGGATTTTTATGAATGCAATTTGAAAGAAATTAAAAAAAAATAGGACAACTGACCTGCAGCTTATCTGGGCCCTGGCTAATGTTGGTAACCAAAATTTGGATATCATTCTGACTGGTGTCGTGCAGAAGATTTTTGAGGAATGACGCGATTTTCCCAAATATTGATGAAGTCGCCATTTTGACTAACAACTTCCGGCAGTGATTAAGCGTTACCTCTGCAATTTAAACATCAGGGACCCTTCTCTAATGTTGTAACCCCAAATTTGGTAGCCATTCTGATTTGTGGTGCTGGAGAAGAAAGATTTTGAAGGATACTAAGTCCACATTGTTGACGATTTAAAGTCAGTGGACTGAATGACTTTCAATCCCCATTACCGGTCACAAGTGGATAGTTGCTGCAAAATTTCAGCCGGATAGGGCCCAGTGTGTGGCCGGAGAGTCAAAATAGAGACGGATGGATGGAACGGATTATACGGTCGGCACGGACGGTGCACGATGACAAACACAGTATCTGGATTCCAATTCCAGAAAGCTAAAAAACCCACCACAGCCATCATTTGAAAGCCCACGGTTAGTTTTACTGGTAAAGACATATGTGGTTCTTTATTTCTCTCGGCTGATCGTATTATTAGTCAAGGATTCTCTCGTATGACCCACCATGATTGAAGTTTTTAGATGCGCTCCACACCTGGTACCCTTACCCCACAGGGATGGTACAGCATTTAAACGGTACCGCCAGTAATACTGGACTTGCCGACTCGAAGGATGATCAGGCTTAGATGAGTTCACCGGTGTTAAAATTGCCAAGGCTACTGACTTTGGTCAGCGCTGCCTAGCAACACGAGGTTCTGTAGACATTGAGGCTTTAATTTTGTGAACTGTATTTAAATTCATTACCCCATATTATTTTGCAAAATTACGATATCCTGGGCGGTTAGACTCTAGCAGATCCTGAGTCAACTCAAGTTGTGCAATCCGAAGAAGGCTCACTTGCTTCCTCTTTGAGTTTGGGCAAACGAGATTTCTCGGGGAAAAAGATCACACAATATTGCTTTGGGATAGATAGTAGCAGTGCTTTTCATCTTTCCACCAAGGTGGGTTGAACTTGAGTGTGATTATGAAGTCGGCCAAGCTGTTACTACGGGAGGTGTGTGCCCCCGTAGCAAGCAGTGGAAGCAGTGAAAGAAGAGCCTTGAGGTTTTCTTTCAACTCGTATCAACACCTTGCCTTACATACACTGTTCATGCTCTGGTCTTACAATGTACACCTGTGGCATTTTTCAATTGAACATGTGTGATCCTCTACAGTAAAAAGTAAGGGCTGAAATTTAGAAAGGCGTTTAGCGAGCCGTCTTGTTCAACGACCACGCCTAACCCTTAAACGTGGAAAAAAACATTGTTGTATCACTCAGCTAAATCGTCCGGTCCAGATAGCATTATGACTGGACCGTACAAAGCCAATAGTCGTTGATGGCAGTGTTGAACGCAGATTAGCCTGTACTGTGAAAACACCTCCATATCTCCAACATTCCAATTGAAGAAGATGTACTGCATAGAATTCGCAAGCTATGGACAACTTTGTGGGCGATTCATGGCATTTCTCCACTATCATAGGTGAGGGCCCCAAATTTATATAATATAAACAATCTAGATACAGTCCACATAGTTGTATTAATCTCATAGCTAGACAATCACACAGGCAATGATACATCATTATCATGTAAAGTACTTCATGTTAAGGCATTTTTAACAGCTTAACATCATTGTACCTAGATGGGGCTCTAGGCGGGTCTATGAGGTGGCTCTCGTCCTCACAATTGAGGCGGCTCGGTGCTGTTAGTGTGTAGAGGAATGCAAATAATCAAGAATACCTCAAGGACATTGGGTGCCTCCGAAATTTATTTCAGTTGGGTTAAACCAACAGTGAGTGACTGTCTTAAAAATGTCATCATGTTGGACGATTGACTCAATAGTTTGTGGTTATCATCATTTTTACTTCTGATAGGTGTGCCCACGAAATGCCATGATAATTATCAATACACCTCTCGACGCGTTTGTTCGAGGTGGAAAAAGCCCTGGGTAGGGCAACAAAGGGTCACGACAACTCTGTCGTAGGACCCTTAGGCCCCCTGGCAAGTTTGTTGAGATTGGATAAGAATAACGATGAGATGCATCACAGTCAGCCAACAAGACAATACCAATTGTGTATTTTAGTTTGATGCGAAATCAAAACTAGCTTACTGTTTTTCTCTTCTGAGCCCCTGTTACAACAAATAATAATATGCACACATCACAGAAGGAATGTTCACAGATGTTCTCATAATGATATGCAGAAGCACCACCACAGGTTCACTAGGTTAGTTCCTGGAAACACCAGTAAACTAAGATAATTAAGACATTAACCTTATATGAGAAGTACTGTAGTTTTGGTTCTGGACACTGAAGTGGGGAAAATAAAACTTCAGGAACTAGAGAATCATAAACACCTTACCCCATCGTCTTGAGAACTAGGCATCGGTGGGTGTATGAGTGACAAAATTGATTGGTTCAGGATGACTAAAATGCCGTAATATTTTATCCACGTACTTGCTAAACGGAAGGGTTTTGAAAGTGCCAAACGGTGATTTGTGTTCTTCATGTTCAAGTAATATAATCCAATTGAATTAAAATAAGATTTTTAAGGTCAGAGGTAAATAAAATTTAGAGTTTTACCACCGTAGATGCAGCTATTGACAACCACCTTATTTGCACGTTACTTTGTTATCGTGCCTGTTGTTTGTGTCCTTTATATTACGTCTTAAAAAAAACAGTAAGTTTCCTGTTTGGAATTGATCTTTAATTTTGTTTGAATGCCAGACAAGCACATAGACTAAAAAAGTTATCTCACTTCTCTCCCGATGCGTGATTGGGATGAATCAAAACCAAATTACTGCTAAAACTACAGATTCGTTTCCGTTTTGTGTTCAAATATACATTCAATTGGAAATCAAAGTTGTTCCTCGATCATAAACTGATTTTTGTTAAACAGACAGCAGAAGTGAACCAATTGCTACACCCCGCTTTTGTTTGCATGCATGGATATGACACAGTTGGCGAAGCCAGTCTCCAAAGGACAAGTCGACACTCGAGGTTGATGTGGCTCTAGGGCTTCTGGGAGAATTTTGTTCTGGAAGAAGGAGTGAGCTTTGTTTTTTAAGCCGCACTTCCTCTAGCATCCTCATAACTAACTATGAAACGTATTTTGAAAAACCATTGCACTCTTCCACACGTGACAGGTCGGTATCATTTTGCTGCATCGCCATGGTCTGTGATCATGAGGATGTTTGACGATAACTTGAAGTCCTGTACTGAGGATGGTAGCTTGCAAGTCCTTGTCATTGACCTCTTCTGGGCTGTCAGTTGTATCACTCTTCAGCTGAAGGTTTCATCCCTGTGGAACTTCTTGTGCCACCATGAACCTTCAGTGATGACACCAAAACCTTACCACAGATGTCAGTTGCTCAGCTGACAAATCTCCTTGGAACTTCATTGTAAACATCAGGAAACCTGTTACAATTCATTTGACGCGTCTGATCGTTACTTGAGAGTTTAGGCACGAACTTGTTGATTTTGGTCGACATTACAGATCGCCAGTTTATGATTTTGCCAACTTCGAATTTTAACATTGAGGTGCTGGACTGTAGTCACAATTTAGTCCAATACCAACTTTTTATCTCATAATAATATTATATATGATATGTATTTATGGAATTCTTTTCCCGCATTTTATTATTTCTGCAATTGTTAAAAAAAAGTTTTTAAAACACATTGTCATTTCATTAGTATCTTGCTCTCAGCATGCTTTTGAAAATGCCCCCAAATACAAAAGCTGGGATATAGACAGATTAATACATTTACAATCAATGTTATGCACAATTACGTTAAAATTTTATTGCTGTTATATTAATTTCTTCTTTTTCATATGCAAAACATTGCCTGCAAGTAACATCATCCCGCCCTGCTTGCAAGATACCCAGGATGATACTTGGAGCTGGCCCGAGATCAACCCAGGCAAGACGGCTCAGAGTGATCACATACCTTTGGGCTATCTGCCAGCCTGTTTATTAACTATTTGAATGTTTACAAAAATGTAATATTGTGAAAACCAAACATTCTTCCTCCAATGATTGTAATATCACATCGTTTGTACAAATTACATTCACCAACCTTTTGCCAGTCGAAGCAGTCTTCAAGCGTTGCCTTTCATATCGTTATTAGCATTGTATTCCCAGCGCACATACATACCAGAAGATCATCACAAGCAAATGTCACTCTTACATAATGCGAAACGCAGTTTACCGTTATTTTATGCTGTCCCAGAGCACCGTTACATAAATCATTTCGTCCATAGACTATTAGACTCTCAAACAGATTTGAAAATTGTCCTCCTGAAGCGAACTCGATACATCTATTTTTTGTTTGGGGAAAACAATAATGCCTGTGAAACAATATTTCACCATCTACAGCAAAAGATGCACATAGGTCATACAAAAATGTTTTTTTTTTTACTTATAGAGGGAGAACGAGGCAGTTATAGAACATTGGTGAATCTGGATGCATGTGGCGGGTAAGTTTGTGGCCACTTTACTTGAACCGGGCGTTTTAGAAGGCCTGACCGGGGTGAGAAAAGAAAATAGACAAACAATGCTGAGCGCTTGAGGCTTTCTGATTTCTCTGATATGTAGATTAATAGATTTACTTCTGCATCCAATTTGTGACTCCATGATCTTCCTTCCAACGCCTCATTCCTCCGCACGCGCATTTATAAACCCCCAATTGGACTAGTTCCTATACGGGGCTGGTGGATTGTCTCGATTTTTGTGTCGTCGTGTGGGTTCGCAACCTATCTAGGACACGTCTGTGACTGTTTATTCTACTTATGCAAAAGACAACACATGAGGTAATATTTTCACGTCATTTTTTTTCGACATCAGATCAAGATGGCCGACTGGCGGTCATTTCGTTGTAAAAAAAAACCCAGTGTCAAACACGTCCTCAGCCATTTCCTGGACAAGCATTTACCAATGTATGTATTAAACGTGGCACCAAGATAAGAATGATGTCTACATATGCATATCACTTTTTTTTCTTTCCAAGATCAGGTCAAAGATGGCCGACTGCGGCCATTTTAGTTGTTAAAAAAAAACCCAATGTTGAGCCACGTCCTCAAACATTTCTCGGACAATGCATTACCGAATTGTTCAAGTTGGCACACGAATAAGAATGAGCTTATATTAAGGCATGTCATTTTTTTTCAGAATCAGATCCAAGATGGCTCGAATGGTGGCTATTTTGTTACAAAATGTCCCCAACCATTTCTCATGCCTGCATGGTGATTTGATCAAACTTGGCTCCTAGCACAGTACATGATGGCATACACGTGCCCCCTCATGTTATTTTCTGATGTGATCAAAGATAGCCGACATGGTAGACTGAGCATTTTTTGTACATATATGGCTATCCTTAACTCCAATTACTAGCAAAGTACAAAACAACAGAGGTATGCATTTTGTTTTACTGTTTATCTAAGTCCCCTATTTTGTCTTTCAACCCTGCATGCTGTTGGTGTCACCCCCCCTCTTCTTCTACTGTTCCTTTGTTCTGTTGTGTCCTGATACGGTCTTCTCGCTCTTCCACGAGCTTCGACCTTGTCCACAAAAAAGCAGCAAAGCATCGAAATACACAAGCAACTGAAGATGAAAATAAAATGAAGAACAGATAAAAGGATAAAATGGATTATTGTTTTCCATTCTTTGTTTTCAGCGGTTGCATCTCCCAAGTTTACCTGCATGTTCTCTTTTTCTCTTTTTCTTGTCTTTTCTGAAACTTCTTTATTTCTCTCAAAATCATACTTAATTTATAAAGTACCTTCAGCAGGTTTCAGGAACACCTTTTTGCGAGGCCTTATAAACAATTTTAAATTATGTTTTCTACACATGAAATGTTTGCTTTTGCCTGATTTACATATGATATGTTATTTGAAGGAAATTTGTGAATTCTGATACATTTTGTGATTTCTTTTTAGAAATGTGCATGAAAACATTGATGTACTTGTACTTTTTAGAAGGAGTTCAAACATAAACACCAATACACCTCATGTTTACCACCCAGTTCTGAACCTTCAGTTGGTTGAGAAAATTATCTCTCTCTGT
>CM068965.1:62975019-62996727 GCA_035128595.1 Eptatretus atami | reverse complement strand
CGGCAAAAAGCCGCGTCCCAACCAATGATGCAACCAGCAGCCACAGGCTGCACTCGATAGCCAACCTAATTATTCGCGCGGGTAGATTTACCGAGAGATTGTACCTCAGCGAGGCCTGCTTGGACACGAGCCGCTTTAAGCAGCTCGCTATAGATCGGGGCTTTTTAATATAGAATCGGAGTCCGCGAGAGCCTCGGATAATACTCCGCTTGGTTAACCAAAAACGAGCGAGCTGCTTAAACGGCTCGTGTCCAAGCAGGCCTCGCTGAGGTACAATCTCATCTGGTAAATTCTACCCGCTGCAATAATTAAGGTGGCTATCGAGTGCAGCCTGTGCTGCTGGTTGCATCATTGGTTGGGACGCGGTTTTTGCCGCTGATGCAGTGTCCCCTTACCAGACACTGTGCTCATTTGCCGACTCTGAAGGATGACAGCTGAGTCAACCCCCTGGTGTATTAATTCAGCGGCCCAACGGGGCTTGAACTCAGGATCCTGGGATCCAAGCCGCCGCCCTAGCCACTAAAGCCAACACCAGCTGAATTTTAATTAGGCTAATCGATTATTTGCGATCGAACCCTGTAGCGGGTAGAGTGCGGACAACGTTGTGGTTTGCTTGGAGCACACCCGTGACTTGGTTTTCGGCGTTGTTCCGTGAAAAGTCGCGACTGAATTGTCCGATCGGTGCGGCCGAAGCGACCGCTATTGGTTAGACGCGGTCAGGTTCGCACGCCGGCGGGCGCAAATTCGTTAACTGGTGTGGGAGCGGGAAACAACTCTCCATCTCCAACCAAAATTAACGCGGAATCGGATCAAGTGGTGTGGCGAGGCGACCCTCCGGTTCCATCAAATACGAGCAATTAAATATTTCCGAGAAGCAAAATGCGGTGCAAGGCGAACGGGAGCAGGCGGGTAATGGATTAGAGATGATAGGAATCCATATACCAGGCCGAAATCCCCGTGCAGGACCATTAGGATGCAGGCTGAATTCCCCCACAACCCCCGGCACAAATAAATGAAGAACTCGAAGATGGGCGCAGCGGCGGGAAGCCGCGGCTTTTGGGCACCCTTCCCTCCCTCCGTCAAAGTTCCCTCCCCGGTCCCCACGAAACCGGCCGATATGCGCGGATTGATTTCGGCTGAGTTTTGCTATGACGCGACCCATTTGGTGGAGACTGTCAGACCGGGCAATGAGTGGGGATATGCAAACAAATGATAAGCAAAATGGATGAAATGAATAAACAAATGGATACGAATGCGCAACAAATGGAAAACAAATGGATCAAGAATATTGCAAAACACGCGGGGTGAAACGCAGTGGCTGGGGCGAGGCCTGCAGGGGCATAATGGCAATTTGCGTGCCAGCGAAACGCGGATGATTGGATTGCAAGATGGCGGCACCACGCTGGCAGTACGCCCGAAACCAACGGGGGGGGGGGAGTCGCTGCATCGGCAGAGTGGACTGTGTCGGCCCACGGTGAGGACAAAATAATTTCGGAGACATGTTGGCGCAGAACTCGTCACGGGCAGGAGAGAGAGTGCGTGACAGAGAGGAAAAAATTAAATGGCGGTGACGAGACGTGTACGGCAAGACACGCTAGAGACAAGGGAGACGCGGGAAGTAAAAGAATTAACAGAGAACGCGGGGAGATGGAAACAGGTAGAGGAGAGCACTACACGATAAAGGACGGGTGAAAGACCGAGCAACATACACATGGAGGTTATGGAGTACAGTGAGGGGGAGTCGGGGAAATGGTGTCGTGACCCGGGCAACGCAGCTGGGATAAGCCCTCCTTCAGGAATGAAGGGAGACGACTACTGCTCCCTTTGAAGCAGATCTCGACCAGGTGGTCTGGTCGAGCTTGCGAGGTAGAGGGCGAGTGCTGTAGACGGGTGCACACGAAGCTTGGGGGTTTGGAGACCCCGGGAAAACCCTTTGTGGTGACGCGATTCCGCCATTGTGAATTGTCCCGGTGTGTGCGTACACGAGTGTGCGAAATGTGGGTGAAAAGCGGCATTAGCGTGTGTGAAAGGCGTGTGTTGAAGGGACCGCGTGTATGTTGTGAGTAATATGGTGTGCGTGGTTGCCAAGTGTGCCGAATGCGTGCTTCCAGCACACCGTGTGCTGTATGAAGCGCCGTGTGTGAGTAGAACACGTGCGAAGGGAAATGGCAGCGTTGTGTGAGGGTCGCTGTATGTGGGGAGAGGCGGTTGGCATGCGCGAAACGCAACCGCGTGTGCCCGAGTGTGAATTGTCATCTCGAGGTGTGTGAGCGTCGTGGCACGTGGAGTTGTTGCAGGAGAGTGCGACGACGACGGTGCCTGACGGTGGACCAAAGCCGAGTAGGCGGACCGTAACTGTTTTGGGAACCGTGCCGGCGTTTGCACGCAGCGCGCCGGGGTTCCGCGCCGTGTACGCACGAGGAAGGCCACGGTGCGCGCCTGCGGGAGTGAAGCCGGTCCGGAAAGGCGCGGTGAGTCGAGCGACCCCGCCAGACGGGACAGAAGGTAGGCTGGGATTTGATTTTGGACCGGACGGGTTCTCCACGCGAGCGGGTTTTAAAGCTCCGACGAGCAGAGCACATGTGTTCGCGTGGGAACCCTCGAAACGCAAGGCTTGTTTTTAATGCCTAGAGGTGACGTCGTGGCTGCTGGTCGGAATCCGGCAGGAGGAAATCCCTGCCGGATGGTTACCCGTCTGAGGAGGGACGAGGTGCGCGAAGCAGCGAGCAGGCTGCCATGACCGCACGGGAAAGAGCGAGGTTGCGAGTTGCCGCGCTGGTGTTACGCATTAAGAAAAACAAAAAGCAGCCTCGCTTCGGGTGACAAGACGATTATAATAGGGAAATAAAAATAAAATAAACAAAAAAATAAGAGGGGCTAAATTGGGGACTTTTTTGCAAATTTTAAGGGAGTGGGTAGGACAGACAGCAAAGCGATAGGTTGGGAGAAGGAGACAGTACGGTAGGTCCCGAGCCCACCTTCGGAGTGGCCAGCACCAACCGCACTCCCCTCACGAAACCTCCAGTACAAGAAAGAGGCCGGCCAGCTTCATCTCCGGCTGTTTTGCGATACAGGCCTGTGACGGTCAGTTCCATTCTGCCGCTGTTTTTACTGCAAGGCCTGTGACGTCAGTTCATCGCCGGCTGTTTTACTGCAAGGCCTGTGACGTCAGTTCATCTGCCGGCTGTTTTACTGCAAGCCAGTGACGGATCAGTTCATCTGCCGGCTGTTTTGCTTGCAAGGCTGTTAGCAAAAAGGCCGGCGCCTTCACAACAACACATCTCCTCACCATCTTTCCTTTTAATCCACATCTCCCCCGATAAATCAACACGAACAACGTCGCCTCACCGTCATCTTCCGAAGGACGCCATCTTTGCGCCAGCCACGGCGATCCGCATCACGGCCATCGTTGCACGGCAGACGCGGGGTCGCTCGCCGCGTGAGCGGTTGAGTGTCAGTCTGGAGAGGTCGAGGAGCCGCGTGGAAGTCTGAAGCCTGAAGCCTGCAGTACTGGAGAAGCTGAGGAGAACGGAGGAGGCGCCGAACTGGGAGCGCGCTAAGCCTGCTGTGCGCGCGGAGCTGCAGTTTCGTGTGCGAGCCGGAGAAGCTCGCCCAACCAGCTCCGAACGTCTGAGTTTGGCTTCGGAACGGTCGAGCATTGCTGAGGGCCGAACGGGTTCTTAAGATTAGCATCAACTCAAAAAAGAGCGAAGACCCGTTCGTTCCTCTCAGGCGTTGCCGGCTTTGGGGCCCGACTCACCAGGCGCGCCGAGCCGCTGTTAGCTAGCTGCCGTGGGGAAGGAAACGGTCGCTGCGTTCGCCCCAGCGAGGAAGGTAACCAGCGCCGGCCTACGGGCCTCTGCGGTCTACACGGCTCCGTGCAAATAAAGACCAAGAGGTCAGGTCTACCCCTGGTCTGTCCTTGGGTTTGTCCTTGCTTTTCTGTGTGCGAAGTCTGTGGCGCCGAGTCCGTCAAGTAAACTGCTATAAGTGACTGTACGTATAAATAGACGGTATTAGCTCTTTCCTTTGGCATTGTGATTTTGCATTCATTGCTTGACTGCTTATGTGCTTATTGTGTTGTTTGGAAGTAAATTTGTGTTCTTTAATGTACCTGTTCGTTCGCGTCATTTTCCCCAATTGAAACGCCATCGTTGCCCTCGGACATAATAGCGGGCTTTTTGATAGCCGAAAATAGAATCGGGGTCCAGCGAGGCCTCGCGATAATACCCCGCCGGTTATCCAAAACGAGCGAGCTGCTTTTAAAGCGGCTCGTGTCCAAGCAGGCCTCGCTGAGGTACAATCTTTCGGTAATATACCCGCGCGAATAATTAGGTTAAATCGATTATTTTGGCGATCGGAACCCTGTTAAGCGCGTGGGTAGAGTGCGGACAAGGTTGTGGTGCGCTTGGAGCACACCCTTGGACTGGTTTTCGGCATTGTTCCGGAAAGTCGCGACTGAGTGCCCGTACCGGTGGCGTGCGCCCGATTTCGGCTAAAACGCTCTGTCCGGCACGCCTGCTGGGCGCGAATTCGTAACAATATTATATATATATATATATGGCTGCCAAACCACGTGACTGATGATGTCATACATTTTTCTGTTGACCAATTTATCCCTCAATGATCTCAAAAATTTTCAAGCTGTTGTACGTATTCCAATTCATGATGTTCATAACGAAGGCACATGACATCATAAAAATGGGACCACGCGTCCTGAGCTCACCTGGATCAGGAGCAAACAGCCACTCAAACCCCCACACAGGACCCCTAGACTACTGATTTTTAATGCCTGAACAAACTTTACTACATCACTGGTGATGAAGGTTATGAGACAAATTTCATTGAAATATTGTGTAGTTTCGGAGAAGGAAGCAAATACCTATTTGAGCGATCAACCCCCCACCCCCCTCCCTCACACCACGCCCCTGTTGACCCCTGAATGACGCGCAGATTTTGATGCAGTCATTATAATCGTTCGTTAGGCAGCAGATTCTGAGCTTGAATGGCAAATTCATAAAATCAGTGTTTGATTCAAGTTGATAATGATCGAAGTGTTTATGACTGACTGATCTCACTGATCATTGACTCACCAACGGACACTTTCTATTGCATAAGCTCACCGGACTAAAGTCCAGATGAACTAAAAAATTACATTTATTCCCCCATGGGAGAACTACATGTGACAAGTTTCAATTTTTCCATGGAGCCGTTTCGGAGATACAGAGTCCAATGTTTCCTCCTTTCCAACATGGCTGCCCACACTACGGTGACATATGATGTCATTAATTATCAATAAAAACAT
Organism: Eptatretus atami; assembly: GCA_035128595.1. Lineage (NCBI taxonomy): Eukaryota > Metazoa > Chordata > Myxini > Myxiniformes > Myxinidae > Eptatretus > Eptatretus atami. Next base: position 62,991,422 of record CM068965.1, on the reverse strand, counting down.
TCTACATGACAGTAGCGCACTATGGTGAAAATTCTTGTCAGTCCCGAACAGCAGTTCAAGGAAACGGAATAACCAAAATGCAAGACATCCCTCGTCGTATGGGACCGACAGCTTAACTCTGCTTTTCGCTTCGCAGAGCGCAAGGCTTAACAACTGGTGCTGTGATGGGCGTAGGATTCCTTGGCAAAAAAAAGAACTATTTTTGATGTCTTTACAGTATGTATAATAATGGTCCTTAGAACTGATACCTTGGGTATGCTATTACTGTACTTACTCCTCCTCCACCTGCATCCACCTGTTCACCAATCACTCCTTGGTTTTCGATCACAAAGCCAGTTTCCAATTCCTACCTTTGGCTACTCCACCCAACCAATCCATAAGCCGGTCTCCTTAACCATAGCCATCCTGGTGTTGGATTAACAGTCTAAGGTAGCCTGACTGAAGATGTTAGCGTCTTTAGTTTGAGCCGTGTTGATTAACACCAGGTGGGTGGACTCAGCCTGTCATCTTCCAGGTTGGTAAGATGAGTACCAGGCAATTGGAACAGGGGCATTGAATCAACGGCACGGCCGCACCCCAGGAAAAAAGATGCAGCCAAGCAGCTATCGCTGCATTACAAATATATGAAATAATTAATCAATAATCCTTCTATGTGGTGCTTTTTTTATTTTTTAAATGTATCCCAATCGAGGCTCTTGTAAGAGCTAACAACGAAACATATATCAAGGCGGAGACAAGAGGGGGTGGGAGAGGAAGCTCCCAAATAGTGGGGCACAAAGCCATAGGAGTCTATCTGTGGAAAAGGAAGAGGGATGGGGTTGGGGTACATGGGGTAAACAAGATGGTACTACAGGGATTTAGAAGGAAACAGGGAATTTGAAGGAGGTGGGTTTGGGGATAAAATTTATGGGAGTATTAAAGTTAAGATTTAGATGGGGGAAGACCACGAGATGGTGGTGAACAGTCTGTTATTGAAGACCTGGAGGGAGGAGTGGGATTGAACGGGAGGGGGAAAAAAAAAAAAGGGAGGGGAAAAAGGGGGGGGGGGGGGAAAAGGGGGAAAAATGGGGGGGGAAGGGAAGGGGAAAAAGGGGGAAAAGGGGAGAAAAAAAAAAAAAAAAGAAATAAAAAAAAAAAAAAAAAAAAAAAAAAGAAAAAGGGGGGGAAAAAAAAAAAAAAAAGGGAAAAGGGAAGAAAGAGTGAAGTCAGCAGTTATTCTTGATTTCGGCATTTTCACGCAGAAGGGGTTTTTGGCAGACTTTGAGGCACCCTGCGGAATTTAGAGGGAAACAGGTCACAGACGGAGCGGATGGTGGAGGTGCAGCGTCGAGAGGCGATGCGTAGAAGACAGAAAGACCATTTTGACCTGCCTCTGTGAGAGAGTGCAGAGACCCAAAGTTTCAGCTTCATCATGGCAGATACCAATGATCCTATGAAAGTTAGATGAGTTTTGTCAGTGGTAGAAGCTCAGATGTGCCAAACGAAGGACTTTGAATGCCGGAAGGATGTCCAGTCAGCGACTGGCTTTGGAGGCAGCTTGGAGTTTGTGGCTTTCCCAGGAAGATCATGGCAAATTGTGCAGACCCCAAACTTGAATGAAAAGACATCTTCAGTGGATTGTTGAGCAAGTAGATGGCGGGGTTTTTTCAGATGGTCTTTCGGAGAGACTAGAGAGTGTGATATTTGTCAGGATTTAAGACATATTCTAAGTGATTGACCAGTTGTATTTTATCCAGGTCTGCAGAGAGTGAAGAGGGCTGCTTTGCCGACCAATCAGAGGATGACAGTGGTACGGCAGAGGGTGAAGTCATCAGCAAAGAGATAAAGAGGATTTTCTTAGGGAATTGAGAGATCATTGATGAAAATCAGGAAAAGTACAGGGCAAGAACACTCCCTTGAGGAACTTCCATCCTGGATGGGAAGAGGAGATGCGGAATTCCATTACGAGCCACGTGTTAGACTGCGACATGGAGAGAAGTCAACGGGCCATGAGTGGACTTCCTGAGTGTCCTTGGATACCATAAGAAGAAAGTATTGGTGAGCGGGCAGAATGCAGACCCGTATCGAAAGCTGCGGTATGTCGAAGGAGATGGCTCTATCTCATGTTTGACATTTATGACCTCCATGCATTGTTGGGAAACAGAAGTGGCATGTCAGGGTTTGAGTGAGGCTGGTCTAATCCAAAGATGATCGGAAATCAAGACATTTCAGAAGAGGAAGATTTGATGTCTAGCGTATGATGTATTCCATAACATTTGCTGATGATTGGGAGAAGTCTGATTGGTTTGGAGTTGCAGGGATCAGTTTTGTACCTTTTTAGCAGGGCAGTTAATGATTGTTTATTTCCAAGCAGGATCGCAGTGACCTGAGGAAAGTGAGAGTGTGAATAGAACAGAGAGGGGTGAGCAAGAGCAGAGATGGGTTTAGAACATGAGGGCTGATGTCGTCTGGACGGTTGCAGAATCGAGTCAGAGTTTGACAGCAAAATCTCCACCTTGTCAGGAGAAAAGAACGAGTCCAGAACATCTGTGTGCGACTGGGTTAGGTGGGTAAGAAAGCGATGGGTTTGGGACACAAGATTTAGAAGCAACACAGAGTTTAGGCATTCATTCTTTTCACATGCAGTGTCGCTGTTGGTATTTGAGGTAAGGGAGGGGTGGAGGCGGGACATACACCAGAAACAAGCTTAATAGACACACCAGGATTTGGAGGAGGGAGACACGTTTGAGAGTTCAGACTTGAGATTAGAACGATGTTGTTTCTGGCTTCCTGAGCCGTAGATACACTTGTTGAAGCTTTGTGGAAGGAATGAGATTGCCTTCAAGAGGATTTGCCTTCCACGAGGCAAAGGCAAGTTTTAAGGACAATCAGCCTCGCCACAAGCTCAGTGTACCAGGGCGGGACGAGGGGTTGAATTTTTATGACAACGGGAACAGATTGAGATAAATCTGTGCATGAGAGAGAGAGAAGAGTTTCTTTGAGAATTCCCAGGATGAGTTGATGTCGAGGAGAAGTAAGAAATGGGATATCAGTCTTCTAGAAGTTTGATGCCTTTGAAACCTGCAGTCAGCCTGAGTGAATTTTGCCCAGGACTCGTCGTGCTGAGGTGGTTTCTCTCTGACAGCCAAGAGAGATGACCGCTTTAAAGCATATGGTCAGATTAATTTGATTGGTTCAGAGAGAACAGCGAATTTTCTGGGAAATTGTCCAAAATCAATCAGAAAGAGATGGAGTCCGTTGGCTGAGATCCGGGTCGAAGTTGACAGTTGTGTCAGTCCCCAACGAAAAAGTTTCATAAGGGAAATCTTGCTGAAATGCCATGCAGGTGAAAGTGGTACCCACACCAGCCAACTGGCATTGATGGACAATTGATGTCACCGCATACGAGGCAGAGAGAGTTTTGATGATGGATAAGCTGGTAATGGGCACACACTCGCTTAGACTAGTCAGGAAAGTGAATTTGACCAACGAATTTTCTAATCAAGAATCCTTTCAGTTACGACGACAGTCAAATCATTGTGTGGAAGGTGCTGATAAAACCGTGTTAATGATCGCTATTTTTGGGAGGATGATGCAAATAAATGTAAAAGGACACCAGGAAAAACCATTAAATCTTCGTTTCAAGACATTTTATTCAAGAAAAGAACAACGATTAAGTGTAAGTTAACCATCATCTATCATTATAAAAGTGAAAGCCATGTGGACCTTTAAGTTTAAAAAAAAAATAAATCATTGTGCCTCAACAACATGACAGTCCATCATCGCCTTATCATGGTACAGGAATTGAGATAGCCATCGTGTGTTCTCCCGGTCTCTGCTTCAGCAAAACGTAACGTATGGTCTGCGTGAAGTTTCAGTGAGGGTCAAACCTCCACCAATGTCTGTCCAGTTAGTTTTTTGAACGACTTGATGCAGGTTACCTTTCAGCTGGCTTCCACAACTGTGCTTGGGAGCTGTTCCAGTCGTCGACACTTCAAATGCTGAGAACTTTCTTTAACTTCCAAGGGATCCTTTCCTTTGAACAACTTCAGAGGCATGCCCTCCTTGTAGCTGAGTTGTATTGAAGTAAAAAAAAATAGGCGTGGATCAAGTTTGCTAATTCCTTGCAATATTTGTAGTAGACTAATATATTTCTTATCATTTTCATTAAGTAGAGGAATGCATATTCAAACTCCCTGAAACCTCTCCTCGGAGCAAGCCGGCATAACTTTGGGACTAGTTTGGTCGCTTTCTTTGTACTCCAACCTTTTTACATCGTCTTTGTCCCGCTACCAAAAGATTCCCATACCATGGATCCTTCGATTTACGCTCATACCTCCATTCCCCTGCGTGCTGGTGCAAAATTTAAATATTTTTCTTCGCAAAAAAACACCTTGAACTCGAAAATAAAGATGTTAATCGTAATTGTTCAGTACTTTGTCCAAGGTATTAAGTCGAAAAAAAGTAAATAGGAGTGTAAAATTGAGGACCAAGTATATTCAATTCATGCAAACGAGTGTCTTTGAGCGTAGAGGGAGAGTCCTTTTATCAGTGTGAGTAAATGCCTCTCTTGACTCTGAGTAGTTCTCGGCCTTGTTAATCTACTGAGGAGAACGTTGGTTAGAATTTAAAGTCAACGCATTGATGGACTAAGTAAGTCCTTCTCCATAGCAGACAGTGCTCGAAGTTGGTTCCTTTTGATACTTGTACCAACATTTCCGTTGCTTCGCCTCTGTGCAACCTTGGCACTTTCTTCGTTGGAAGGAAATGTCAATCTTTCAGACCAGGTGTTCACCTCTTCGATCAACTTGAAATTCTGTCTGTGCAAGATTACATCCTGGGCTATTACATCTTCGTGCCATCAGCAAAACGGCTGTACCATTTCTTCCATTCTGATGGTAAGTCCTTGATGAAACCACAAACAGTGATGGCCCCAGAACTACTTTCCGGTACTCCACTTGCAACAGGTATCAAGGAAAAGTAGCCCCATCCATTGGTTACATACTGCAGCCTTGCTGTCAAGAAGTGACGAACAAAGCAAGATATTTCTTCCATCTCAGATGGCTTTCACATTCTAGGAATCTCTCTGATGGATGCTGTTGATGCCACTTAAAATGGTGATTGCCGCACACCAAGGGGCTTCCTTTAATTCAGAGTCTGCCATTCCTCCAGCACCCAGTGAAGCTGTGTAGCACATTACTTTTCCTGGGTGTGAAGCCATACTGACAGCTGGTGCATGTGTACATTTACTTCCAATGAGTACTCAATTATGAATCGGCACAGTGCCGCCATGATGTCTTCTGATTGTGAGTGAGTACAGTCTGCAATTTTCAGGCTCTGCCTTCTCCCATTCTTATGGTAAAAGGCAATTGCTCGTAGTTCTTATGAAGTCATACTCGTACATTGTGTGTGCCGAACGTTGCAACAGGGCTCATCACATCTTTGACAATGTTCGTCAAAAAAAGAATTTTATTCTCTCTGGTAGTGTTTGATCGCTGTTCAATGACCACGCAATTGTCTTTGATAACGCATGAGGTCCATTTCCACCCACCTTATGTCGATTGATTTTAAGTAGGCATGAACGAGTTTCCAACATTCCAACAACGATATCCAATGATTCTGCTATTCCATGTGTCGACCCTTCACCCGACGTTGACATCCCAGAAACAGAAGTTAAATATAAATGCATAACATGCAAATCTTGGGCAAAAAAAAAAGTTTCCATTCCTATGATACTTGCCCTCACAAATGTGGAGATAATGAGAAGTTTATGCACAATCTCTGAAAACTGGCGACAAGAAACGAACATACATAAACTTGCATTCTTTTTTTATGGCATGGCAGGCCTAAACCATGGACCTTTCCCCCAGTATTTATTGTGCATGAGGCCAATGCGACATTAACCCACGACCAGTGTTGGTAAAAGGTTCATCGTCCATTGGTTTCCTGTTACACACAGGTTTAAAATCCATGATTTCTTCCAAAAGTTAATTTTCCAACACCTGTTTGGCCATGGCACAACATGTGAGAATGCTCAATGTTCTCACCGATTCACGGCCATTATTTACTCGCTACACCATTAAACAACGATGGGAAAACTATGCATCACCAATTGTTCCGCCCTCTCCTGCGAATTTCAGATGATTTGATTGTTTTAAACGGAGGACCGGATTTGGTGTTGTTTAATGATTAGAGTGTACGCTCTGAGTCTTGGAGGACGGCGGTTCAGGTGGTTCGAACCCGGCCGAGTTGTAGCAAGACTTGTGACATAGTGAAGATGATAAAACCAATTCCTACTCACATCTATTTTGGTGATTGAAGAACAGTTGGAGCTAGGGTTCATAGAACACCAATAACCCCAGCAGTGTTGAAGTACATATTTCAATTTTAATACAATAATCCTTACTATATCACGGACGGTGTGTGTTTGTTTGTCACGCATACTCCTCCGCATTTCTGGGCTGATGGCATTTCGAACTTGCTACGTAGGATCAAACATGACGAAAATATCTATGGGTTTTTATCTTTGTCGGTGGTCTTGGGGGTGGGGGGGTGGTGTGAGACAACATAATTACGATTGTAAATGTGTATCGCTGTAGTGCTGCCTCCAGGTGGAAAGCGCCGCCTCTACAAGTCTTCCACCATGTCACAGTTGCATATCCTGTCCCCAAGTTTTGCCAGTGTGGTGAGGTAGTTTTAACATGTCCACCCTATTCATGTCCACCCATGTCCAACCAACCACCCTATTTAAATGTCCAGGTACAGCAAACTGGACGTTCTTGGAAGTGACAAGATGGCGATTGGTGTTTTCCAGTTCTCAATAATATTCAACTTCGATAAAATAAGGTTTTAAAAAGGTTTAACCTTTTATGAAAAAATTAATTCCGAGTTTACCACCATGACACATGTCGTACACCACCCTATCTAACACATTGCGTTAGTCAATTGGTATCCTTTATGACTCCTCAAAAACATAAGTTCCTGTTTGGATATTTCCATTTCGTTTTTAACAGGCCCAAGGGGGAACCAGGACTAAAAAAAAAAAACAAAAAGGATTTTTTTTATTTTCTTTTCCGTCTTGTTTAAAAAAACATTGCGATCGGGACGATTCGGAGCAAAAGTCCCATAAACGGAAATTTGTCTTCCTATTCATGCTCCAAGTTCAGTTCCAATATAAACAATTCAATTTTAATAAGCTGTTCCTCCATTTTAAACTGAAAGACAGACGGACGGACAACGACATGAACCAATTTGATGACCCCACTTTTCGCTTTCACATGCGCTGTGTAATAAATGGTTTTCACTCGTGAAATTTGGCTCTAAGTTCATAAAAAACCCTCACCACTCAAAAATCACATACGAAAAAACGGTGAGCAGTATTTAACAAGGCGGTTACGGACAGTGGGTGGTCGCTATATAATTGACCATAACTAAATCATACAGTTTTTACGGATCGGGCTGAATTTTTTGACAAAAGCTTATTATAGTGCGCATAAAAAAGCTCGAAGCCGATTTTTGATTTCAAAAATAATATATATTAAAATATTTTTCGATTTTTTTTCAAAATTCAAAGTCCCGTTTGCTAGGCAACGGTGGCGTCCATAGCAATGTGCTTCAAAAGCATACAACTAGATCCTGGTCATGAACCTACCAGTCAAGTTTCATCAAAAATCTGTACTCCTCTGGCCTCCAGGCTGTCCCATTACTACATTACAGACAGACGATACCTGAGATAAACGATTAGATAGTTTGCGACCACCCAACAATCCGGTAGGCGATGGGTGGTCGCTACTTAATTTGATACATCATAAAGTTTTTGACGGATCGGGCTGAAACTTTTTGACAAAGAGGTGATTATAGTGCGCAAAAAGCGCGGAAGCCGATTTTTGATTTTCGAAAAAAAAAATTCGGATTTTGCAAAAGTTTCAAAGTCCCGTTGCTAGCAAGGTGTTTGCCCCATAGCAACGCTGCTCAAAGCATACAACTAGATTCCGGTATGAACCTACCAGTCAAGTTCATCCCAAAATTGGTTGACTCCTTGGCCTTCCCAAGCTGTCCATTAGAAAAACCATACAACAAACAGACGGATAAACCTGAGAATAACGTTAGTCTATGCGACCACCCAAAAACGAAATACTCACAAAGTCACACGAAAAGAAATCAGAGCAGAGAACAAACTTCTCGCGAAAAACGTAGAGCGTAGAACGTTCAGGGAAAACAGATCGAATGTTCGTAAGGAGATTCCCCTGAGAAAAACACTCTCGCGAGCACAAGCCACTAGCAAAGTTATCGTATAAAGTAAAAATCCCAAGCGCAGGTCGCGTAAACTACATCGCGAAAAGTGGATACTTCAGTGGAAAAAAACCTCCAGTAATCGACATGAACTAGAATCGAGATTCACCGGGGCCCGTGTGTCTCCGTCTGTAATCTACACATCTTTTACTCTCTCTCTAGAAGTGACGTCATTCTTCTCTAGAAAGATCGCCCGAGAAAAGAAAAGAAAACGCCTTTTCCCCTTTCTGAAACCAAACCAATTAATAAAGAGTGGAAAAAGTGTACGTGCTATTACTTTCTTGACATATCAGCTATATGAAAGATCGATCATGGAGAACTAACCAGGTTGCATCCATTGTCCATGCTTGTTGGGCCTAATGCTCTATGTGTGTTGAAGTTCCTTGGAAGGGACTCATGTTATTATTTATTATAATTTTCATGGATTACACCTCTGTTCCACAGGATTGTGACATGTTGGTCGCATCTTGGTTTTACCGAGAATTTTCTTTGACCAGCATGTGATGTATTTCCTGGATAACTTGCTCAGAGTTAGATTAATGTCATTGCACCAAAAATTCAGAATTCTTGACTTAAATAGTTCTTAAATGGTCCACTATTTTTTTTTTTTTTAAAGTCTGCTATTGGTCCGTGTCTCACTCACTCCATTCGTTGAATTTCTATTAAATACTGAAATATAAAGTAATGTGATAGTCCATAATTCACAGGGTACCAATATTGAGTGAAGTCTGTCTGGTGTTGGCTTAGTGTTTGGGTGGCTAGCTTGGGATCCTCGCGCCCCATTTGCTGCGAATTAACACCATGTGGGGTTGACTCATCCTGTATTCATTGAGGTTGCAAAATGAGTACCCACTGTACATGGTTACTGGGTGTGTGCCCTGGTTTAGAAATAGGTCACTGTATCCCTGTGTGTCATAAGGCAACTAAAGGGTTGGTTGTCAGAATGCTCTGGAAATAAAAAAAAAACTGTGCCTCAAAAAAACTATGATTGTCATGGGCCTACAAGGCATGGTCAGTGGGCCATGGGGCCCCACCCCTGCTCTAGCAGTGTCAAATTGCCTTAAAATGTAGACGTGTGTGTGTGCCAATATTTGAAGTGTGATTTTCCAAAATATTTTGTTGTTGAGTTCAGCCCCCCCCCCCTCCGCCCGTCCCCCAGAACCAATCCACATGGATTGTGCCATTTCACGAATTTCGGGTCAAAATATTTTAGGGGAACACCAGTCCTGCCCCCACTCTTCCTCTCCCTTTGGCAAATCATTCAGTTACAGAGATAAAATATATCATTGAAACGTTCAGAGTTAGCAAGCCCGTAGCCTTCGTTTTCATATAAATCTTGCAAGTATGTGCAGTTCTGGAAGCAGCACAACCTCCACCTGACATAACCATAAGAGCGACCGTCTTCACCACAGTTGGCATGATGAATAAATTATCTCTCAACCGATGAGGAGTTTTTTGGGGTTGACAGGATTGCTCAGAGGTAGTGTACTTGCCTTTGAGTTGTTACTCTGACTATTGAATATCATCCTATATTGATTGGTATTATGCCATAATACAGCAGGCATCTTTAATTGGCTGAAACCAGTCCAGCCGAACTAGAAGCAGGGCAGGCATTTTGAATTTGAATTTGTTCAAGGTGTCGTGCAATAGTTACAGGACACTGTAAGATCTCTAATTGTCCACCAACCTATCCCTGGCAGTGGGGTGTCTGTTCAACATCCATCCGATGACGGCACACACATTGTGCCTCACCTGAATATAACTACACTGGGGTGGAACCGTTTCGAGCTGGATAGAGATCGAACCTGGACTGTCTCAGAGGGAGGTGCATCTTTGATTACCTCTTGGTCTATTCTTGCCACTGCTAGCCCCTTACACATGTACACGCAGTAAAAAAATTTTTTACAGTCAGGAATGAATTATTCCACTCATCCAAAGAGGCTGTGTACGCCAACAGTTCTATACTTACAATTGGATACATCATTATTCCTGTGAAAATAACTGCAGGTTAAATAATGCATTTCTTTCTTTTACATTCATTTAATCTGCAACTTCCCAAACAGCTGCAAGCAAAATTTGAAAGAGAGGTGGCAAAATTATCTTAATGCAGCATCAAAGCTTAAATAATCGTCATTCCTGTATTCCTTAATGGATTTTTATGATGCAATTGAAGAGAAATTAAAAAAAATAGGACAACTGACCTGCAGCTTATCTTGGGCCTGGCATAATGTTGTAACCAAAATTTAGTATCATTCTGACTGGTGGTCTGCAGAAAGATTTTTGAGGATTGACGCGATTTCCCAAAAATTGATGAAGTCGCCATTTTGACACACTTCCGGCAGTGATAAGCGATTACCTCTGCATTTAACATCAGGGACCCTTCCTAATGTTGTAACCCCAAATTTGGTAGCATTCTGATTTGTGGTCTGAGAGAAGAGATTTTGAAGGATACTAGTCCCATTTTGACGATTTAAAGTCAGTGGACTGAATGCTTTGCATCCCCATTACCGGTCACAGTGGAATGTTGCTGCAAATTTCAGCCGGATAGGGCCCAGTGTTTGGCCGGAGAGTCAAAATAGAGACGGATGGATGGAACGGATTTATACGGTCAGACGGACGTAGTTGCACGTGACAAACACATTATTCTGGAATTCAATTCCAGAAAGCTAAAAACCCACCACAGCCATCAATTGAAAGCCCACGGTTAGTTTACTGGTAAAGACATATGTGAGGGTTTTTATTATCCTGGTGAATGTAATATTTATTAATAAGATTCTCTCTGATATACCCACCCATATTATTTTTAACCCACATTATTACTGGTACAGGATTACTGGCTGGTGGGGGTGATAGCTTAGTGAGTTAACGGTGATTGACTTCTTTGCTTAAGATTCCTTGAGGTTTTCAAACTCAAATTTTGCAAAATAACCCAGACAGGTCGACTTTGCTGTCATCCTTTTGAGTTTGGCAAACGAGATCTTCTCGGGGAAAGAAGATCACACAATATTGCTTTGGGATAGATAGTAGCAGTGCTTTTCTATCTTTTCCACCAAGGGTGGGTGAACTTGAAGTGTGATTGATGAAGTCGGCCAAAGCTGTTACTACGGGAGGTTGTGCCCCCGTAAGCAAGCAGTGAAGCATGAAAGAAGGCCTTGAGGTTTCTTCAACTCGTCAACACCTGCCTTACATTACACTGTATCATGCTTGGTTCTTACAATTTGTTACACCTGTGCATTTTTCAATTGAGACTGTGTGATCCTCTACAGTAAAAGTAAGGGCGAATTTATGAAAGGCGTTTAGCGAGCCGTCTTGTATAACACCACGCCTAACCCTTAAACGTGAAAAAAACATTGTTGTATCACTCAGCTAATCGTCCGGTCCAGATAGCATTTATGACGGAGATACAAAGCCAATGTCGTTGATGCGCAGTGTTTGAACAGCAGATTAGCCTGTACTGTGAAAAACCACCATATCTCCAAACATTCCAATTGAATGAGATGTACTGCATAGAATCGCAAGCTATGGACAACTCTTTGGGATTCAGTGCATTTCTCCACATCATAGTGAGGCCCCAAATTTATATTATAAAAATCTAGATCCAGTCCACGATACGTTGTATTAATCTCATAGCTAGAGATCACACAGGCAATGATACATCATTCATATGTAAAGTACTCATGTTAAGCATTTTTATAGCTAACATCATTGTACCTAGATGGGGCTCTAGCTGCGGGTCTATGAGGTGGCTCTCGTCTCACAATTTGAGGCGGCTCGGTCTGTTAGTGTGTAGAGGATGCATAATCATAGAATACCTCAAGGACATTGGGTGCCTCCGAAATTTATTTCAGTTGGGTTAAACCAACAGTGAGTGACTGTCTTAAAAATGTCATCATGTTGGACGATTGACTCAATAGTTTGTGGTTATCATCATTTTTACTTCTGATAGGTGTGCCCACGAAATGCCATGATAATTATCAATACACCTCTCGACGCGTTTGTTCGAGGTGGAAAAAGCCCTGGGTAGGGCAACAAAGGGTCACGACAACTCTGTCGTAGGACCCTTAGGCCCCCTGGCAAGTTTGTTGAGATTGGATAAGAATAACGATGAGATGCATCACAGTCAGCCAACAAGACAATACCAATTGTGTATTTTAGTTTGATGCGAAATCAAAACTAGCTTACTGTTTTTCTCTTCTGAGCCCCTGTTACAACAAATAATAATATGCACACATCACAGAAGGAATGTTCACAGATGTTCTCATAATGATATGCAGAAGCACCACCACAGGTTCACTAGGTTAGTTCCTGGAAACACCAGTAAACTAAGATAATTAAGACATTAACCTTATATGAGAAGTACTGTAGTTTTGGTTCTGGACACTGAAGTGGGGAAAATAAAACTTCAGGAACTAGAGAATCATAAACACCTTACCCCATCGTCTTGAGAACTAGGCATCGGTGGGTGTATGAGTGACAAAATTGATTGGTTCAGGATGACTAAAATGCCGTAATATTTTATCCACGTACTTGCTAAACGGAAGGGTTTTGAAAGTGCCAAACGGTGATTTGTGTTCTTCATGTTCAAGTAATATAATCCAATTGAATTAAAATAAGATTTTTAAGGTCAGAGGTAAATAAAATTTAGAGTTTTACCACCGTAGATGCAGCTATTGACAACCACCTTATTTGCACGTTACTTTGTTATCGTGCCTGTTGTTTGTGTCCTTTATATTACGTCTTAAAAAAAACAGTAAGTTTCCTGTTTGGAATTGATCTTTAATTTTGTTTGAATGCCAGACAAGCACATAGACTAAAAAAGTTATCTCACTTCTCTCCCGATGCGTGATTGGGATGAATCAAAACCAAATTACTGCTAAAACTACAGATTCGTTTCCGTTTTGTGTTCAAATATACATTCAATTGGAAATCAAAGTTGTTCCTCGATCATAAACTGATTTTTGTTAAACAGACAGCAGAAGTGAACCAATTGCTACACCCCGCTTTTGTTTGCATGCATGGATATGACACAGTTGGCGAAGCCAGTCTCCAAAGGACAAGTCGACACTCGAGGTTGATGTGGCTCTAGGGCTTCTGGGAGAATTTTGTTCTGGAAGAAGGAGTGAGCTTTGTTTTTTAAGCCGCACTTCCTCTAGCATCCTCATAACTAACTATGAAACGTATTTTGAAAAACCATTGCACTCTTCCACACGTGACAGGTCGGTATCATTTTGCTGCATCGCCATGGTCTGTGATCATGAGGATGTTTGACGATAACTTGAAGTCCTGTACTGAGGATGGTAGCTTGCAAGTCCTTGTCATTGACCTCTTCTGGGCTGTCAGTTGTATCACTCTTCAGCTGAAGGTTTCATCCCTGTGGAACTTCTTGTGCCACCATGAACCTTCAGTGATGACACCAAAACCTTACCACAGATGTCAGTTGCTCAGCTGACAAATCTCCTTGGAACTTCATTGTAAACATCAGGAAACCTGTTACAATTCATTTGACGCGTCTGATCGTTACTTGAGAGTTTAGGCACGAACTTGTTGATTTTGGTCGACATTACAGATCGCCAGTTTATGATTTTGCCAACTTCGAATTTTAACATTGAGGTGCTGGACTGTAGTCACAATTTAGTCCAATACCAACTTTTTATCTCATAATAATATTATATATGATATGTATTTATGGAATTCTTTTCCCGCATTTTATTATTTCTGCAATTGTTAAAAAAAAGTTTTTAAAACACATTGTCATTTCATTAGTATCTTGCTCTCAGCATGCTTTTGAAAATGCCCCCAAATACAAAAGCTGGGATATAGACAGATTAATACATTTACAATCAATGTTATGCACAATTACGTTAAAATTTTATTGCTGTTATATTAATTTCTTCTTTTTCATATGCAAAACATTGCCTGCAAGTAACATCATCCCGCCCTGCTTGCAAGATACCCAGGATGATACTTGGAGCTGGCCCGAGATCAACCCAGGCAAGACGGCTCAGAGTGATCACATACCTTTGGGCTATCTGCCAGCCTGTTTATTAACTATTTGAATGTTTACAAAAATGTAATATTGTGAAAACCAAACATTCTTCCTCCAATGATTGTAATATCACATCGTTTGTACAAATTACATTCACCAACCTTTTGCCAGTCGAAGCAGTCTTCAAGCGTTGCCTTTCATATCGTTATTAGCATTGTATTCCCAGCGCACATACATACCAGAAGATCATCACAAGCAAATGTCACTCTTACATAATGCGAAACGCAGTTTACCGTTATTTTATGCTGTCCCAGAGCACCGTTACATAAATCATTTCGTCCATAGACTATTAGACTCTCAAACAGATTTGAAAATTGTCCTCCTGAAGCGAACTCGATACATCTATTTTTTGTTTGGGGAAAACAATAATGCCTGTGAAACAATATTTCACCATCTACAGCAAAAGATGCACATAGGTCATACAAAAATGTTTTTTTTTTTACTTATAGAGGGAGAACGAGGCAGTTATAGAACATTGGTGAATCTGGATGCATGTGGCGGGTAAGTTTGTGGCCACTTTACTTGAACCGGGCGTTTTAGAAGGCCTGACCGGGGTGAGAAAAGAAAATAGACAAACAATGCTGAGCGCTTGAGGCTTTCTGATTTCTCTGATATGTAGATTAATAGATTTACTTCTGCATCCAATTTGTGACTCCATGATCTTCCTTCCAACGCCTCATTCCTCCGCACGCGCATTTATAAACCCCCAATTGGACTAGTTCCTATACGGGGCTGGTGGATTGTCTCGATTTTTGTGTCGTCGTGTGGGTTCGCAACCTATCTAGGACACGTCTGTGACTGTTTATTCTACTTATGCAAAAGACAACACATGAGGTAATATTTTCACGTCATTTTTTTTCGACATCAGATCAAGATGGCCGACTGGCGGTCATTTCGTTGTAAAAAAAAACCCAGTGTCAAACACGTCCTCAGCCATTTCCTGGACAAGCATTTACCAATGTATGTATTAAACGTGGCACCAAGATAAGAATGATGTCTACATATGCATATCACTTTTTTTTCTTTCCAAGATCAGGTCAAAGATGGCCGACTGCGGCCATTTTAGTTGTTAAAAAAAAACCCAATGTTGAGCCACGTCCTCAAACATTTCTCGGACAATGCATTACCGAATTGTTCAAGTTGGCACACGAATAAGAATGAGCTTATATTAAGGCATGTCATTTTTTTTCAGAATCAGATCCAAGATGGCTCGAATGGTGGCTATTTTGTTACAAAATGTCCCCAACCATTTCTCATGCCTGCATGGTGATTTGATCAAACTTGGCTCCTAGCACAGTACATGATGGCATACACGTGCCCCCTCATGTTATTTTCTGATGTGATCAAAGATAGCCGACATGGTAGACTGAGCATTTTTTGTACATATATGGCTATCCTTAACTCCAATTACTAGCAAAGTACAAAACAACAGAGGTATGCATTTTGTTTTACTGTTTATCTAAGTCCCCTATTTTGTCTTTCAACCCTGCATGCTGTTGGTGTCACCCCCCCTCTTCTTCTACTGTTCCTTTGTTCTGTTGTGTCCTGATACGGTCTTCTCGCTCTTCCACGAGCTTCGACCTTGTCCACAAAAAAGCAGCAAAGCATCGAAATACACAAGCAACTGAAGATGAAAATAAAATGAAGAACAGATAAAAGGATAAAATGGATTATTGTTTTCCATTCTTTGTTTTCAGCGGTTGCATCTCCCAAGTTTACCTGCATGTTCTCTTTTTCTCTTTTTCTTGTCTTTTCTGAAACTTCTTTATTTCTCTCAAAATCATACTTAATTTATAAAGTACCTTCAGCAGGTTTCAGGAACACCTTTTTGCGAGGCCTTATAAACAATTTTAAATTATGTTTTCTACACATGAAATGTTTGCTTTTGCCTGATTTACATATGATATGTTATTTGAAGGAAATTTGTGAATTCTGATACATTTTGTGATTTCTTTTTAGAAATGTGCATGAAAACATTGATGTACTTGTACTTTTTAGAAGGAGTTCAAACATAAACACCAATACACCTCATGTTTACCACCCAGTTCTGAACCTTCAGTTGGTTGAGAAAATTATCTCTCTCTGT
>CM068965.1:62961455-62966955 GCA_035128595.1 Eptatretus atami | reverse complement strand
TGAACAGATCGAGGGGAAACTTTTTAGGTGTGACCGCCTAGGCGCCTATCCATGAGGAATAAAAAGTTCTCCACCTATGATGCCATAGGTCACATGGTTTGGTAGCCATATTGGATTTACCCTAAAACCTTTAAAAATCGGCTTCTCCAGAATGGCTGGAAATATCAGGGAAAACTTCACATATGTTTCCCAAGCCTTGGGGATACCAGGGTGTTCATGAAAAATTGATAGGTCATATGGTTTGGCAGCCATATTGGATTGAAGGAAAATGTTTTTTTAATTATCTCTCTTGAATCGCTGCATCAATCAACATGAAACTTCAAAATTATGATCCAGTAGTGATGGGGAATATATGTTTCAAATTTCAACCTGATCAGACACATGGTCTGGCAGGCAGAATTATTTAATTGTTTGGAAACTGCATTTTTTGATTTTTTGATTTTTTTTGAATAAGGCTCACTTGGCTGCTCCTGGGTGGATTTGAGGGTAGAGGAGTACCCGTTGAAACACAAATCCTATCCAGGTTCCTCCTGAAGACTTTTTTGCTTTTTACTTGTTGCGGTTCCTTCTGATGACTCCAATGCAGTCCCTATTTTATTTGGTCTTACATTTGATTTGATTTCAATTTTATTAATTACAAATTTGCCACCTGAAGAGTTGGCTCACACCAAGTCCTTCTCAATACTGCGCAGGATAAGTATTCTGTGAATACCATCTAGTTAAAGAATATAACTCACAGTCGTGTGGATTTACTTTGGTTTCATGAAGAAAAGTATGATTATTTCAGAAATATTTTTATTATCAAAATGATAATGGAATTTAAAATGACTGAATAAGATTACTCACCGTGTATATTTCTACTGCAAATAAATTACTAACGTCTCACCTCTCGCATTATAGTTGTGACAACAACCAGAATGTTCATGCAATCAACCCAAATTCAGATACGTGTCGTAAAAGTTTTGGACGGAATAAATTCAACTTTCCTGAGTGGAAGCAAAATGACGAATGGCGCTAACACTGATATTGCGTGTGTTCCCTTTGAGTGACGGATGTGATGTCACTGAGGTCAGTGTGATGTCACTTCCTGTGTGACAGAGAAATATATACACAGTGTTTTTGGTGTTAATATATTTCTGTAAATTATCTAAATTGTATATTTGGATAATTTATATTGATGTATTTGGATAGTGGGGTCAAGATTAAGCTTTTTAAACTTTCAAAAACATGATACAAAGTTGGTGTTAAATGTAGACGGCAGAGAGGAGGTTGATCAGATTCATGATAGTCAGGATACTTCAATGCAATGGACAAAAGATTAGCAGTAGTTTAACATAAAGAAATGTGTGGTGCTGGTAATGGGTAAGAATAATGAAAATACAGATTACATGATGCAAGGGGTAGTCTTGGAGCATCCAACACATGAGAAGGATCTGAGGTGGTAATAGATATGGTGGGGGGGGGGGGGGGGGTGGTTGCAGACTTCAGAGTATACTTTGCATTGTATAGCAGCTATATGTGAAGCTAATGGGGGTTTAGGGTATATTTTCAGGGGGTGTATATTATAAATAAATAAATTTTGGTCAACCCATCTGAGGAAGGACATCGTTGCCAAAGAGATGGTACTGCATAAATCATCTTGACTCGGCTATGAGGAGCAGCTGAAAGAAACAGGACTTTTTACACGAGACAGGAGATTATTGCAAAGGAATCTGATAGAGATATTTAAGATAATACAGGGTATAGATAAAGTAAGTGCAGAATAATTTTTCAGCAGAATGGATACTGACAGAACAAGTGTGCATCTTTATTAGAAAAGATCAAGAGGACAGTTCGGACGGTAGTAAGCCAGGGGTCTTTCACTCAGAGAGTGGTGAATAATGCATGGAATGGTCTCCCTGCAACGGTAGTGACATTGGAGTCCATGGATTGTTTTTAAATTTATTTAGACAGGTATCTGCAATTACTCGGGTAGGGGGAGTACTAATATGCTGGCATGATTGTGCAGGCTTAAGTGGCCTCGTGGCCTCCCCCTGCATTGGAGTTCCTTGTATTTCCTCATACGAGAAGCACCTGCTCCCTAAAGGAGTGGCTAGGGGGGTTATGCTATTATCCTTATTCAAACATGTAATTCAAAATACCTCTCGCTGCGTCAGTCAAAACACCTCACTGCATTGGAAAATTTGGGGACTGGGAATACTGTACTGTAAACGGTGGGGACTTGTAATACTCTCTCCCACCTGGGCGGTGATACACGATACACATTTACATAGAAAATTTGCGTCCCCTCCCCCCTCCTCTCCCAAGACCACCAGCAAGGATAAAAACACCCTTATGAACTAATTGGGGTCATGCTGATCCTATGAAGCAAGTCTGGATGTAATCGGTCTAGAACTCTAGAAGGAGTTGCGGGACAAACAAACAAACACACACAAACACACATACCGGTCCGTGAATTTATAGTCAGGATTGCCTTGTAAGTAGAGGAATTTACCCATCAGTCAGGACGGGTTCTTTGCTCGTTATGTTAATCACCTGACAGCAATCACCGACGACTCAAATAAATAAACCACATCATATGTCTGGGCTAGCTGTTGGGGTTAAGACTGTACTCTGCCAGCATATTAATCGGAATTGGTTTTCTGGCACCACTCACTCCAGGCCACTGCCCTGCTGTTCAATGCCATCAAGTTCAAAATTCTCAAAGGAAACTGATTAGTCGAGAAGAGCAATTATATCGAATTCGCAGAGAAATTATAATGTGTTCTCTGTGACAGTCACCAACTTAAATCATACAACCTGCATTGTGAACAGCTGATTCAGCAGAACTTGATCCCTTGATGTGACATCAACGCCTTTATGACATCATGACTTACGGGGTATTCCGTGCTGGCTGTGGTACAAAATAAATTGATTTTTGATAAGGAATTGCTCCTTGTTAATGGAAATGAAATAGGTTTGTTGTAAAACAAAAAAATTGCTTTGGTATGGTTTTTTACTTTGTCTGAATTAATGTTTATTTAAATAACAGACTTAAACTAAAATGTATCACATGACCTTTGACATAAGCAATTTTGGAATTTCGTTCAAACGAGATATTTTGTGTCGTCGAATAATTGAATTATGAACACTTTCTTGTTTTTAAAAGTGTGTCAAACGACGATGACCTTGTTTGACCATTTTGCATCATTTATGTTGCAACAACACCAACACGGCATTTTCTGTGTTCTGATTTCACTCGATCAAGCAACTCAACTGAGCCAAGGTGGCTGGCTTAAGATGTTAGGATCTTTAGTTCAAGCTCCTGTCGTGACGTTGAATTAACACCAGGTGGGTTGACTCAGCTTGTCATCCTTCTGAGGTCCGCAAAATGAGTTTCAGCTTATTGGCAACAAGGGGGCATTGCATCAGCGGCACAGCTATGCCCCCAGAAAATGATGCAGCCAAGCAGCCACAGGCTGCATACGAATAAATAGATAAATAAATAAATAAGCAACTCAACTGTCATTGTCAGCACCAGATGAGATTTCTCTACCCTTCGTTTATGAGAATCCGCACCGGTGTTGCGATTTATGAGTAATTACATAAACGATCTGTGTTGAAAGCTCATTAAGATCTCCGCCATATAACACCAAATCTTAATTGACTCCCTATTGTACTCACGATACTCCCAGCGCAATTAACGGAGATGGAGAGTAACGGCAGTGCAAGTAAGTCACGCAGACAACATTGCAGACTTCAGAATATATGTGTACCAGACTCCATACTATGTAGAGCGTCTATTCTGCCGGAGCAGTTTCTTGTCTTGGTTTGAAATCCTGGAAGGATCGCCACTCCAACGCAGGATGTTTGATCAAACGGAAGACCAAATACTGCATTTGAGTCATTAGAAGGAACCCGAAGAAGTAAAGAGCAAAGATGGAGTCATCGGGAGGAACCTCTGATGAGGTTCTTTTAGAATTCACTTCTGCAAGAATTCACTTCTTCAAAAATAGATGAAAAGAGATTTTTTTTTTAAAGAAAAAGAAAAAAATTAGAATGAATAAATAGAAATGTGAAAAAGTAGAAAGACGTATGAAAGGAACAAAGAACAAAGAACCCAGATAGACAGATTTCAATAGTTTCTCCCCAGGCTCAAGCGCAGCAACAGGTACAAGCTACCTATCAGAGGTCCGTCAGCGGGGAAGCACAGTCCAGGTACAAATTTATAATTTGTTCAGGCTGCCGGCGAAAAGTCGTTTACTCTTCACAAAGGACACTGGTGGATTTTTAATGTCTACAAAATAAATGTAGCAGATGGGACACCCATTTTAACAATCATCATTTGGACGGCACACACCAGGATGAATCACCCTGTGTGTGAAGCACCAGGATGACAGTTTATAGCTGGCCTGAGATTCAAACCCAGGTTAGATGGCTCAGAAGTGAATGTGCATACATCTAGGACTCTAGGCCATCCTGCCAGCCACACACCCTCTCTGGACAAGCGTTATGTTTGGAGATGTTCGACTCATGAAGCAGGTGACCTCTGTCGGATTCACGAAGCAGTTAGTGGCTACACATAGAATATTAACATTCATTTATCCGAAGAGAAGGAATTTTATTTTAATTTTCCTCTGAATAGTTTGGGAAAACGATGAAATTAATTCTGTTGCACACCATTGGATGTCATCATTCACTGGACTTGAGCCTTGCATCACATGCCGTGTTGCAAGCAGCCACATTCTAAAGTTATTGTGGTTTTTTTTGGTGTAATACCAGGCTCAGACTCGGTAGTGTAATGTTTAGAGCGTCTTCTCTGATTCTGGTAGGTCGGTGGTTTGAACCCTGGCCGAGTCATACCAAAGATTTAAAAAATGGTACGTGCTGCTTCCTTGCTTGATACTCATCATTTAAAAGAGAGAGCATGGAATAAAAACCCCATGTTGGCATCTATGGGGAGGAGCAAAAATTCCTCCTTGATTGGCCCCCTCTCTGCAGAAAGAAAAACGATGTTATGAAGAGGATGTTGCTGGGACCCAGAGTGTTCTGGGTCGTGATGTCACTTCCCCCAATTTCAGTGGCTGTATTTGGATGAAAGTCAAATCTGCTGTTATCTCATGTATCCATCTGCACCAGTGTGACCACTCCTCATTTTCATAAATGCCAAGGTGAGCCAATGAAAACAGCCAACAATTCACAAGGTTTCGGAAGAGTGATGATAATAGAAAACCAAGACGCCAAGAAAACCTATAGAAAACCAAGACATCAAGGTCAACAACGAATAGCCAAGATCTTGTGAAAAAAGCCAAGGAGTGGTCACACTGATCTGCACACGTACATGATTTGTGTCGAAGCCCTTCCGCAAGCCTTGGTGGTTGTAAAAGACAATAATAATAATAATTAATTTTAAAAAAAAAACAGTGCCATTACAGACACCCTCATTTTGTGATTTATTTCTAAATCTTTATGAATTTGCCTCGTTATTTGTCAAACTTGCATACTTCACCAATATATGCCT
>CM068965.1:62942702-62956445 GCA_035128595.1 Eptatretus atami | reverse complement strand
GGTGGGAGTGGGAAGGACAAAACAGTGGGGAACAGAGACATTAGGAGATCTGTGGAAGGGAGAGGGCTGGGGCAGGGAACACTGGGTATACAAGATGGACACGACAGGGACTTTCAGGAAGGAAAGCAGGGAATTTGAAGGAGGTGGGCTTGGTTTATTCGGGGTAGAAAAGATCGAGGATTTGGATGGAGGATGATAAGAGTGGTGGTGAACAGCTGTTTTGAAGGCCTGGAGAAGAATGGGATTGAATAGAGTGATGTAGTTTATTTCAAAGGTGGGAAAAAAGAGGAATGAAAGAGTGAAGGTGAGTAGTGAGTCGTGATTTTCGTCGTTTTACCAGAAAGGGGTTGTTTGCGGACCTGCGGAAATGTGGTGGGGACAAATCGCAGAGAGAGCGGGGGGGGGCGAGGCTGGAGAAGAGACGGTAGAAGACAGAAAGCCACCGACCAGCCTGCGGTGAGAGAGTGAGAGGCCCAAAGACTCAGCCTCATCGCGGGAGATGCAATGATCCGAAATGCCTTGGTTTTCACAGCATGAAGCCTAGAAAGGTGGGAGGCAGGAGCACCAGCCCAGAGGGGAGAGCAGTACTCCATGAGGCTCTTTCCTCTCTTCAGACCATGACAAAATCACAAACTGGTCAAACACTCGGAATATGTCTTTTAACCTTGAGAAATCCTCTCTTTCTCTCTCTTTCTCTCTCTCTCCCTCTCTCTCTCTTACTCTCTCTCTCTCTCTCTCTCTCTCTCTCTCTGAAAGGACTGTACCGCAAACCCTCCTGTCTCTACTTTCTCAACAACTGTTTCAAAGAAGTTCAGTTTATCAAATTATTGGGTCTCACTCTCAGCCATGATTTCTCTTGGGCAAGCCACATTTCAAAGTTTCCCTCCAAAGCCAGAAGCTGACTGGGCATCCTCCATCATGCAAAGTCCTTCATTGACACACCTGGAGTCCTATCCACCTACAAGGCTTTCATCCACAGCTTGATGGAACACTGCTCTCCCCTATGGGCTGGCACCCCTGCCTCACACCTTGCTCTACAGTTTGATGCCAAAGAAACCAAGCACTTAAATATCATTGGAATCTCACATGATGAAGCCGAGTCTATGGGCCTATCACTTTGCCATCGCTGGCAGCTCCATGGTGTCTCTGTCTTCTTCCACCTCCCTTTCTGGTCCTGCACCTGTGCCCCATCCGTGCTTTAAACCCCCACATATCCACGAGCCTTGACTATGTACACAAAAACAACAAAAAATAAAAAAAAAGATGCTGAAGTGGCCCAATGCTGTATTATTCTGTCAACTTCCTTCAGAACCTGCAGAATAATCAAAATTTAATCTCGTAAATGTATGATTAAAAATAAATATCTATGGCAAATGCATTGCAGTTTTAGACAGAAAAAAAGATTATACAAAGCACAACAAATGAATAAGCTTTCAAGTTAGCCAAAATAATAAGCTTTGAATTTTATCTATATAATGTAATTCATCGAATAAATTGTGTGGGGTAATGTAAGCGATGCACGGAAATTTGGAACAAGATCAGTTCTTTGTTCAGGATCACGAAGGGAGAAGTATCTGAATATCTCGGCAATGCGCGTAGATCATTTTGACTCGGCTGTTAACCCCGTTTCATACGCTCGCTGAATTATTAAGTATGCGTGCCAAGTTGAACGCAGAGGAAGCAAAATGAATCTCAAGCAAAAGAAAGGAGCCCCAAAAGTATTCCGCACGTTTTGCTTTGATTGCCAGTTCACAAATACAAGCAAGTTAATATTTTATACACTACGCAACAACGATCCTTGGCTTTATAAAATCAATGCCAAATGATTTTTCTGTTGATATATCATTTATTAATCGACTAAGTGAGGATGACGGAGATATGTGGGCATTCCAAAGGTTCTACAGCTGAGATACAATTGTCCCAGGTACACCAAAAAAGGATAATAAGAGTTAAATATAACCAATAAAAAAATATTCTGATCAATTTTATTGTTTTATACATAATATTGAAGAAAATGGTGGCATGTGAAACTTCAATGAACATCTCATTTGTAGCGAATATGTGATATCTTTTTTTTCTGGTTTCATTATAATACAGGTTCTCCGTCTTCAAACCTGACGTGAGGTTATATTGGCCTATTTTGATTTGATCAGACTAATTTGAACAATTTATATATTCTCCTCCTTCGCCAAATGCAGAAAATATCGGACATTCTGCAACGGCACATCTCTGCTTCCTCTGCTGGGTAATTGCAATATGTTTTTCCCTTTATCCCCTTCCAGCCCCACACATACCCAAACGTAGCTACGCACCCTCACATACATCCTCCCTTTGTGAAGGTGCATATGAACCCTTTCGGTCTTCCTTCATTATAATCTTGGATCCCTCGTGTGTGTGTGCATCAAAAAGTTACGATGGGTTTTCAACATTTAGGATTGCAGCTCACTGACGCAGTCAATCGTGGAGTGCAGTGGATTTCTTATTTCTTTGGGGAGCCTATGGAAAATGTTTCAGGTTCGAGAAGACTTTGCACAGGATTTATATTCAATGCTGATGACTCAAATGTATCCAATCCCACTATATCAGGGAATGTAAGCAGAGATGTGTCCAGCTATTGCTTGCAAGTCTATGGATAACTGTTTGGGTGCTGTAGACTTGAGGAGCACGGGGTAGCTTAGTCCGTAGTGCTTCTCTCCGAGATATCTGCTCCAGGATTTTTACCTCGATGTGGTTGAATCTATCAAGAAGGCTGCCATTCTAGCATAGTGTCAACAATGCCCACATGGCATCTCCACACACAGAATACAAGCTGTATTTGAGCTGTTACAAATCGCCATGACATTTACAGGATCAACCTGGTTTAGTTCATGCTGAATTGAGAATGAAGATGTGATTACGGCATTATTTTGTCTCAAATGTCAAATTTTTGCATTTGCTCATCCAGACAATTGGGTCTGGCAGCCATGTTGGAAGGTTGCTGAAAAAATGATCACGTAAATGGGGATCTCTTTCAATAGCCCCACACTATTCAGGGCATATTCATTTCTCCATTATGTGCCTCAAAGAGACACTCTCCATTTGTACTGACAAGATAACTCGAATTGTGTTTCACATAAAGTTAGCCAACTAAATTGATTAAATGTATTAGTTTTGTTATTTTCTCCCTCTGTGGAGGAGAATTTTTGGAGAACAGTGTTGACCATGTGTTATAATTTGGACAGCATATGAGTCCTCCAATTATCTGGCCTGTTATTTGTCATGTATTTGATTTTATTTTGAGAATACACATTGAATCACCAGCAATATATGCTTTATCTGGTTGCAAAGATGCCACAGGGAAAATGGCACTGACTGAGTTTATTACTTTAATATATGTAGTAAAATAGAGCATAAAATGATATAAATCATTCCTTTTTTGACGTCAATCTGAAAGTAATTTCACATGATCAACAATTATATAATGGCTTCAAGAAAACATATGGCCAACTTTTTCCTGATATTACTTTGTGACAATTCATTGCAAGGATAAGTTACTGAAAACAGTCAAACAAAGTGTTTAGATGATTAATGGTGGCATTATCAAAACCATTTTAATACAGGAACAACGATAAATAATTAAATCCCGACCACTGCTAAATAATGGAGACCCGTGGGCTTTACAAATGGATAAATGGAGACCAGTTATTTTTTAATGCCCACACATGATGAGATTCTTTTGTCATTTGGAAACCCAAACATCCCTACTAGTCCATGGGCCATGACTGATTTTGGTGCCATCTAGAGGCACAAAACGAAACTGAGACTCATGATTTAACTGGCACGCACGCAACAATTTCAATGAGAATGGTACTCAGTAGAGCACACACCTCCACCAGGATAAACAGTTTACGTTTTGAATTCCGCTGATAGGCCGGATCTGAATCCGCACCTTCATCAAAATGTAATCGGCTTGTTCTTGTCACCGACCCAACTCATCCACCAAGTTTTGTCACAATTCGTCCACAACGTTTTTGAAAGGTCATGGCATGTACATCGTTTTTTTGTCCCATCTCTCAATGGTGAAGAATCACTAAAAAAAAAAAAAAGTAAAATCTCGGATCCGGATCTAGATTCAGATTTTGACCAAAATCGAGTCAAGTTGGCCTTGTCACACACCCATCCTGTCCAAGTTTCATCCGAATCCATCCATAACTTTTTGAGATATCGTGCTATATATCGTTTTGGCCCAATCTTTCAAGAGTGAAGAATCACTTTAAAAAGTTTAGTATTCGGATGCGCATCTGGATCTTCACCAAAATGTAATCAATTTGTCCTTGTCACACACCGACATATCCACCGAGTTTCATCGGAATCCGTCCATAACCTTTTGAGATATCCTACTCACATACAAACAAACAAACAAGAAGAAGACGTCGTGCAGAGCACCACACTTGCGAAATCCATAAAACAAATTTGATTGGTGGTTGAATTCAATGACCAAATATGGAACTCCTCTTCAAATTTCAAGTCAATCAGATGACCATTGACAATTTTAGAAATATGGCCTATGTTGACGTTAAAAATAATTGGTGGGTGAATTCAATAACCTGATATGCAAATCCTCTTCAAATTTAAAATCAATGGGATGAAATTTGAGGATTTTACATATTCCACCTTCGTTGTTGACCTTTGGCCAGTGTTGACCTTTTGGTAAATGCTGACCTCAAAAATAATTGGTGGTTGAATTCAGTGATCTGAAATATAAACACTTCAAATTTCAAGTCAGTCGAATGAAAATTGAGGATTTTAGAAATTTGGCCGATGTTGACCTTTTGGCCGATGTTGACCTCAAAAATAATTGGCTGGTTGAATTCAGTGACCTGATGTGCAAATCCACTTCAAATTTCAAGTCAATGGGATGACAAATGAAGATTTTAGAAATTCCACGTAAGTTGTTGACCTTTGGCTGATGTTGAACTTAAAAATAATTTGCTGTTAAAATTCAGTGACCTGAAATATAAATCCTCTTCAAATTTCAAGTCAATGTGATGAAAACTGAGGATTTCAGAAATATCACGTAAGTTGTTTACTTTTGGCCTATGTTGACCTTTTGGTCTCTGTTGACCTCAAAAATAATTTGTGGTTGAATTCAATGACCAAATATGCAACTCCTCTTAAAATTTCAAGTCAATTGGATGAAAATTGACAATTTTTTAAAATTTGGCCAACATTGACCTTTTGGCCTATTATGACCTCAGAATAATTAGTGGTTGAATTCAGTGACCTGATATACAAATCCTGTTCAAATTTCTAATCAATTGGATGGAAATTGAAGATTTTAGAAATTTGGCAAATTTGTTGACCTTTGACCTATGTTTACATTTTGACCTTTTGACCTCAAAAACAATAGGCTTCTTGCTTTTGGAAAACTCTACCTCACTCACCTATGGACACTGCTCAATCACATAAGCTCACCTGACTAAAGTTCAGGTGAACTAAAAATGAAACTCCCCCACTCATTAATTATCTAAGGAGTTTTAAGGTGCTACTCACTTGGTAAACCAACAATTTTGTCATTTTCCATTCATCACATTACAGCTCTGCATAAAAAAGGCACAAAAACATATCCCTGCACCGATAGAACAATCAGCCTGCTCCCAATCATCAGCAAGGTGATGGAATCCATCATCGCCTCAGACATTAAATCCTTCCTCTTCTCCAATGGCTTGATTTCCAATCATCAATTTGGATTCAGATCAGGTCACTCTACCCTGGATATGCTGCTTTGCCTTTCCCAACAATGGATGGAGATCCTCAATGCCAGACATGAGATCAGAACCATCTGCCTTCACATATCGCGAGCTTTCAATATGGTCTGGCACCCTGCCCTGCTCATCAAACACTCTTCTCATGGTATCCAGGGCAATCTCCACTCATGGCTCGTGGAATTCCTTTCCTGTCACAGTCAAGGTGTGGCTCGTAATGGCTTTCTCTCTCATCTCCTCATCCTGTCCAGGCTGGATTTCCTCAAGGCAGTGTTCTGGGCCCTGTTCTTTTTCAGGTTTTCATCAATGATCTCTCTGACTCTCTGGAAAATCCTCGTTATCTCTTTGCTGATGACTCCACCCTCTGCAGATGAACATCTATTCATCTGTTATTCCTCTGATTGGCAGCCAGCAGCTTTTTCACTCTCTGCAGATCTGGATAAAATCACAAGCTGGTGCAACACTTGGAACATGTCTTTAAAACCTAACAAATCTCACACTCTCACCATATCTCTCCGAAGCCGAAAGGACCATCTGGACCACCCCCCCCCGCCGCCCTCGTCTAACTTTGCAACAATCCTCTTGAAGAAGTCCTTTCATTCAAGCTTCTGGGTCTCACTATCTGCCATGATCTTTCCGGGGGAAGCCACATTTCAAACCTGGCCTCCAAAGCAGTCGCCGACTGGGATCCTCCATCGTGCAAAGTCCTTCCTCGGCCCACCTAGCTCCTGACCACTTACAAAGCTTTCGTCCGCAGCCTGGTGGAGTACTGCTCTCCCCTACTGGGCTGGTGCTCCTGCCTCCCACCTTTCTCAGCTTCACGCTGTGGAAACCAAGGCATTTCGGATCATTGGTATCTCCCGTGATGAGGCTGAGTCTTTGGGTCTCTCACCCTCAAACCACAGGGAGGTCGGTGTCTTTCTGTCTTCTCCCATCTCCTCTCCAGTCTTGCCCCCCCCCCCTCCGTTCTCTCTGCAATTTGTCCCCACCACATTTCCGCACGCGCTCAAGGTCCGCCAACAACCCCCTTCTAGTAAAACTTCAAAATCACGAATCACTGCTCACCTTCACTCTTTCATTCCTCTTTTTTCCTGCCTTGGAATAAACTTCCTCACTCTATTCAATCCATTCTTCCCTCCAGGCCTTCAAAACAGCTGTTCACCACCACCTCTTATCACCCCCCATCCAAATCCTTGATATTTTTCTACCCCCGTTAATCCACGCCAAGCCCACCTCTTTCAAATTTCCTGCCTTCCTTCCTGAAGTCCTGTAATGTCCATCTTCTATTCCCATGTTCCCCGTCCCATCCCTCTCCCTTCCACAGATCTCCTAATGTCTCTGTTCTCCACTGTTTTGTTCTTCCCACTCCCGCTCCTCTTCTTCATGCCCCCTTGCTGTGCGTTGTGTGTTAGCTCTCACACGAGCCTCGACAAGGTATACAAAAAAAAAGAAAAAAAACTCATTTTGTGGAGTCAAGAGGAACTCGTTTTGGTGGGGTCATCAAGGTGGAAACTCGTTTTGTGGGTCATCAAGGTGAACTCGTTTGTGGGGTCATCAAGGTGGAACTCGTTTTGTGGGGTCATCAAGGTGGAACTCGTTTGTGGGGTCATCAAGGTGGAACTCGTTTTGTGGGGTCATCAAGGTGGAACTCGTTTTGTGGGGTCATCAAGGTGGAACTCGTTTTTGTGGGGTCATCAAGGTGGAACTCGTTTTTGTGGGTCATCAAGGTGAACTCGTTTGTGGGTCATCAAGGTGGAACTCGGTTTTTGGGTCATCAAGGTGGAACTCGTTTTGTGGGGTCATCAAGGTGGAACTCGTTTTGTGGGGTCATCAAGATGGAACTCGTTTTGTGCGGTCATCAAGGTGGAACTCGTTTTGTGGGTCTCTGCACACATATCAGCAAAAGGAAGTCAAAACCACTCAATTGCACTGCTATCATAATCTTCATCAATGCCTTCCGACAGAATCCTGGAAACACTGTATTCTCTCCATTGCTTTGTGCATCTCAATTCAATTTTTATTTTCTTTTGCCTTCAATTTCACATCTTGATTTTCTTTATCTCAAAGTCCCACTGGTTTTTAAACAAAGATTTTCAAACAATTAATTTTAATAGGGTAAAAGTTTATAATTGAAAAATGCTGGACTTGCGACGCATCGGCAAAGCCAACGTTTCGGCGAAAATCCACTCGCTTTGGTCACGGCAGATGTTGAAGTGAGGAAGAAGCTTGAGAATCGCCACGTGACATCCTATCTGCAGCTATTTAATTAACAACCTGCGTCGATTTAATTAATTTTAATGATCATCCAGGTGTACACACTGACTTTTATACAGATACTTTAACACTCATGCCAGACTTTCACCAATTGGATGGTCTGTTTGGTGCTTGGCTGCATTAGAGTGCAGCAAAATATTCCGTTTGTTTTCAACACTTCTGAGACACAGGCAGAATAGGACATGATGGAGGTGAAGAACATCTATTTTAGACAAAGTTTGGAATCATTTGTAACGTAAGGCAAGAGTCTTGCCAACTTACGGTACATTCCAACTGGAAGGATGGTTTCATTTTAGGGGGTGGAGGAGAGTTAACGAGCGTGTCTTCTCAGGAGCCTTTGGAAAAAAACAATAAAACTATGAAAGATTAAATGCATTGATATCTTCATCAGTTTGATAACTTGTTCAGGAAAGGGAACAGGAGGAAATGCACTGATGGAACAGGTAATCGACAAAAAGGTGAATTATGTGATCTAATCCAATCAAGGAGAGTTAAACCTCTTGTTATTTATCCTGCATGGTGATAACCATGTCAATAAGTTACCTTCCCACTGAAATGATAATTACAATCACCTCCACAATTAAAGATATTCTTCTTCATTGAAGGAAGTATTAACAGCAATGTCTATAAAAGAAGAAGTGCCAAAATGTATTTCAGCTGAACATCTTGATCTTGGGGTTTGCTGTGTTTGCACCCAGTGTGTTTACCCCAACTTCCCCAAAGTATTGATGAGTGCTTACCTGTTGAAAGTCCTGCAAGTGGTATGGCCCCTGAACACCGTGATGCTTCTGCTGTTGGAGCCCGTCATCATGGTGATGCTTCCGTTCCAGCTGGAGCTCCTCAACATCATGCTGCTTCTGTTGTTGGAGCCCGTCATCATGGTGATTTCCGTTCAGCTGGAGCTCCTCAAACTCATGCTGCTTCTGTTGTTGGAGCCCGTCATCATGGGTATGCTTCCGTTCCAGCTGGAGCTCCTCAACATCAGGCCTTTCTGTTGTTGGAGCCCGTCATCATGGTGATGCTTCCGTTCAGCTGGAGCTCCTCAACATCAGGCTGTTTCTGTTTGAGCCCGTCATCATGGTGATGCTTCCGTTCCAGCTGGAGCTCCTCAACATCATGCTGCTTCTGTTGTTGCTGTTGCAGCCCCTCAACAATGTGCTGTTTCTGCTGTTGCTGTTGCAGCCCCTTAACACATTGCTGCTTTTGTTGCTGGTGCAGCCTGTGATGACAATGAGGCTTCTGCATTTCCTGCAGCCCCTCAGCAACACGCTGCTTCTGTTGTTGCTGTTACTCATTTCGACCCTGTTGACCCTTAAGACCTTTAGACTCCATTATCACACTTTAAACTCCTATAGATCCTTTGACCCCTTACACCTTTATATTCGCAGATCCTTTGGACCCCTTGAGACCCTGTAGACCCATTTAGACCCCTTTATATATTTTAGAGCCCAAAAGACCTTTACACCCCTTGACAACCTTTAGACCCCGTAAGACCTTTTCACCCTTTGAACTGGTTCGACCCCCTTAGAACCCTTTAAACACACACCACACAACATCAAAAGTCTTTTGGAACACAGACTATACTCTTCTTAACAAGTGATGCGCAAACTCCACCCACGCAGAGGGTGGGTAAACTGTGCACGTAACCTTATATAATCGAAAACTACTTGGGAAACCTATCGCTAAAATGAAATCTAACTCCTGAAAGTTGTACAAAATCTGCGAAAAATGAATGGTTATACCTGCTAATGTCTCCTACACCGCAAGACAGGATATCTTGGACACTGGATGTTATCGCTCAAATGAAATCACACTCCCGGAAGTTGTAAAACAAATAATAAAGCCTCTCCCCTTCCTCCCTTGCAGACCTGGTTTTTCTTGTCCTCAATTAGAATCGTCATCGTCATTGTAACAATGACATCCATGATCATGGTCACAATCACATTTGTCATCATCGTCACAATCACATTCATCATCATAGTCACAATCACATTCATCATCATCATCACAATCACATCCATCATCATCGTCACAATCACGTCCACTATCATGGTCACAATCACATTCGTCATCATCATCACCATCGCATCCATTGTCTTCCAAATCAAATGTCATCATCATTGTTATAGTCATCATCATCATCTTCATCTTCCTCATCCCCATCCACCCCATCAGCTTCAACCTCTCTGCCCACTTGTCCTTTCTGTGAACACACAAGAATAACCAGAACTTTGGTTTAGAGAACATTCTCTGTGTAGTGCAAATGTATCAATCAGAGTACCGCCAGATATATAAACTTCAATAGTAACATATTCATCTGTACAGAGGTCCATCAGGACCTGTAGAACCATTCTCTCAGGAAAATAATTTGGACATTTGGGGGTGAGCTGGGATCACAGCTCACGACACTATTTGTCCCACCCATCCTAGAAATATAAATCTGGGCTTTATAAAATCAAAATACATGTGCTTGTCATTTCTGAAGCAAACATATATTTATATATATGAGCACTCACCAATAATTTGAAACTATTATTACAAGTCTGGGACATGGCATTGACACAATATTGTATAAGGACCCCTAATGAAGTATTTAATGTTCCATCACAAGATTAATCAGTGAAAAAATATATATCCACTTCCTGCTGGTGTTTGTAGGCCTACATGGGAAGCAGGCCTCCTTACAGAATGACTTGATGATGGATATGTAGCATAATACAACCATAAAAACAACACTGGAGGTTATTCCAAACAACTTACAGGTATATGAGTCAACGTGAAGGCAGAAAAAGAGAGATTCAACGAACATAGTGCATTCTTCGAAGATGTGGAGATTTGACTTGTCACTAGCTTGAGTAATGTTATCACTTTGGCTTTCCCGCCACCACACCGTGCTGACAAGCCATCACATTTGACGAGCCTTAAACATTAATCATGGGTACCCTGAGGGAGATGGCACAGCTCACACTGCCGGGATGCAAGCTTTAGGCTACAGGAAGTCGGCTGTATCACCAGTGTCTGTGAAAATGCACATTTCCACTTGGCTTTCCTTTTTTCACTGAATTGTTCAATTTGTCCTATAAACGCATCTATCATTTGTGCTTCTACACAATTGCGTAACACACCCACGGCATTGTTTTTAGTATGAAATACACTGTTCGCCACGACCAGGAAAAGTGTGTGTGTGGAATAGCATCTCGTGGTGCAATCCTTTGTTTACAAAATTAATGATTGATAGCAATCATCTTCCAAAAACAAAGTGCATATCTTCATAATTAGAAGTGTCTTTCTTATATTAAGAGTGTGGGCATGCACAAAAGCAAAGCTGTGACACTTGTCAAATATATGTTGATGATCAAAAAATTTCATGAACAATCAGATACTCAAAAATAATCCAAGATACACCAACATATTTTTTGAAATAGACAAGTATATATTATTCATAAGAAATATTTCTTACTAATGATAGAGTTGCAGATTAAGTGGGGGGGGATAGGGATCACGAGAGGAGTTCTCAAATCCACTATCCGGCTGACGACCCTGAAGCCGATGAACCATGGATAATTCTGTGGAGTGGTGGGTTGCTAAGCAACCACGGATGACGCCAAAGACGTTTAATTCAGGCAGGGTCCAGCATCTGAATCCGCTTTCTCTTTCCGGCGAATTAAACCCCCAAGATAGAGCACTGTGCTCTCAACATCCCACCGTAATTTATCAGATGGCCAAGCGATACCGTAAGTGCAAAGGTTGGCTTATGGCTACTCACAACGAAATGGCGGGGTGATCTCCCTGTTCTATGCACTATGTTTAACCAAAGGAAGCTGACAATTGGACTGTTTTGGAAATGGTGTGTCCAGTTCTCAAAATGCACGTATTTACAAGCAGTGTCACAAAATATAAGTTCTTACCCCGAGCACAGAAGCTCTTCTTATTCAGACATATTCACAGGTCGACAACACAGGTGCCTCAGTCACACCGGAAAACAAGACAATGAACAGGAGTAGAGGAAAGAGAGAGAGAGAGAGAGATGAGTGTGAGGTGTATTTTCGGCCTCTCGCTCACCAGAAGTAAGCTGATGGGCTTACATTGGTCCCAACAAAAGAAGGGGGAGGGGAAGAAAGAAGAGGAGAGTAGGTGGTGTGAGTCAGTGCATAAGTGTGGCCAACGTGTCTGGGAATTATCCCCTGGTTTGGCCCATTCTCTGCATGGAACCTCGCTCGCTCGTGCTCTCCAACAGCCCTCTGCTGCGCTGCAGTCACCAGCTCATACCACAAGTCCATTCACATAGCTATATTCACATTCCAAATGCATCGGCTATATTCTGCGCTCCAGTTCAAGTTTTTGTAGGCCTTTGGGAAGTGTGGCATGGCATATGTGCTGCTTCTTAGCACTGCAACATTCCACAATTCTGCCCCCACAATCGCTGTTGGGGCCAGCAGAGTTTTGCCTTCCCATTGGCCTGCCGTATCTCCAGGTGACGCCCATTGGCTGTGCTCAGGTTCCGCAGCACTGTCGTTGACCACACGGGGCATTGCGAATCATGGTCGTTGCAATTGGGGTTCAGCCAGATGCAGCTGTATTGTAGCTAGTCGGCGCAGAGGCTACCCCCTCCTCAGCCTCACTGCGTGGGTCCCAGGTGTGTTGATGTCTCTTCTGGGATGTTAATGCCAGTTTCTAGGTAGATCACTGGCTTTGTAATGTGGTGTTTGAAGCTGTTGGTTTCGTGATGTTGTGTGAAGCATGTTACAGACAGACCATGTGTGGATGTGCTGCATAGGTGTGGAGAGACATTGAGAGAGAGAAATGTAGATAGAGAGAATGAGACAGAAAGAAAAGTCACAATGCGGTTCGATTCCACAACAAACATAATGCATATTCCCTTCCCACTGATATGGGGGAGGGGCCCAATTGAGCTACACAACATACGACTGAGATAACTACATGAGGGTTCCCATATATGTCTTGTATGTGCTTCAATGGGGTCTCTGAAAGATGTCACAATTTCAATGTACAGTATAATATATATATATATATACTGTGTATACATACGAGCGGGGTGTGCTTACACTTTGTGTAAGCATACGAACTATGCTCTTGGATCGCTCACCTGCATTTGATTTTTCATTGTTTTTTGGTTCGTGGGCACCAGCAGTGACCACTATTTTTGTTGTGTCTGTCTGTCTGTCTGTTTGTGACTCTCTCCAGAGCATAGCTCCGTGACGTTTGATGCGATATTGATGAAACTTGGACACAAGCTTGATATCATGGTCGAGTTGCGTCTTTTTGTATGAGGGGCGTCCCACGCCCCTTGTGGGCGGAGCCACGCCCACTTGAACTTTTTTTTTTTCCTCGCAATTTCATTTCCTAGAAGCTGTGCGTAATGTCCATAAGTACAACATATAAAAAATCCGATTTGATTTGGTCAATTTTGACGGAAGAGATAGGTTTTTATGGTAGGGCTTCCTCAAAAGCTTCCACTAACTCAATTGTACCTATCGTGGCATTGTTCAATAATGTCCGCAAACCATCGTCGCCTCCCGGCTTGTTTTTCATTTATTTATATTTTCATTTATGGATGCTTTCTTATTCTGTGATTTTTCCTGGAGTATCGGCTTTGATGTCCATCGGCATACAAAATTACCGTGCTTCCCCATTGTCTCGGGTTGCTCACCTTCATTTTTTTTGGTTCACGAGCGCCAGCCAGAGTGACCACTATATTCGTTAT
>CM068965.1:62897259-62918188 GCA_035128595.1 Eptatretus atami | reverse complement strand
AGGGGGGTGGGGGGGCAGGAGAGACATCGTCTTGCTCACCAAATAGAAGTTGTACATCAAATAAAACGTCCTGAAATGTGTGAGCGTGCCTTGTCCGTTACCAGCGCCCTGCAACCAGGGACGCCAAGAATCAGGTACGCAAGAGCAGGTCTCGAGCAGAAGGAGCATTAACGGTCCGAGCGTCACCCACCACCATGAGCCATCAGGAGCCACAACCGCCGGACTGCTGTTAGGCGGCTGTGAGGCGCTGTGAGGAACTGTGAGACGCTGAGGGCTGTGAGATGCTGAGGGGCTGTGAGGCACTGAGGAACTGTGAGGCGCTGAGGCTGTCACCAACTCACTGGCGCCGACTGACTGGAAAGCCGTCTGACTGACTGGTAAAGTTGTCTGACTGACACCGACTCACTGACTGGTAAAGCCATCTGACTGACTGGACTCCAACTGACTGGTAAAGTCATCTGACTGACACCGACTCACTCACGCCAACTGACTCACAAACTGACTTGTTGTCAACTGACCCGCAAGAACAGACCTCTCATCCTCTTTTTAAGGCGGCCCGTCTGGGCGGGCGCAGACTCCAGCCAAATCCACCCCACCCCATTTGCGAATCATTGCCATGACAACCTGCCTGTCCCGCGATCACGCCTGGCCCACAATGCCATGCCTGTGGTGCTGACGAACGGCAAAAAGCAGCCATTTGTCAGAATTACCGAGCGAAAACATGAAGTGCTCATAGAACGTCAACAACAATTATCAACTCAATGTTCAGCCTGATCGACAAAGAGTCAGTTAGTGTCCATAGAGCTGCTGAACGGGGTGTCAAACGTCGATGGAAAAAGGCGGGTGTCGGCGTCGGTGAAAGAAACGGGTGTCAATGTCGATGGAAAAAGGCGGGTGTCGAGCCTCAGTTGGGGCTAATGGCTATCTCACGTGTATGAATGTGTCTGTCGTAAGAGAAAAAGGAGCTTTCCATAAGAGAGGGAATCTATTCTTTTACCCTTCTCAACGCATCACATTTAGAATCCCACCAGACATGGGGATAGGTCTATCCTGGACATGCATTTAGGGAATAACTATCTGAGGACCTGGATGTGTGTATGCATTCGGCGGATCGGATTCTGAAATCTGTAACAACATATATATATATATATATATAAATATATATATTATTTATTTTACTATATATACACTCAAGGGTATGAGCATACCCCGTGAGTATCAGCATACACATTGTAAGCATTAATGAACCATGCTTCCCTATTGTCTCGCGTTGCATCTCTGCATTTGTATTTTCATTTTAAAATATATTTCATTTACGGACACTTTCCAACGGTTCCGTGCTTTTTTTCCGGTGTAAGGGCTTCGATGTCCATCAGCATGCAAAATTTCAGGTTTCGACATCACTCAGAACATTCCAAACATTAATATATCAGTCAATGAGTCAGTGAATCAGTAAATCAGTGGATAGAATGAGATATATAAAGATATACTAGCGGGGTGTACTTACACATTGTGTAAGCATACGAACCGTGCTTCTCATTGTCTCGGGTTGCTCACCTGCATTTTCCCAATTTTTTTCATTTACTTATATTTATATTTATGAATGTTGTCCGATGATTCTATGGGTTTTTTTTCCGGTATACCAGCTTCGATGTCCATCGGCACATAAAATTTCAGCTTTCTACATCACCCAGAATGTACCGATCTTTAATATCACTCAGTGAGTCAATCAGCCAGTCTGTCAGTGAATCAGTGGTTGGAAAGAGCTTCATGTATAACATATACAGAGAGCTAATCGAACCTCCTGACATGACGAGGCAGTGGGACACAAATCGAGTCCCATCACAGTGCTTGCTGCACAAACTGCCAGCACAAGTGTTGCCTGCGTGAGAACACATTGTCTCTGTCCTACTGATTACCAGTCAGGAGTTTGGAGCCAGGAATATTAACATCAACGAAGAAGCGTATGCAACATTTTTTGTTGTATTTTACACTTACAAACCCTCGAATTGTGTCACATTTTGTTGTGTTACAGTCTGAATTTAAAATGGATTAAATTTGAATTTTTTTGTCACTGATCTCCACAAAATACCCATAATGACAAAGTGAAAACATGATTTTTGAAACTTTTACATATTAATCAAAAATTAAAAGATGAAATGTCTTACATCAATAAGTATTTAACTCCTTTGCTATGACAATCCAAATTGAGCTAACATGCATCCAATTTCCTTTGATCATCCTTGAGATGTCTCTTCAGCCTGATTGGACATGATTTAGAAAGAAACACACCTTTCTATATAAGGTCCCAAAGTTGGCAGTGCATGTCAGAGCAGAAACTCTACCATGAAATCAAAGAACTGTCCGTAGAACTCTGAGATAGAATTGTAAAGAAACTCCGAGAAACAACCCTGAGTAAATACTTTGTGGAAGTGCCTTTGGCAGCGATTACAGCTTCAAGTCTTCTTGGGTATCTGTATCAGCTTTGCACATCTCAGTTTGGGGATTTTCTCCCATTCTTCCTTGCAGATTTGCTCAAGCTCTGCGAAGTTGGATGGGAGCGTCGTGAACAGCAATCTTCAAGTCTTTCCACAGATTCTC
Organism: Eptatretus atami; assembly: GCA_035128595.1. Lineage (NCBI taxonomy): Eukaryota > Metazoa > Chordata > Myxini > Myxiniformes > Myxinidae > Eptatretus > Eptatretus atami. Next base: position 62,915,587 of record CM068965.1, on the reverse strand, counting down.
AATGGGATTCAAGTCTGGGCTTTGGCTGTATGCTTGGGGGGCATTGCCCTGTTGGCAAATAAATCTTTATCGCAGTCTCAGGTCTTTTGCACTCTTGAGCAGGTTCTCCTCAAGGATTTCCTGTATTTGGCTCCATTCCTTGTTCGCCTATCCTGACAAGACTCCTAGTACCTGCTGTGGAAAAGCATCCCCATAGTCTGATGCTGCCACCACCATGCTTCACAGTAGGGATGGTGTAGATGGGTAATGATCTTTGCATTCAGGCCAAAAAGTTCAATTTTCATTTCAACAGACCACAGAATATTTTGCCTCATGCTCTCAGTCTTTCCCGTGCCTTTTTGCAAATTCATGACGTGCTGTCATGTGCTTTTTCTTCGAATGGCTTCCGTCTGGCCACACTCCCATAAAGCCGAGATTGTGAAGTGCTGTAGAGATTGTTGTCCTTCTGGCAGGTTCTGCCATCTCATCCAAGGAACTCTGTAGATCTGTCAGAGTGGTCAGTGAGTTATTGGTAACCTTCCTTACCAAGGTCCTTCTTGTGAGTTGCTCAGTTTACTCGGATGGCCAGAACTCGAAAGAGTCTGTGTAGGTCCATATTCTTTTTATTTCCTAATGATGGAGCTCACTGTACTCGTAGGAACTTTCAACTCTCTCGAAATTATCTTATTCCCTTCCCAAGATCTATGCCTCCTCACAATTCTATCTCAGAGTTCTACGGACAGTTCCTTTGATTTCATTGTCGAGTTTCTGCTCTGACATGCACCGTCAACTGTGGGACCTTATATAGAAAGGTGTGTTTCTTTCTAAATCATGTCCAATCAAATGAATTGGCCACGAGGATGATCAAAGGAAATTGGATGCACCTGAGCTCAATTTGGAATGTCATAACAAAGGGGTTGAATATTTATTGATGTAAGACATTTCAGCATTTCATTTTTTCGTTAATTTGTTCAAATTTTGAAACATGTTTACACTTTATCATTATGGATATTTTGTGTAGATCGGTGACAAAAATTATATCTTTGATCCACTTGAATTCAGGCTGTAACACAACAAAATGTGTCGAAAGTCGAGGGGGTGTGAATACTTTCAAAAGGCACTGGATATATTGTGACGGTTTGGAAATGTACCCTGGGGAGATCATACATGTACATGTACATGTAGGAGACCCAAGGATAAGTTAATTCATTAGTTTATGTGTAGGTAGACCTATGTGTAGGCCCCTTGTCCAATGGGTGGGGGAACATGTGTTGAGGTTAGTTTGTGTATCCCGGTGAGTCGTCTCCCCAACCCCCTCTACGACTTTCAATCCCCCCATTGCTCAATTCAACATCCCTCTTTCGTCCCTTCAATCTTTCATTCAATTCTGCAGGTTTATTCTCATCCTTCAGTACATCTGTCTTCCTCACCACTCAAATTCACTCATTCTTTTCTTATTTACTACCAACCACCCTTCGCCACCGTAAACAATTGATCCTTCTGACCGGCACCTATTTACTTTCCCACATTCTTCCTTCCCTGTACTTCCTCCATTCTCCCTTCTTGCATTTCACATGTTTGTGGCACAAAGTACGCCACTTGTTGCATTTGTGGTGGGGCACGGTGCTTTTCACATGCAGTTAGTGGCGTGCACAATACAGTGCGCACTGTAAAATGGGACATTTGCTCATGCAGGGAGGGGCTGGGGATGCTTTCTGCATCTACTGCATGCGAGGGTCAGGATGAGGGCTGCAATAAAGGCTCCCTCATGGACAGCGGGACTTCCCACAAGCTACATCGTGGACCCGCCCCTATTGAAAGTGACAATGGGAGAGGGCTCACACTAGACCGGGCATTCAGACGTAACCCGAGGACTTCCCCTTGTGGTGAACCTCAAACTCAGAGTCTGTAACAATATGTATGTATTTATGCATTTGTATATACATATATACATATATATATATTTACATTAAATTGTTGGAAGGATTTGCCTTCCCACAGATTGAAGACCTGCAACCCAATGTCATTTTTCAACAGGATGTGCTCCCCCTCATTGGGCCTTAGTCGTTCAGGCTGTCATGAATGAAAAGCTTCCAGGTTGCTGGATTGGCCAAGACGGACCAACCACCTGGCCCCCACGATCACCAGACATAACGCACCTTGATTTTTTTTCTGTGGGGTTTTGTCAAGGATGTTGGCCTCAACACCAAGGTGCCAAAGCTGCAGGATCTTCATTCTTGGATCACAGGTGCATTCGCACAGGTGCATTTTACTAATGAGGTTTTTTGTAATTGTCTGAATATGCTTGTATACAGTAAGTTTGTATATATGGAATCAAAGAAACACTTCAAACTTAATTCATGAGTTTTATTTGTTAGGAACAATCTTCTACCTGGAATAATGAACTTGAACAATGAACAACAAACAACTATAAATAATAATGATCAATTCATGACATGAACAATCTTCTACAATATTACTTTTTTTTACTAATCTTCGTAATCAGAATCTTCTAACTGTGGGAGGTCTGACAGTTTTCTCATTGAGACCATTATTTTCTCCTTCACATTTGCAGTGTGATGCACAGGACAGTCCAGCAGTGTGACAGCTACATCTGTTGTTGGAACAGGATTTGCAGATTTGCAGGAGCATGCTGCAAACTGGATGAGACTTGCTGGAGCAACTGCAGCAACTAGCCGTACTCTGAATGGGGTACATTGTTTTTCATCAGATTTCCAACCAAATAGGGATATGTCTACATCAGGTCGATCTCTCTGGTCAGCTACACACCAGATCAGTGTCTGAAGAAGGGCTCTTTTGACGTAGTTTGCAGCAGTCATTGGTGGGAGGAAGTGGTTTCATTTTGCTGGGTTCCTTCTTTTTCCAGAAGATCTGATAACTGAGGTTATAGAGGTCATTTGTTGTGTGCCACCATACAGTCGAAGCATAAAAGCAGTGTGAGCTTTCAAAATGTCTTAATTCAAGTCCTTGTCTCGATGAGACTCATTGTCTGTGACTGGAGCTTTAACCTTCAACAAATATATATGGCACTGACATCACAGTTGCTCGAGATTGAGGTCTGTCTTAAGGAGCAGGTTCGGAAGCAGTGACATTTCCTTTACCATATGGAATGGTGCAGAGTCACACCCTGTTATGGCATGAAGCAAAAGATCCTTGCATTTGTTCACTAGTTTCTGAGCAGTTGTATTAATGTTAATGACATTTCCATCATGCTTCTTCATGGAAACCTGGGTGACAATTTTTCTTCCAAACAAAGATGACCAGAACACACAAAGATGTGACTTGGATATGATCAGCCATGACTTGTATATGACTTCTTCTCCTCCTGAAGCATGAGTTGATAACTGATTATATTCACATTAGCCTCCTCATGGTTGAACTTTCACTGCTCCTCACCAATGAAGGGAAGCATTTGTGGCCCATGGTCCGTATTGTGGAGGATCTTGATCAGCTGAGTCTTGGTTTTCGTCACTTTTCATGATGGTTTCTCTGGTGGGAAGTGAAGTGTCTTGTTTGAGAACATCGTGCTGGGTTGCGGTACCCCCTGCATGCCTTGTTCTCTCATGGGATTTTATAGATCCTGGTAGGTATTTGTCAAAAATGACATGTCTTGTGTGTCTTGAAAAGGAGCGAGAGAAGATTTCTGCAAAGTGGTTGATTGACCCCATTTTGACGTTGTGTGTGATAAATTGCTGCATTGTCATCAACATTTCAAGATCCACTGATCCAAAGGGTGCTAATGCAAAGACAGCTTGCTGGGTCATCAGAATGGATTTTGTCCCTTTCCTCGTATCACCATATTCTTAAAGAGTGAAGGAGGCACTGGTGATGGCTCATCTTGGAAAAGTGTATGTAACTGTGTATCTATCACCTGAGAGATGACTAGAAGGGGAGCATAGAGTTTCCATGTCATACACATTGCCTTCTCATATTTTCAGGCTTTTTTTTGAAGCTTCCATTATGGTTGCTTTCTTTTTCAATGAGGAACGAAATACTCCTGGCGACGTGCTTGATAACTCCGCCGGCATCGCTTGGCCAATGGACAGTGCATCTTCTACATTGGCATTGTCTGGTGAACACCACCGATGACATTGTTGATTAGTGAATCATCAGGTTGTGTGGTGAGGGGATTTGTGTGTTTCTTGACTTTTAAAATGATGACATTCCTGTCTGCAGAATCGAGCAGTTTTCTTCTTTTCCCTTCTTCCTTGTGGCGAATAGTTTTCTAATCATGCTCATCATCCATTTCTTCATTGTGCATTTTGTCGTAGGCCAGTGATAGGCTGTTGCAATGATGATGAGTGGGTCCATTCAGCGACTTGTTCTGGAGAGAGGTCTTTCCACAAGTCCACCTTTGGCTTTCCCACAGCGTATGTAAGTCTGCTCTCCAAACTGTTTCTACAATAGAGAATTCCACAACCCCATCAGTATGGCAGCAAACATGTTCTCCTCTCAGAAAAGCATCCAATAAAGATCCATCTGGAAAGAAGAATTCCATGTCTACAAGATTCCATTGGATGTAGTGAGCAAAGTTTCAATGACCTGCTGCAAAAAAGTATGATAACATTCTTTGCAGACTGTACAAATCAACAGCCAATCACCTCTCTCTCTCTCTCTCTCTCTCTCTCTCTCTCTCTCTCTCTCTCTCTCTCTCTCTCTCTCTCTCTCTCTCTCTCTCTCTCTCACAGCTCTGATATACAAGTGCAGAACAAAGACAGGCTTGATCAAGCAAGAATGTTCTAGTACCTCTTACAGATCTTCAATAGTTGTCTTCCTGACCGAATGAAAGTCTGCATCAGTGCCTCTACCACCATCCTCAAACCATGGAGTGCTTCTGCCAAGCCTTCCTTGTCAACATGTGAATAATTCCTTTGAATGCAGCACGTGAGAATCTCCTCCAGATCACTGCAACCCATTATCATGCCGATGCATCGAACAAAGGACATCAAAATATGCATGCCTCTGGACGGATTATCAGATATTTCCATCTTTCAGGAAGGACCACTTAAAACTTGCATCACCACTTTGTGCAACTGCATATCAGCACTTGCATGAATATATTCTGCATCATGTTGTTGCATGAACCTTTTGATGCAGATGAGGACAATGTATTAATGGACCCAACAAATGTTTTGTTGCCTTCCATTGCTGAAACCACTCTCTCTAGCAGTGCCAGCCGTGAAAGCAGACCATTCTGGCTTTGGGTCATCATCCTTTGTGTGTTCAATGACAGCTAACAGCTATAACATCAGATTCTTGCGCAGCTATGATACTGTTTCCAGTTGCCTGACAAGATGGTATGGAAGACCTTCATGGATCTCAAGAAGTGCAGGGGGCATTGAGCTGATTCTGGCTATTTGAAGTGATTAAACCCTGTAGGAGCAAGATCCTTCAGTTTCAGTGAGCTCCTCTCTTGTTTCGAGAAGTGTGATCTTGGCAGAAGGGCAGCAATCCTCAGAATCTATTTACAATAGTGAGATTTTTAAAATATTATTTCCATAATTTTGTTGTGAATAGCATGCAGAGCATGTTATCAATACTGAAATGAACCGGAAATATTATTTTCAACACCACTGCATAAACCACTGACTACAAGTCCACCAAGTTTCCACTTGACCAAGGTACTGAATCAGGTCAGGTATGGGAGCATGTGCCAAGAACAGCGCGTCGCTGCGTTCACTTTCCCCGCCGGTATATCCAGGGGCCTCCGTCTGGCCATCCCCCAGGCAGATGCCAGGCCCATCCCATCTCCTTGAGATGATGGTCAACCGATGCTGCAACCACGAGGCACGTGGTCGGCCACTGGCCTCCTCCATCATGAGACTCCCTCGCTGAGAGATCTGGTGAGACGGATCAGCGTCAGGGAAACGAGCCACATGTCCATACAGCCGCAACTGATGCTCACGGACTATGCAGGTAACAATCTCATCCGAGTCTCTCTCAGCAACCGCTCGTTGGACAACAAAATCCGACCAGCGATAGCCAAGGATTCTCCGAAAGAGACCTGGTACCAAAGAATTAAGTCTCCGTCTCAGATCCTTGGTCAGAGTCCAAGTCTCGCATCCATAGAGCAAGACTGGAAGTACCAAAGACCTGAAGACTCGGACTTTCGTCCTCGCCCACAGGTACCGACAGCGCCACACCCATGATCCAGTGAATCCATGACTCCCAGGCCCGACCCAGACGTCTATTGACCTCTGACTCACAGCCAGCAGAGACATGAATATCACTGCCAAGGTAAGTAATCTCTCCACGACCTCAAATCCTCACCACAAACAGACACAGACAGGACAGCAGCATCAAAAATGTCACCGAAAGCCTGGATCTTAGTTTTGACCCAAGAAACCCGTAATCCAGCGGCTCCGACTCCTCATTCAGCACCTCGAGGGCCCCCAAAAGGATATCTAAAGTCTCCGCATAGATGACTGCATCATCTGCAAAATCAAGGTCCGAGATCTTGACATTCCCAAACGATGCCCGCAGCTTGATCTCTCCGACATCCTCCTAAAATCCAGTCCATACAAGTGCTGAAAAGTGTGGGGGCCAGTACACACCCCTGACGAACTCCAGTAACAACTGGAAATAAGTCAGAGATGGTACCACCCACACTTCACAGCACTCTCAGTACCAGAGTAGAGTTCAAGACATCAGATCGATCAGTTTTGGTGGCACCCCACGAAGACCAAGAATCCTCCAGAGGACATCCCGATTCACTGAATCGAACGCTTTACAGAGATCAACATAGGCTGCAAGCAGCCCCCTGCCGAAACTCTCGTCTGCGTTCGGTGAGGAAACGAAGAGCAGGATACGGTCAATCGTTGACCTCTTTGGTGTAAAGCCTGACTGCTCTGGACGCTGGTGCTCAAGCAGATGGTGGCGAACCCTATCAAGAATTATCGCGAGCAAAGACCTTGCCCGGCAACTGAGAGACAGCGTCACCCCTCGGTAGTTGTTGCAGTCTTGGCGATCACCCTTCCCTTTCCAGAGAGGAACAACAAGGCCCCTCTTCCAATCGGTTGGATGATGCTGTGTTCCAGGCAGAGCACAAACTGCATGCAGCGACACGAGTGCAGCATTTCCACCAGCCTTGAGAAGTTCAGCATGGAATGCCACAGATCCTGGAGCTTTACCCCGTTTCAACTGGTTCACCGCAGCCCGTGTTTCACAAGCGAAGGTGGACCACAGTTGATTCGAGGGTCAGCAACGGGATTGTAACCCTTGACGTCCAAACTCGACAGCTGGGGATCAGCCTGGTACAACCGCTCAAAGTAACCGGCCCAGCGGGCTTCACTTCAGACTCCTCTGTCAAGAGCCTACCACTCTCTGCTCTAACTGCAGTGCTCCGAGGGATGGGCTTGGTGAACGCAATGCACGAATTCCCTGTAAGCGGGACGAGAATCACCTGTCCACAGGTGATGCTCTACCCCTCACAGATTCCTCGCACATAGGCTCCTTGTCCACCCTCAGTGCACGTACAGTTTACGCCTCAGCTCCTGAACAGCTCAGCTCTGCCATTCAGCCTGGCCTGCGACTCTGTCAATGGTATCCAGTGTCCCTTGAGAGACAAAATTCTTCTTTGCCCTGCGGTGAGTTCCAAGACATCCACCGGCAACATCAAGGACGGTGGTCTTGAAGCACTCCACAACTCTTCAGGACCCCCAAAGCACCCAGACCCCCAAGTGTCACACCAGCCTGTTCGCAAACTCCTCAGCTACTCTCTCATCCTAGCTTGCCAACATCAGCCTAGGCTGATGGTACCATTCTCCGGATTTAAGGTGCAGCTTTAAGAGTTGCTACAACAAGCCTGTGCAGTATTGAGGAACTAGCACTCCGGTAGACCTGCAGTTTGGATCATCCTCCAACGACGCGTCAATGAGACATGGTCAATCTCCTTTGCCACACCGCCAGCGTTGGAATACCAAGTCCAGCGATGAGCTTGTGGGCGCTGAAACCATGACCAGCCACCCTAAGTCCATGATTCTTGCAAAGTCAAGGGAACTTAGTGCTATTCTGGTTCATAGTTTCCTGACCCATGGGGACCAACACACACCTCATAACCATCCCTATCAGTTCCAGTCGATGCATTGAAATCCCCAAGATAAGAGTGTATCTCGTCTGGGGACTGATCAACACAGAACTCGAGCGTGGCGTAGAATGCATCCTTCACGGGTGAGATCACTCGCCTCAGTCGGAGCATAAACAGAAGACCAGGGAATGACAGACACCTAAGGAGTGACGAATCCTTAATCTCATAATACGCTCGTGTGACCGGTGTTACCCTCAATTATCATTGGGGTCAGCTTATTGGACACAGCTAAGCAACTCCTTGGGTATGGTAACCATCAGAGCGACCAGACAAATAGTAGGTGTAACCACCCACCATTATCTCGCCGCATCCGGTCTCCGAACCTCAGAGAGAGCTGCAATCCCGATGTCCAAACGCTTGAGCTCAGATGATAAAGAGACAGGTGATGATCATCTCTTAGGGATAGGAATCCCAGGCACCCACCGAAGGGAACCGCCTCAGGTTAACCCAAGGAGACCGCCGTCTGGTGGACGACACCTCAGCACCACTCGCGACACATCTCCCCGCAATCTGACCCAGGGATGTTACCCCGTGGTTTCCTCTATCATCACAAATTGGGGGTCCCGAAGCTTGGCCCCAATCCCGTCATCCGTGAGCTGCCCTGCGAAGGGAAGCTGCACAGGAGGTACTCCCACGGAGTGGGTTTCAAATTTTTTTGCGTTTTTTGTGTTTTGCGGAATGAAGGGTTTTTACGGTGGCCGGAGTGCAAATCCTGCCACCAACCTCCTAAAAAAAAAGTAACCCAACTGCAGGAGGACGCCGCAGACACAGTTGGGCACTAGATATGGATGGCCGTTGGCTCACAAGGAGCTCCTCCGCCCTTTGACAGGTTTTGTTTAATCCTGCTGGGTGTCCCATATCCAAACACCCTCCCACCAGAAAAACCTGGTGGGGGAGACGGTTTAGTCGCCGACACCGACCATGGAATGGTACTGAATCTATGTTATTAAAAAATCAAGTTACAAAATCTAAGACAAGACATGAAGACATGATATTATGCTTATCTAAAAGCCATTATAGAGGAGTATGAAAATGCAATATGCAGACAGCTGAATGAATGGAAGCATTTCCAACATGCACCACTTGAGTGTTGGATGAATGCACAGGCATGCAGTGAGTTTCTCTGTTTCCAATGGGTGAATACACTTGAAGATCAAAATTGTCAAACATGCACCGATTCGACCTCTGGTGTTCAACAGATCCTGTAAGCATCCCCGTCCTGGCAGTAACCTGAGCGGCAGACTTTCTGAACCGAAGACTTCATCATAGGAGCTGATGTATCCACTGCCATGGAGATGTCAATCAACTATCTTGATCCAAATTGATGATGAAGTTTTACAGCTAGCCCAAGTGTGGCTTGATTGAAAGTTCCAGTCATTAAAGTTTGGATTGACTGGCGCAGACTGAGAGATTCCCTTGTGACAGAGCCTGATAAAACCAGTCCACTTGTGAACAAAAAAGTGAACTGCTTGTAGCTTCAACTGCCTTCTCAAAAGTGAAGCTGAATGTCATAAGCGTCACACCTTGATTTTACTCTTGTTGGACCTCTTATGAAATGGTCCTTATGATTTCAAAGACAGGGTCACTGTCATTATCTTTTCTGCAACTTATTTCAAAATGTCCTGAACCTACTTCCTCAAGCAAAGCATAATTGGACATCCATCTCCCCTCATCGACAGCGGACTCTCTCAAAAGTCTTTCAAGTATGAGTATGAGAAGGGATATTGAGTGACGAATTGCTTGCTCTTCCCATTGGCTACACATATCCAGACATCTTGGTGAGTCAACACTGGCATGAGACCCAAATGCATCTATATTTGGCGTAGAAATCATCTGAGAAAATAACTCATCGAGCTCAAACCATGTTCAATATTCTTTGGGGGTCATTGTAATAGCAGACATGATGTTTTTGAATGTAACATCAGTTAGGTAAGGACTTTGTCTGCCACATCAGTTGGGTAGGGACTTTTCAGCTGATTAAATATTCCATCTTCCTGTGAATAAAGGTGGCTTTGATGATATTGTGCAGCAGTCATGATGATATTGAGCATGTGCAGCATGCAGGTCTGAAACAGCTGCCAGAACACGGATGCGCACTTGTGATGCCAGGTCATCCCCTCTTTCATCACAGACTTTTAATATGTGCTTTTTCACATCAACAGCTTTACGCTGAACAACATGCCTCCACCTGCTTAGATCACTGGGGTTTGTAGGTAAACACTTTATCACTGCAAATCAGTTAACGTTGGTTAAAGTCAAAGGTTGGGTGTTGCGATCTTCTCTTTGGAGGTGCCTCACTCATGGACCTCTGGCATCATGTACGCTTCAATTATCTCTGAATGTGTGTTTCGGATGTGTAATTTGAATATTATGGAATTTCATGACGGTTTTGGATTTTTGTCTGAATGTTCTTCGCAAATATATTTGCAAAGTGTCTTTCCATTCCGTGCTTGATTCAATGATTTTCATGATCCTTGCATGTCCACAGTAATGAGTGGACCTGTTTTGCTGCAGAAGAAGAAGAAATTCTTTGCAATTTCTGTATTCATCTTGAATATTTCCTCAACCTACCCTGCAAGAAGAAAAAAAATGAATGTTTTTAGGTGCTGAAAGTAATAGTCTGCAATTATATAGCAAGAAGCCTTCTACGCACTATTTACTCATAGATTTTTTACTACTTTCATGGCCATTTCAAAGGTACTAAAGCTTGAAGATGAACTAAGTAATAGGCTGAAGTGCCAATAAAATTGAAAGCAAATATATCGCAGTCATTAGGCCAACAGACACACTTACTGGCTATAATTACATACATTGTATTGCGGATGCTCACTGCTTTGCAGAATCAAATATATGCAAAAGGTGCGTGTGTTATCTCCTGGATTATATTGGACTCGAACCTGGCTCGCCGAGACACAAAGGTCTCGCAAGATTAACCAAACGGGAGGCCACTACATTTCAACTGAGAATGCGCTCATCACAGCTCGGGGAGTGAAACGCCAATGATTTGTAATCCGAGGTAGGTGCCGATTTCCCACGTCTGCAGGGGGTGTCCTGCACACCCAACACAACCCAAGTTTTTACAGCCAAGCACATTTATTCAAGAAAACACAATGAAAGAAAAGCGATCAGCATGAAAAGAACACAGGCGAATCCCAACCGGTACAAAACAACGCGCTTATTCTCAACCCACGCTCAAACACGCCGAGTTTATTCTAATTATGATAGGGGGTGGATGGATATGCCTGTGCTAGCTTAATGGTGAGGATTGTGGCTTGGGATCCTTGGGTCCTGATGTTCAAATCCTGCTTGGGCTGTTGAATTAAACCAGGTGGCGTTGACTCGGCCTGTCATCCTTCTGAGGTTGACAAAATGAGTACAAGCTTGCTTGGATGAATTGAGGCCATTTGAGTATCCTGTGTCAGAGTGGTGACCTGTCCAGGATTGTGCCCAAATGCCAGGAACTGCTTAGGCAGCACCAAATACTCTGCGCAGAGTATGGTCCTGATGGATTTGGATTTTGGATGGATAAACACAAGACAGCAGAGAGAGGGAGAAAGTGAAAATGAAGATGAATGCACAGGAGCTCCCTGGAAAATGTGAGGCTGCCCTGGATGTGCCAGTCTGGCCTCCTGTTCCTTTAACCAGCCATTGGACCCATGATCTTTATGGTTAGGTGGTGGGCTTGGATCCTAGGATCCTAATTCAATCCCCTTTCTCCTGTTGAATTAATACTAGGGTGGGTTGACTGCCTGTCATCCTTCGCGAGGTCGGCAAAATGAGTGCCAGCTTGCTGGTATACTGTGTCAGAGGGCGACCTGTCCAGGATTGTGCCCAATAGCCAAGGAGACTGCCAAGGAGACACCAATGCTCTGCACAGAGTATGGTCCCAGTGGATGGATGCCTGTTGAATTAAATACGGGTGGGATTGACTGCCTGCATCCTTCCGAGGTCGGCAAAATCAGTGCCAGCATGCTGGTATCCTGTGTCGGAGTGGCGACCTGTCAGATTGTGCCCAATAGCAAGGAAGACACAATGCTCTGCACAGAGTATGGCCCAGTGGATGGATGGATGGATCGCCCCATGAGGATCTTTTCATGGATGGATTTCACGTAGTACATTTATGCAGTATTGTGCAAATTTGAAATCTACTAGGTGCAGACCAATATTCGGATTTGGGTTGCCAAAGGACAGCACGGCCAAAACTTATTAAAAACGACAGAAAAAAAGTGAACAGGATATATTTTAATGACAGGCTAAATAATGTCTGGGACTGCTGGGCCAATACAGCATCCAATCCGCTTTAAACACATCATTGATGGGACTAGAACCACATCAGAAGTGAGGGCATTTCACAGGATCACAATTCAATGGGGAAAAGACCAAGGAGCGGAATTCCTTTGCGCTCGCTGCTTGAAGATTTTCAGAGGGTGTCCACGCTGGGCGTTATCTTTACAAATATGAAAACTGATTTCAGTCAAGGTTTTCATAACCCTAACAATCTTAAAGAGCTCAATAAGATCCACTCGGAGGCAACCGTTGCTGCATGGAGAAAAGGTCCCTCCCTGCATCCTATCTAAGTGCATGTGTTGGTATTTGGGAATGTGAGATGCAGTTCCCAGAATGCTATCCATGGAGAGATGAGTTGAGTTTTCCACATTGTCAGGGCCTCCTTGTGTTACAGATGAGTTTCACATCATCGGCAAACGAGCAGACATTGTTGATAATGTGATCGGGCAGGTCATTCATGTAAATTATCAATAGGAGGGGACCAAAGACGGACCTTGAGGGACACCACTCAGTGCAGGAGCCCTATCGGAGAGGACACACTTATCAAACATGGACCCTAAACTGCCAAAGGTTAGGTACACAGCACTACTACATTGAATTTCCTGCGATTCCATAGCAAGTAAGTTTCTGAGAGAAGGCATGGTTGACTGAGTCAAAGCCTTTGCTGATGTCTACAATAACAAATCTTGACTGAGGAGTGAGGACCCTTCATTTGCAATATGGGTTACTATCTTCACAATGGCAGTGAGGTTGGTGAGACAGGATCTCCATTTGACAAAGTCATGTTGAGCATATGCAGAAAAGGGAGTTGTTTGTCAGGTAGCCAGTGAATGCCAACTCAAAGTCTCTCCATGACCTGACCACTGCACTCGTAAGCTTATGGGGTGGTAATTTGTGACGTCGTCCTTCGGTCCTTTCTTGTCACCGATATAATGACATCCCCACCAGTCATCAGGAATGTGCACTAATTAACGTTTCATCAAAACGACAGCAAAAGGGTCAGCCAGGACCTCGGCAAGGACCTTCAGGAGTGCTGGGTGAACACAATCACGTCTGCAGATGTAGTGTGTCGAAGCATGACAGGGTACTGACACATGGTAAGAGTGACCAGAAATCGAACATACAATGCCTATAGAAAGTCCACATCCACTTTCAAAATTTTTCACCTTTTGTTGCCTTGTAGCCTGGAATTAATTCCATGAAATCAGACTTTTCCACCTTATTTACACATCGTAACCACAACTTCTAAGTGAAAAACAAATTCTACAAATTTCAGAAAATTAATTAAAAATACAAAACTATAATATCTTGGTTGGATAAGTGTCCATCCCCCTGAGTTAATACTTATGGAAGCACCTTGACAGCAATTACAGCTGTGAGTCTGTTGGATAGGTTCTACCGACTTTGCACACCTTGATTGGGCAATATTTACCCATTTCTTCGCACAAAACTGTTTCAAGCTCATTTAAGTTGTGTGGGGAGGCCGTTGATGGACAGCAAATTTTCAATCATGCACAATATTTTCGATTGATTAGTTGGGCTCTGACGGGCCACTCAAGGACATTAATTTTTTTGTTCCTTCACTACTCTAGTGCAGCTTTGGCTTCAGGTCATTGTCATGCTGAAAGGTGAACTTCCATTCCAATTCAGCTTTCTTGCAGAGGGTTGCAGGTTTTCCTCTCGATTTTCTATATTTTGCTCCATCCATTTCCCCTTCTTTCTTGACAATGCCACAGTCCCTGCTGATGAGTAACATCCCCATAGCATGCCCATTTTGCATGCGATTTACACACTACGACACACACACCACACACAACAACCACACACAACACATATATATATATATATGTTAATCCCATGCAAAATGCAATTTGAATGCTGTCTGTCGGCCCCCAAACTCAGATTTTTTGTGGAAACAAATACAAGTTTGCACACCATCTAAAGTTTGACAAGCCTGCTCTAAACGAATTTTGTATTGCAGTCCAGATTCTATCTCAGTACAGGATTGCTGTTTATGCAGAGTTCAATCCTCCATTGTCCATGCTTCATACTCATTCCTCGAAACTCCTGGAATAGCTCTGACTACATATTGCACTCTATCCTTTTAATGTTTGGCTGCATGATTTATGATGCACCTGATAGTGCAACTTATGTCACACATTTTCTGCTAACATGGAACAACTCAAACACCCATCCCGATTTTCTTCCATATCTCCTGACAATTTCAATGGTTACCATGACAGTGTATGGAAATGGGCTCTTGCAGGCATGGCACTCAGCTAATGCATTCTACAATTCCATTGGACTAAATATCCTCAAAACTTCCAAACCCCAATTCTGTGTCCAAGTTATGTCCTCCCGCCTGGACTGTAAATGATAAACCTTTCATCCAACATCCCTTGTTCTTCCCTCCAACATACTTGGCTCATCTGCTTTTGTTCTTGTAAAAGTACAAATCTCTCTGGCTGTAGACTGTAGTTGTGAACTGCAACAGCAACACAGAGTCTAGTTATTCACTCGGCCAACTGACAGGTTTGCAATCTGCCCCTTTTCAACAGTGTGAGGCGCTGTGAGGAACTGTGAGACGCTGAGGGGCTGTGAGATGCTGAGGGGCTGTGAGGCACTGAGGAACTGTGAGGCGCTGAGGCTGTCACCAACTCACTGGCGCCGACTGACTGGAAAAGCCGTCTGACTGACTGGTAAAGTTGTCTGACTGACACCGACTCACTGACTGGTAAAGCCATCTGACTGACTGGACTCCAACTGACTGGTAAAGTCATCTGACTGACACCGACTCACTCACGCCAACTGACTCACAAACTGACGATTCTAAATGTGATGCGTTGAGAAGGGTAAAGAATAGATTCCCTCTCTTATGGAAAGCTCCTTTTTCTCTTTACGACAGACACATTCTACACGTGAGATAGCCATTAGCCCAACTGAGGTCGACACCCGCCTTTTTCCATCGACATTGACACCCGTTTCTTTCACCGACGCCGACACCCGCCTTTTTCCATCGACGTTTGACACCCGTTCAGCAGCTCTATGGACACTAACTGACTCTTTTTCGTATCAGGCTGAACATTGAGTTGATAATTGTTGTTGACGTTCTATGAGCACTTCATGTTTTCGCCGGTAATTCTGACAAATGGCTGCTTTTTGCCGTTCGTCCAGCACCACAGGCATGGCATTGTGGGCCAGGCGTGATCGGGACAGGCAGGTTGTCATGCAACGATTCGCAAATGGGGTGGGGTGGATTGGCTGGAGTCTGCGCCCGCCCAGACGCCGCCTATAAAAAGAGGATGAGAGGTCTGTTCTTGCGGGTCAGTTGACAACAGTCAGTTTGTGAGTCAGTTGGCGTGAGTGAGTCGGTGTCAGTCAGATGACTTTACCAGTCAGTTGGAGTCCAGTCAGTCAGATGGCTTTACCAGTCAGTGAGTCGGTGTCAGTCAGACAACTTTACCAGTCAGTCAGACGGCTTTCAGTCAGTCGGCGCCAGTGAGTTGGTGACAGCCTCAGCGCCTCACAGTTCCTCAGTGCCTCACAGCCCCTCAGCATCTCACAGCCCTCAGCGTCTCACAGTTCCTCACAGCGCCTCACAGTCTCACAGCGCCTAACAGCAGTCCGCGGTTGTGGCTCCTGATGGCTCATGGTGGTGGGTGACGCTCGGACCGTTAATGCTCCTTCTGCTCGAGACCTGCTCTTGGCGTACCTGATTCTTGGCGTCCCTGGTTGCAGGGCGCTGGTAACGGACAAGGCACGCTCACACATTTCAGGCGTTTTATTTGATGTACAACTTCTATTTGGTGAGCAAGACGATGTCTCTCCTGCCCCCCCCCCTCCCGAATGATCTGCTGGGTACCCTTGTCTGTGTTTAATTGTTAAGTAGCTTAGTGATAAGCATCTGCCCTTTGTCTCTTTTCTATCAGTGCCTGATTAATTATTTATTTGTTTGCGATTATTTTGATTGATTTGAATTTACTAATTATTACCACACGGAAATAAAAAGTTATTTTTATTTATTTATTTCTTATTAATAAATTGCTTGTTGACGTTCCAACCTGTCCATGCTTGTCCTTTCCTTCCATTGATCCAGCATTGTCCGAACCTAGATAGACTGGGAGGTAATTACCACATGAATTGACCTGTAATAGTCGCACACACCAGCAGTTAAACGCTCGGCACCCTAATTAAGATCTAATCAAGATAAGATTGGTGCTTTGCCGAGGCGCGCTCCCCGTTCAGGAACCACGTGACCTCCAGTTAAACGGCATAATTAGACGGTGAACACTGGAACTCGTGGTTAACTGAGTGGCGTTCGTGGTTCTAAAGCAACCCACGTACCACAAAGTTAATTGTGAGCGGGGGTCCAGGTCCAGTCTTCCGAGGACAAACGGGGATTAAACCCCCTCATAATACACTCGGTACCCATGGCCGTAACAATATATATATATATATTACATATATATATATATATATATATAATATATATAGATATACAGTATACATATATTCTCTCTCTCCACCCTGCCTCCTCCCTACCTATCTCTCTCAATCTCTCCTCCCCTCTCTCAAACTCCGCTCTCTACCCTTCATCTCCATCCTCCCTCCCACCCCTCTCGATCTTCCTCCCACCCCTCTCACTCTCTCTCCCTCTCTCTCTGCCACCCCTCTACCTCTCTCTGCCACCCCTCTATGTCTTTCTACCCCCCTGTCCCTTGCTCCCACCCCTCTCTCTCTCACCCTCTCTCTCCCACCACTCTCCCACCCATTCCCCTCTCCCCTCCCTCTTACTCTCTCTCCCACCCCTCTGGCTTTCTCCCACCCCTATCCCCTCTCTCCATATCATCTACCTCTCTCTTCCACCCCTCTCTCCTGTCTTCCTTTCTCTCCCATCCTCTTCCTCTATCTACCACCCTCTCATTTACTCTCCATCACTCTCTCTTTCTCCCACTCCTCTCCCCACACTCCCACCCCTCTGCTCTCTCTCTCTCCCTCCCATCTCTCCCACCCACCCCTCTCGCTCTTTCTCGCACCCTCTCACTCTCCCTCCACCCCTTTCATTTTTCTCCCATCACTCTCTCTTCTTTCATTCCCACTCCTCTTGCTCTCCCTCCCATCCCTCTTGCTCTTTTCTCTCCCTCCCATCCCTCTTGCTCTTTCTCTCCCTCCCATCTCTCCCACCCACCCTCTCACTCTCCCTCCCACCCCTCTCATTTTCTCTCCCATCACTCTCTCTCTCTTTCATTCCACTCCTCTTCCCCTCTTGTCTCTCTCTCCCTCCCACTTTCCCTCCATCTCTCCCCTCCACACCTCTCGCTATCTCTCCCACCCCTCTCGATGTCCCTCCCACCCCTCTGGCTTTCTCTCCACTCCTATCCTCTCTCTCACACCCATCTACTCTCTCTCCCACCCCTCTGGCTTTCTCTCCCACCCCTCTCACGTTTCTCCTACCCCTCTCGCTCTGTCTCCACCCCTCTGGCTTTCTCTCCCACCCTATCCCTCTCTCTCACACCTGTCTACCTCTCTCTCCCACCCATCTACCTCTCTCGCACCCTCTCTCCTGTCTCCTTTCTCCCACCTCTCTCCCTTGATCTACCACCCCCTCTCGCTCCTTCTCACCCTCATTTTATCTCTCGCATCACTCTCTCTCTCTCTCTCTCTTTCCATTTCCTCTTCCCTCTCTCCCACCCCTCTCCCTCTCTCTCTGTTCTTTCTCTCACCCTCTCTCCCCCTCTCGTCCCTCTCTCCCCTTCACTTGTCTTACCTCTCACTATACATCTCATACATCCTTTTTTCTTTCCCCCTCTCACTTCTTCTGACTCTTCTCGCCCCCCTTTTCTCCTCCTTCTCTCCCCTTTCTCTCTCTCCATCCCTTCCCTCTCTCTCCACTCTTCCCTCCCACCGCTGCTCTCCCACCTTCCTGTTCTGTTAAGGGCGACTGGTTAAATCTCC
>CM068965.1:62880654-62897057 GCA_035128595.1 Eptatretus atami | reverse complement strand
AAGCATTAATGAACCATGCTTCCCTATTGTCTCGCGTTGCATCTCTGCATTTGTATTTTCATTTTAAAAATATTTTCATTTACGGACACTTTCCAACGGTTCCGTGCTTTTTTTTCCGGTGTAAGGGCTTCGATGTCCATCAGCATGCAAAATTTCAGGTTTCGACATCACTCAGAACATTCCAAACATTAATATATCAGTCAATGAGTCAGTGAATCAGTAAATCAGTGGATAGAATGAGATATATAAAGATATACTAGCGGGGTGTACTTACACATTGTGTAAGCATACGAACCGTGCTTCCTCATTGTCTCGGGTTGCTCACCTGCATTTTCCCAATTTTTTTTCATTTACTTATATTTATATTTATGAATGTTGTCCGATGATTCTATGGGGTTTTTTTTTCCGGTATACCAGCTTCGATGTCCATCGGCACATAAAATTTCAGCTTTCTACATCACCCAGAATGTACCGATCTTTAATATCACTCAGTGAGTCAATCAGCCAGTCTGTCAGTGAATCAGTGGTTGGAAAGAGCTTCATGTATAACATATACAGAGAGCTAATCGAACCTCCTGACATGACGAGGCAGTGGGACACAAATCGAGTCCCATCACAGTGCTTGCTGCACAAACTGCCAGCACCAAGTGTTGCCTGCCGTGAGAACACATTGTCTCTGTCCTACTGATTACCAGTCAGGAGGTTTGGAGCCAGGAATATTAACATCAACCGAAGAAGCGTATGCAACATTTTTTGTTGTATTTACACTTACAAACCCCTCGAATTGTGTCACATTTTGTTGTGTTACAGTCTGAATTTAAAATGGATTAAATTTGAATTTTTTTGTCACTGATCTCCACAAAATACCCCATAATGACAAAGTGAAAACATGATTTTTGAAACTTTTACATATTAATCAAAAATTAAAAGATGAAATGTCTTACATCAATAAGTATTTAACTCCTTTGCTATGACAATCCAAATTGAGCTAACATGCATCCAATTTCCTTTGATCATCCTTGAGATGTCTCTTCAGCCTGATTGGACATGATTTAGAAAGAAACACACCTTTCTATATAAGGTCCCAAAGTTGGCAGTGCATGTCAGAGCAGAAACTCTACCATGAAATCAAAGGAACTGTCCGTAGAACTCTGAGATAGAATTGTAAAGAAACTCCGAGAAACAACCCCTGAGTAAATACTTTGTGGAAGTGCCTTTGGCAGCGATTACAGCTTCAAGTCTTCTTGGGTATGTCTGTATCAGCTTTGCACATCTCAGTTTGGGGATTTTCTCCCATTCTTCCTTGCAGATTTGCTCAAGCTCTGCGAAGTTGGATGGGGAGCGTCGGTGAACAGCAATCTTCAAGTCTTTCCACAGATTCTCAATGGGATTCAAGTCTGGGCTTTGGCTGTATGCTTGGGGGGCATTGCCCTGTTGGCAAATAAATCTTTATCGCAGTCTCAGGTCTTTTGCACTCTTGAAGCAGGTTCTCCTCAAGGATTTTCCTGTATTTGGCTCCATTCCTTGTTCGGCCTATCCTGACAAGACTCCTAGTACCTGCTGTGGAAAAGCATCCCCATAGTCTGATGCTGCCACCACCATGCTTCACAGTAGGGATGGTGTTAGATGGGTAATGATCTTTGCATTCAGGCCAAAAAGTTCAATTTTCATTTCAACAGACCACAGAATATTTTGCCTCATGCTCTCAGTCTTTCCCGTGCCTTTTTGCAAATTCATGACGTGCTGTCATGTGCTTTTTTCTTCGGAATGGCTTCCGTCTGGCCACACTCCCATAAAGCCGAGATTTGTGAAGTGCTGTAGAGATTGTTGTCCTTCTGGCAGGTTCTGCCATCTCATCCAAGGAACTCTGTAGATCTGTCAGAGTGGTCAGTGAGTTATTGGTAACCTTCCTTACCAAGGTCCTTCTTGTTGAGTTGCTCAGTTTACTCGGATGGCCAGAACTCGAAAGAGTCTGTGTAGGTCCATATTCTTTTTATTTCCTAATGATGGAGCTCACTGTACTCGTAGGAACTTTCAACTCTCTCGAAATTATCTTATTCCCTTCCCCAGATCTATGCCTCCTCACAATTCTATCTCAGAGTTCTACGGACAGTTCCTTTGATTTCATTGTCGAGTTTCTGCTCTGACATGCACCGTCAACTGTGGGACCTTATATAGAAAGGTG
Organism: Eptatretus atami; assembly: GCA_035128595.1. Taxonomy (NCBI): domain Eukaryota; kingdom Metazoa; phylum Chordata; class Myxini; order Myxiniformes; family Myxinidae; genus Eptatretus; species Eptatretus atami. The sequence goes on along the minus strand of CM068965.1, from coordinate 62,894,872 downwards.
TGTTTCTTTCTAAATCATGTCCAATCAAATGAATTGGCCACGAGGATGATCAAAGGAAATTGGATGCACCTGAGCTCAATTTGGAATGTCATAACAAAGGGGTTGAATATTTATTGATGTAAGACATTTCAGCATTTCATTTTTTCGTTAATTTGTTCAAATTTTGAAAAACATGTTTACACTTTATCATTATGGGATATTTTGTGTAGATCGGTGACAAAAATTATATCTTTGATCCACTTTGAATTCAGGCTGTAACACAACAAAATGTGTCGAAAGTCGAGGGGGGTGTGAATACTTTCAAAAGGCACTGGATATATTGTGACGGTTTTGGAAATGTACCCTGGGGGAGATCATACATGTACAATGTACATGTAGGAGACCCAAGGATAAGTTAATTCATTAGTTTATGTGTAGGTAGACCTATGTGTAGGCCCCTTGTCCAATGGGTTGGGGGAACATGTGTTGAGGTTAGTTTGTGTATCCCCGGTGAGTCGTCTCCCCAACCCCCTCTACGACTTTCAATCCCCCCATTGCTCAATTCAACATCCCCTCTTTCGTCCCTTCAATCTTTCATTCAATTCTGCAGGTTTATTCTCATCCTTCAGTACATCTGTCTTCCTCACCACTCAAATTCACTCATTCTTTTCTTATTTACTACCAACCACCCTTCGCCCACCGTAAACAATTGATCCTTCTGACCGGCACCTATTTACTTTCCCACATTCTTCCTTCCCTGTACTTCCTCCATTCTCCCTTCTTGCATTTCACATGTTTGTGGCACAAAGTACGCCACTTGTTGCATTTGTGGTGGGGCACGGTGCTTTTCACATGCAGGTTAGTGGCATGCACAATACAGTGCGCACTGTAAAACGGGACATTTGCTCATGCAGGGAGGGGCTGGGGATGCTTTCTGTATCTACTGCATGCGAGGGTCAGGATGAGGGCTGCAATAAAGGCTCCCTCATGGACAGCGGGACTTCCCACAAGCTACATCGTGGACCCGCCCCTATTGAAAAGTGACAATGGGAGAGAGGCTCACACTAGACCGGGCATTCAGACGTAACCCGAGGACTTCCCCTTGTGGTGAACCTCAAACTCAGAGTCTGTAACAATATGTATGTATTTATGCATTTGTATATACATATATACATATATATATATTTACATTAAATTGTTGGAAGGATTTGCCTTCCCACAGATTGAAGACCTGCAACCCAATGTCATTTTTCAACAGGATGGTGCTCCCCCTCATTGGGCCTTAGTCGTTCAGGCTGTCATGAATGAAAAGCTTCCAGGTTGCTGGATTGGCCAAGACGGACCAACCACCTGGCCCCCACGATCACCAGACATAACGCACCTTGATTTTTTTTCTGTGGGGTTTTGTCAAGGATGTTGGCCTCAACACCAAGGTGCCAAAGCTGCAGGATCTTCATTCTTGGATCACAGGTGCATTCGCACAGGTGCATTTTACTAATGAGGTTTTTTGTAATTGTCTGAATATGCTTGTATACAGTAAGTTTGTATATATGGAATCAAAGAAACACCTCAAACTTAATTCATGAGTTTTATTTTGTTAGGAACAATCTTCTACCTGGAATAATGAACTTGAACAATGAACAACAAACAACTATAAATAATAATGATCAATTCATGACAATGAACAATCTTCTACAATATTACTTTTTTTTTACTAATCTTCGTAATCAGAATCTTCTAACTGTGGGAGGTCTGACAGTTTTCTCATTGAGACCATTATTTTCTCCTTCACATTTGCAGTGTGATGCACAGGACAGTCCAGCAGTGTGACAGCTACATCTGTTGTTGGAACAGGGATTTGCAGATTTGCAGGAGCATGCTGCAAACTGGATGAGACTTGCTGGAGCAACTGCAGCAACTAGCCGTACTCTGAATGGGGTACATTGTTTTCATCAGATTTCCAACCAAATAGGGATATGTCTACATCAGGTCGATCTCTCTGGTCAGCTACACACCAGATCAGTGTCTGAAGAAGGGCTCTTTTGACGTAGTTTGCAGCAGTCATTGGTGGGAGGAAGTGGTTTCATTTTGCTGGGTTCCTTCTTTTTCCAGAAGATCTGATAACTGAGGTTATAGAGGTCATTTGTTGGTGTGCCACCATACAGTCGAAGCATAAAAGCAGTGTGAGCTTTCAAAATGTCTTAATTCAAGTCCTTGTCTCGATGAGGACTCATTGTCTGTGACTGGAGCCTTTAACCTTCAACAAATATATATGGCACTGACATCACAGTTGCTCGAGATTGAGGTCTGTCTTAAGGAGCAGGTTCGGAAGCAGTGACATTTCCTTTACCATATGGACATGGTGCAGAGTCACACCCTGTTATGGCATGAAGCAAAAGATCCTTGCATTTGTTCACTAGTTTCTGAGCAGTTGTATTAATGTTAATGACATTTCCATCATGCTTCTTCATGGAAACCTGGGTGACAATTTTTTCTTCCAAACAAAGATGACCAGAACACACAAAGATGTGACTTGGATATGATCAGCCATGACTTGTATATGACTTCTCTCCTCCTGAAGCATGAGTTGATAACTGATTATATTCACATTAGCCTCCTCATGGTTGAACTTTCACTGCTCCTCACCAATGAAGGGAAGCATTTGTGGCCCATGGTCCGTATTGTGGAGGATCTTGATCAGCTGAGTCTTGGTTTTCGTCACTTTTCATGATGGTTTCTCTGGTGGGAAGTGAAGTGTCTTGTTTGAGAACATCGTGCTGGGTTGCGGTACCCCCTGCATGCCTTGTTCTCTCATGGGATTTTATAGATCCTGGTAGGTATTTGTCAAAAATGACATGTCTTGTGTGGTCTTGAAAAGGAGCGAGAGAAGATTTCTGCAAAGTGGTTGATTGACCCCATTTTTGGACGTTGTGTGTGATAAATTGCTGCATTGTCATCAACATTTCAAGATCCACTGATCCAAGGGGTGCTAATGCAAAGACAGCTTGCTGGGTCATCAGAATGGATTTTGTCCCTTTCCTCGTATCACCATATTCATTAAAGAGTGAAGGAGGCACTGGTGATGGCTCATCTTGGAAAAGTGTATGTAACTGTGTATCTATCACCTGAGAGATGACTAGAAGGGGAGCATAGAGTTTCTCCATGTCATACACATTGCCTTCTCATATTTTCAGGCTTTTTTTTTGAAGCTTCCATTATGGTTGCTTTCTTTTTCAATGAGGAACGAAATACTCCTGGCGACGTGCTTGATAACTCCGCCGGCATCGCTTGGCCAATGGACAGTGCATCTTCTACATTGGCATTGTCTGGTGCAACACCACCGATGACATTGTTGATTAGTGAATCATCAGGTTGTGTGGTGAGGGGATTTGTGTGTTTCTTGACTTTTAAAATGATGACATTCCTGTCTGCAGAATCGAGCAGTTTTCTTCTTTTCCCTTCTTCCTTGTGGCGAATAGTTTCTTAATCATGCTCATCATCCATTTCTTCATTGTGCATTTTGTCGTAGGCCAGTGATAGGCTGTTGCAATGATGATGAGATGGGGTCCATTCAGCGACTTGTCTCTGAGAGAGGGTCTTTCCCACAAGTCCACCTTTGGCTTTCCCACAGCGTATGTAAGTCTGCTCTCCAAACTGTTTCTACAATAGAGAATTCCACAACCCCATCAGTATGGCAGCAAACATGTTCTCCTCTCAGAAAAGCATCCAATAAAGATCCATCTGGAAAGAAGAATTCCATGTCTACAAGATTCCATTGGATGTAGTGAGCAAAGTTTCAATGACCTGCTGCAAAAAAAGTATGATAACATTCTTTGCAGACTGTACAAATCAAACAGCCAATCACCCTCTCTCTCTCTCTCTCTCTCTCTCTCTCTCTCTCTCTCTCTCTCTCTCTCTCTCTCTCTCTCTCTCTCTCTCTCTCTCTCTCTCTCACAGCTCTGATATACAAGTGCAGAACAAAGACAGGCTTGATCAAGCAAGAATGTTCTAGTACCTCTTACAGATCTTCAATAGTTGTCTTCCCTGACCGAATGAAAGTCTGCATCAGTGCCTCTACCACCATCCTCAAACCATGGAGTGCTTCTGGCCAAGCCTTCCTTGTCAACATGTGAATAATTCCTTTGAATGCAGCACGTGAGAATCTCCTCCAGATCACTGCAACCCATTATCATGCCGATGCATCGAACAAAGGACATCAAAATATGCATGCCTCCTGGACGGATTATCAGATATTTCCATCTTTCAGGGAAGGACCACTTAAAACTTGCATCACCACTTTGTGCAACTGCATATCAGCACTTGCATGAATATATTCTGCATCATGTTGTTGCATGAACCTTTTGATGCAGATGAGGACAATGTATTAATGGACCCAACAAATGTTTTGTTGCCTTCCATTGCTGAAAACCACTCTCTCTAGCAGTGCCAGCCGTGAAAGCAGACCATTCTGGCTTTGGGTCATCATCCTTTGTGTGTTCAATGACAGCTAACAGCTATATAACATCAGATTCTTGCGCAGCTATGATACTGTTCTCCAGTTGCCTGACAAGATGGTATGGAAGACCTTCATGGATCTCAAGAAGTGCAGGGGGCATTGAGCTGATTCTGGCTATTGAAGTGATTAAACCCTGTAGGAGCAAGATCCTTCAGTTTCAGTGAGCTCCTCTCTTGTTTCGAGAAGTGTGATCTTGGCAGAAGGGCAGCAATCCTCAGAATCTATTTACAATAGTGAGATTTTTAAAATATTATTTCCATAATTTGTTGTGAATAGCATGCAGAGCATGTTATCAATACTGAAATGAAACCGGAAATATTATTTTCAACACCACTGCATAAACCACTGACTACAAGTCCACCAAGTATCCACTTGACCAAGGTACTGAATCTATGTTATTAAAAATCCAAGTTACAAAATCTAAGACCATGAATATTATGCTTATCTAAAAGCCATTATAGAGGAGTATGAAAATGCAAATATGCAGACAGCTGAATGAATGGAAGCATTTCCAACATGCACACCACTTGAGTGTTGGATGAACTGCACAGGCATGCAGTGAGTTTCTCTGTTTCCAATGGGAGTGAATACACTTGAAGATCAAAATTGTCAAACCATGCACCGATTCGACCTCTGGTGTTCAACAGATCCTTGTAAGCATCCCCGTCCTGGGCAGTAACCTGAGCGGCAGACTTTCTGAACCGAAGAACTTCATCATAGGAGCTGATGTATCCACTGCCATGGAGAATGTCAATCAACTATCTTGATCCAAATTGATGATGAAGTTTTACAGCTAGCCCAAGTGTGGCTTGATTGAAAGTTCCAGTCATTAAAGTTTGGATTGACTGGGCCAGACTGAGAGATTCCCTTGTGACAGAGCCTGATAAAACCAGTCCACTTGTGAGACAAAAAAGTGAACTGCTTGTAGCTTCAACTGCCTTCTCAAAAGTGAAGCTGCTAATGTCATAAGCGTCACACCTTGATTTTTACTCTTGTTGGACCTCTTATGAAATGGTCCTTATGATTTCAAAGACAGGGTCACTGTCATTACTTTTCTGCAACTTATTTCAAAATGTCCTGAACCTACTTCCTCAAGCAAAGCATAATTGGACATCCATCTCCCCTCATCGACAGCGGACTCTCTCCAAAATGTCTTTCAAGTATGAGTATGAGAAGGGATATTGAGTGACGAATTGCTTGCTCTTCCCATTGGCTACACATATCCAGACATCTTGGTGAGTCAACACTGGCATGAGACCCAAATGCATCTATATTTGGCGTAGAAATCATCTGAGAAAATAACTCATCGAGCTCAAACCATGTTCAATATTCTTTGGGGGTCATTGGTAATAGCAGACATGATGTTTTTGAATGTAACATCAGTTAGGTAAGGACTTTTGTCTGCAACATCAGTTGGGTAGGGACTTTTCAGCTGATTAAATATTCCATCTTCCTGTGAATAAAGGTGGCTTTGATGATATTGTGCAGCAGTCATGATGATATTGAGCATGTGCAGCATGCAGGTCTGAAACAGCTGCCAGAACACGGATGCGCACTTGTGATGCCAGGTCATCCCCTCTTTCATCACAGACTTTTAAATATGTGCTTTTTCACATCAACAGCTTTACGCTGAACAACATGCCTCCACCTGCTTAGATCACTGGGGTTTGTAGGTAAACACTTTATCACTGCAAATCAGGTAACGTTGGTTAAAGTCAAAGGTTGGGTGTTGCGATCTTCTCTTTGGAGGTGCCTCACTCATGGACCTCTGGCATCATGTACGCTTCAATTATCTCTGAATGTGTGTTTCGGATGTGTAATTTGGAATATTATGGAATTTCATGGACGGTTTTGGATTTTTGTCTGAATGTCTTCGCAAATATATTTGCAAAGTGTCTTTCCATTCCGTGCTTGATTCAATGATTTTCATGATCCTTGCATGTCCACCAGTAATGAGTGGACCTGTTTTGCTGCAGAAGAAGAAGAAATTCTTTGCAATTTCTGTATTCATCTTGAATATTTCCTCAACCTAACCCTGCAAGAAGAAAAAAAATGAATGTTTTTAGGTGCTGAAAGTAATAGTCTGCAAATTATATAGCAAGAAGCCTTCTACGCACTATTTACTCATAGATTTTTTACTACTTTCATGGCCATTTCAAAGGTACTAAAGCTTGAAAGATGAACTTAAGTAATAGGCTGAAGTGCCAATAAAATTGAAAGCAAATATATCGCAGTCATTAGGCCAACAGACACACTTACTGGCTATAATTACATACATTGTATTGCGGATGCTCACTGCTTTGCAGAATCAAATATATGCAAAAGGTGCGTGTGTTATCTCCTGGATTATATGGACTCGAACCTGGCTCGCCGAGACACAAAGGTCTCGCAGAATTAACCAAACGAGGAGGCCACTACATTTCAACTGAGAATGCGCTCATCACAGCTCGGGGAGTGAAACGCCAATGATTTGTAATCCGAGGTAGGTGCCGATTTCCCCACGTCTGCAGGGGGTGTCCTGCACACCCAACAACCCCAAGTTTTTACAGCCAAGCACATTTATTCAAGAAAACACAATGAAAGAAAATGCGATCAGCATGAAAAGAACACAGCGAATCCCAACCGGTACAAAACAACGCGCTTATTCTCAACCCACGGCTCAAACACGCCGAGTTATTCTAATTATGATAGGGGTGGATGGAATATGCCTGGTGCTAGCTTAATGGTGAGGATTGTGGGCTTGGGATCCTTGGGTCCTGAGTTCAAATCCTGCTTGGCTGTTGAATTAAAACCAGGTGGCGTTGACTCGGCCTGTCATCCTTCTGAGGTTGACAAAATGAGTACAAGCTTGCTTGGATGATTGAGCCATTTGAGTATCCTGTGTCAGAGTGGTGACCTGTCCAGGATTGTGCCCAATAGCCCAGGAAACTGCTTAGGCAGCACCAAATACTCTGCGCAGAGTATGGTCCTGATGGATTTGGATTTTGGATGGAATAAACACAAGACAGCAGAGAGAGGGAGAAAGTGAAAATGAAGATGAAATGCACAGGAGCTCCCTGGAAAATGTGAAGGCTGCCCTGGATGTGCCAGTCTGCCTCCTGTTCCTTTAACCAGCCATTGGACCCATGATCTTTATGGTTAGGGTGGTGGGCTTGGGATCCTAGGATCCTGAATTCAAATCCCTTTCTCCTGTTGAATTAATACTAGGTGGGTTGACTGCCTGTCATCCTTCCGAGGTCGGCAAAATGAGTGCCAGCTTGCTGGTATACTGTGTCAGAGTGGCGACCTGTCCAGGATTGTGCCCAATAGCCAAGGAGACTGCCAAGGAGACACCAATGCTCTGCACAGAGTATGGTCCCAGTGGATGGATGCCTGTTGAATTAATACGAGTGGGATTGACTGCCTGATCCTTCCGAGGTCGGCAAAATCAGTGCCAGCATGCTGGTATCCTGTGTCGGAGTGGCGACCTGTCCAGGATTGTGCCCAATAGCCAAGGAGACACCAATGCTCTGCACAGAGTAGGCCCAGTGGATGGATGGATGGATCGCCCCATGAGGATCATTTTCATGGATGGATTTCACGTAGTACATTTATGCAGTATTGTGCAAATTTTGAAATCTACTAGGTGCAGACCAATATTCGGATTTGGGTTGCCAAAGGACAGCACGGCCAAAACTTATTAAAAACGACAGAAAAAAAAGTGAAACAGGATATATTTTAATGACAGAAAGGCTAAATAATGTCTGGGACTAGCTGGGCCAATACAGCATCCAATCTCGCTTTAAACACAATCATTGATGGGACTAGAACCACATCAGAAGTGAGGGCATTTCACAGGATCACAATTCAATGGGGAAAAGACCAAGGAGCGGAAATTCCTTTGCGCTCGCTGCTTGAAGATTTTCAGAGGGTGTCCACGCTGGGCGTTATCTTTACCAAATATGAAAAACTGATTTCAGTCAAGGTTTTCATAACCCTACACAATCTTAAAGAGCTCAATAAGATCCACTCGGAGGCACCGTTGCTGCATGGAGAAAAGGATCCCTCCCTGCATCCCTATCTAAGTGCATGTGTTGGTATTTGGGAATGTGAAGATGCAGTTCCCAGAATGCTATCCATGGAGAGATGGAGTTGAGTTTTCCACATTGTCAGGGCCTCCCTTGTGTTACAGATGAGTTTCACATCATCGGCAAAGAGCAGACATTGTTGATAATGTGATCGGGCAGGTCATTCATGTAAATTATCAATAGGAGGGGACCAAAGACGGAGCCTTGAGGGACACCACTCAGTGCAGGAGCCCTATCGGAGAGGACACACTATCAACATGGACCCTAAACTGCCAAAAGGTTAGGTACACAGCCAGCTACTCATTGAAATTTCCTGCGATTCCATAGCAAGTAAGTTTCCTGAAGAGAAGGCAATGGTTGACTGAGTCAAAGCCTTTGCTGATGTCTACATAACAAATCTTGACTGAGGAGTGAGGACCCTTCATTTGGCATATGGGTTACTATCTTCACAATGGCAGTGAGGTTGGTGAGACAGGATCTCCATTTGACAAAGTCATGTTGAGCATTGCAGAAAAGGGAGGAGTTTGTCAGGTAGCCAGTGAATGCCAACTTCACAAGTCTCTCCATGACCTGACACACTGCACTCGTAAGGCTTATGGGGTGGTAATTTGTGACGTCGTCCTTCGGTCCTTTCTTGTCAACCGATATAATGACATCCCACCAGTCATCAGGAATGGTGCCACTAATTAACGTTTCATCAAAAACGACAGCAAAAGGGTCAGCCAGGACCTCGGCAAGGACCTTCAGGAGTGCTGGGTGAACACAATCACGTCCTGCAGATGTAGTGGTGTCGAAGCATGACAGGGTGACTGACACCATGGTAAGAGTGACCCAGAAATCGAACATACAATGCCTATAGAAAGTCCACATCCACTTTCAAAATTTTCACCTTTTGTTGCCTTGTAGCCTGGAATTAAATTCCATGAAATCAGACTTTTTCCACCTTTATTTACACATCGTAACCCACAACTTCTAAGTGAAAAACAAATTCTACAAATTTCAGAAAATTAATTAAAATACAAAACTATAATATCTTGGTTGGATAAGTGTCCATCCCCCCTGAGTTAATACTTAATGGAAGCACTTTGACAGCAATTACAGCTGTGAGTCTGTTGGGATAGGTCTCTACCGACTTTGCACACCTTGATTGGGCAATATTTACCCATTCTTCTGCACAAAACTGTTCAAGCTCATTTAAGTTGTGTGGGGAGCGTTGATGGACAGCAATTTTCAAATCATGCCACATATTTTCGATTGGACTTAGGTTGGGGCTCTGACTGGGCCACTCAAGGACATTAATCTTTTTGTTCCTTCACTACTCTAGTGCAGCTTTGGCTTCAGGTCATTGTCATGCTGAAAGGTGAACTTCCATTCCAAATTCAGCTTTCTTGCAGAGGGTTGCAGGTTTTCCTCTCGGATTTTTCTATATTTTGCTCCATCCATTTCCCCCTTCTTTCTTGACAAGTGCCACAGTCCCTGCTGATGAGTAACATCCCCATAGCATCCCATTTTGCATGCGATTTACACACACACACACACACACACACACACACACACACACACACACATATATATATATATATGTTAATCCCATGCAAAATGCAATTTGAATGCTGTCTGTCGGCCCCCAAACTCAGATTTTTGTGGAACAAAATACAAGTTTGCACACCATCTAAAGTTTGACAAGCCCTGCTCTAAACGAATTTTGTATTGCAGTCCAGATTTCTATCTCAGTGACAGGATTGCTGTTTATGCCAGAGTTCATCCTCCATTGTCCATGCTTCATACTCATTCCTCCGAAACTCCTGGAATAGCTCTGACTACATATTGCACTCTTATACCTTTTAATGTTTGGCTGCATGATTTATGATGCACCTGATAGTGCAACTATGTCAACACATTTTCTGCTAACATGGAACAACTCAAACACCCATCCCGATTTCTCTTCCATATCTCTGACAATTTCAATGGTTACCATGACAGTTGTATGGAAATGGGCTCTGCAGGCATGGCACATCAGCTAATGCATTCTACAATTCCATTGGACTAAACTATTCTCAAAACTTCCAAACCCCAATCTGTGTCCAAGTTATGTCCTCCCGCCTGGACCTGTAAATGATAAACCTTTCATCCAACATCCCTTGTTCTTCCCCCAACATACTTGGCTCATCTGCTTTTGTTCTTGTAAAAGTACAAATCTCTCTGGCTGTAGACTGTAGTTAGTGAACTACAACAGCAACACAGAGTCTAGTTATTCACTCAGGCCAACTGACAGGTTTGCAATCTGCCCCTTTTCAAAAGGATTAGTCTTCCATCTCCTCTGTGTCTGATATTTATGCCACCTGAGAAAACTCTTTTTTCAAAAGCTTTCACTCTCTCCCTCTCTCTTCTCTATTATGCGCAGATGTATTACATCTCATTTGACACCAGTTTTTCACTCTAAACTGAATGTGGGCCACACTGGGTCATTGTGCATGACATGCAATAAATGGGTGTCCATCCTCATATGAGCCAAAAAACATAAACTGGCAAAATTAAAGGCTGAACTTTTCAAATTGTTTCCTTCTTCAAAGCAGTGATGATCCCTTCTTCAATCTGGATGTGTGCTTCCGATCCACACACAGACACTTCTCAACAACAACACAACAACAATACAGACACTTCTCAATATATATATATATATATATATATATATATATATCTATAAAGATGTATATCTCTATCTATATATAGTGCGAATCTGGAAACCATTTTCGCACTCATCATTCAGGTCCTTTAGCTTAGTTATCTCGGTAAGTGCATGTTCTATAGATAGCTCGCCTTCCATTGTTTAATGTGAAAATCGATTAAATGCGCTGTGATTCATTTAATATTAGGGTTCAATCAGAACACAAAGAGAACGACCCTCCCCCTCCTCTGCAAAGAGGAAGAAGAACCCTCCCGTCCCGTGATGCAGGACGTAAACAACTCCCTCCCACCCGCGGTTGTGCGGCGCATGAGGGATGAGTCACGCCGGGGCGGGGTAGGGGCCGGTAGGAATAAAAAAGGGACCCTCTGCTTGGCTCGAGTTGGTTCTTGGTTCTGTGGGGGTTGTGGCTGGTTGGTTGTCGTGGTTCGTCTTCGGCCTGGCGGTCGAGGAGTGTCGGCCTGGTTCAAGGGTGGTCGAGTTGGTTCAAGGTTGTTGTTCTGCTGGTGCTTCTTCGAGTTGGCTGTGCAGTCGTGGTTCAAAGGGTCGTGCTGGTTCTGAGTTATCTTGGTTCAGCCTTTGTTCTGCTTCGTGGCCTCATCTTGGTTCGGCTGGCTCTACATGGAAAGCGACGCATCTTCGGGAAGCTCGGTGTTCGTCTCACCAGCACGTGGCCGGAGCGCGAGGGGATCCGCTGGAGCTCGGGAAGGATCGCGGCTCACGGCAATTCGATCCAGCTCGCCCTCGCTGGAGCCCGGGTCCGAAAAGCTTGAAGACCACACGAGGTGGAGAGGTTTGAGATAGGCCCTGGACTTCAGCTCATCTGTCCCTCCGAGCTGAAGTCCGTATTAAAGGCGTCAGCCACCATTTCTTGGGTGTGTGTGTGCGTATGTGTGTCGTGGGCCCGTCTAACAAGTAGAAAACTGTTAAGTGCTTTGTGTGCTGTACATATTGCATTGCATTATTTGTATTCGGTATAGTTCTGCTCTTTGTGTTCCCTAGTTCCCCGATTACTGTATAAATAAACCCCAATGTTAAATGTTTTCAGCTCGTCGCGTCGATTCTTTCATTGACTGAGCATGTTGTGTGTTAGGAATTAGAAGGCCGTTGGCCGCCGTAAGACATTGGACCGACGGTTCTCGGCAATTAAGCCGCTCGGAATCGCGCACGGGACAGGCTCGCTAAGCAGCTTGTTTCGTTCGATTCTGTCGAGGGTGTGGAGGCTCGGTAGATCGCCACGTGGTCTCTAGGTATTTTAAGAATTGGCAAATAACCCTGTACCACGTGGTGAAAAATTGGCCCTTCACGGTTCTTGCACAAGGACCCTCGGCTTCGGCCTTATCCGGGCGACGATCTATATTCCGGGCGTCGGTCGGGCTGACTCGACTTGCGGCTCCATCAGAGTGGTCGGCTCGTGGCCGACCCCCCGGTACCGTAACAATATATATATATATAATATATATATATATATATATATATATATATATATAATATATATGATATATATAGTTACAGTTGTGGATAGCTGGAGGAATTTCATAGCACAGTTAGGATTGTAAGAGTGCTTGGTCTGTGGACGTGGACGTGTAGGAGACATCCGATATAAATTAAGCAGGGAACTGTGAGCTAGTGTTGCTTGTCACCACACAGGGAGGGGGGTGGGATGGGGGGCGTTGGTTGCTGGTGTTAATTAGATAGGGATTGAGGCCAATTTCCTTCAGTATGTAATTGCCCCCCTGTGACCTTTTCTTATGTTTTTTGCATTTCAAGACCAGCGATAAACAGGGAACACGTCCTTAAAACAGCGACAACCGAGCTGCACGTCCATGCAGGCAGAAAGCCCTACCTCCAGCGGTAACAGCTGGCAAAACCACGCCCCCCAGAGTGGATGATTAATGGGTGACATCAGAGAGCCAGTGGAAGAAAAGTGAGGTTCGGAGTGGAAGAACGGAGAGGACACCGTGGGGGGGACACGATCGAGTAAGGGGGTCTTGCTGGCTGGGTGCATCTGGACACAATGAAATACAGCAACACAATTCTCGTGTCATGCTGTGAATTTGCCCATGTGCTGGGCAAGATGTGAGCCGTTCCTGTTCGGCTGAGCCATGAAGTGTGTGTGTTTCTTCGGAGGGAAGAAGAGCGTGCCTCGTGGCCTAATCAGCTGGCCTCAGAGATCGTCTCATCATATGGTCGAGGAGGAAGGTGGGCAATCATTGTGAGCAAACTTGGTGTAAAGCCGCTGTCACACCTTGACGATTCAGCCAGCATATGTCCGATTTATGAAAATATTGTCTAAAAACGTGTCACACGTGAATACTTATGGTGACTTTTGTATACGTAAGACCACGCTTGAAAACACTGCCATAAGTCGTGTAAGTCGCTGGTTTAAACGTACTTTGGTTGTCCTCAAATTTTTGCATGCTTGAATTTTACGACGTTATGCTTTGCTGGTGTGTGGGGGGCGGGAGGCTTATGATCACCGTTCTATGCTACGCTGGCCATAATTGTAGGCACGTTTAGCGATCATGGTGACAGCACATCGCACACGTTACTGTGAGTAGTACTCATAAGTCGGAAACAGCGGTCGAGGGTAATGGTGTGAGGCGTACGGCCGAGAAGCGTGATTGTGCGAGAGAGCGCGTGGAGTGAGTGAGACGTTCTTGTAAGCAAGCGTACAACGAACGTTGTTCAGCAGCTGTGCGCAGACAGGCGGGTTACGTGTGAGAGAGTTGCCTCGTACGCGAAAACACAGTCGAAAAGTAATGTATTAGGGTACCCGTGACAGTTATTTATAACCTATGCAGTAACTTGCTTGGGACGATTATTTGTAAAGCATGTCCTACGCACAAATACGTATTTAGACGTATTTGACGTCTTCAGGACGACCACAGAACTTAATTAACGCGTTTCTAACTTACAGATACCGTATGATGGCGTATTGGCAGCGATTAGGGGAATTGGTATATAAAA
>CM068965.1:62859222-62871815 GCA_035128595.1 Eptatretus atami | reverse complement strand
GGTGGTAGAATAAAAAAGGGACCTCTGCTTGGCCGCGAGTTTGGTTCTTGGTTCTTTGTGGGGGTTGTGGCTGTGGTGGTTGTCGTGGTTCGTCTTCGCCTGGCGGTCGAAGAGGGAGTGTCGGCCGTGGTTTCAAGGGTGGATTGAGTGGTTCAAGTTGTTGTTCTGCTGGTGCTTCTTCGAGTTTGGCTGTGCAAGTGTGGTTTCAAAGGGTGCGTTGCTGGTTCTGAGTTATTCTTGGTTTCAGCCTTTGTTCTGCTTCGTCGCTCATCTTTGGTTCGGCTGGCTCTACAGTGGAAAGCGACGCATCTTCGGGAAGGCCTCGGTTTCGTCTCACCAGAGCCGTGGTCCGGAGCCGAGGGGATCGCTGGAAGCTCGGGGGAAAGGATCGCGCTGCACGCAATTTCGATTCCACTCGCCCTCGCTGGGCCCCGGTCCCGACAGCTTGAAGACCACACGGGTTGGAGAGGTTTGATAGGGCCCTGGACTTCAGCTCATCTTGTCCCTCAGCTGAAGTCCGTATTTAAAAGGCGTCAGCCACCATTTCCTTGCGTGTGTGTGTGTGCGTTATGTGGGTGTCTGTGGCCCGTCTAACCAAGTAGAAAACTGTTAGTGCTTTGGTGTGCTGTACATTATTGCATTGCATTTATTGTATTCGGTATAGTTCTGCTCTTTGTGTTCCCTAGTTCCCCCGATTACTGTATAAATAAACCCCAATTGTTAAAATGTTTTCAGCTCGTCGCAGTCGATTCTTTTCATTGACTGAGCATGTTGTGTGTTTAGAATTAAGAAGGCCGTTGGGCCGCCGTAGGGAATTTGGACCACGGTTTTCTCGGCAATTAAGCCGGCTCGGAATCCGCGCACGCGGACAGGCTCGAAATTAAGCAGCTTGTTTTCGTACGAAGTTCTGTTCGGAGGGGTGTGGAGGCTCGTGTAGATCGCCACGTGGTCTCTAGGTATTTTGAAGGAATTGGCAAAACCCTGTACCACCGTGGTGGAAAAATTGCCCTTCAGCGGTTCTTGCAAGCAACAGCGACCCCGTCGGCTTCCGCCTTATCCGGGCGAACGATCTATATCCGGGCGATCGTCGGGCTGACTCGACTTGCGGCTCCATCAGAGTGGCGGGCTCTGCCGACCCCGCCGGTTACCGTAACAATATATATTATATTATATATATATATATATATATATTATATATATATATATATATATATGAATTATATTAATAGTTCAGTTGTGGGATAGCTGGAGGAATTTCATAGCACAGTTAGATTGTATAGAGTTCTTGGTCTGTGGACGTGACTGTAGGAGATATCCCGATATAAAATTAAAGCAGGGGGAAACGTGAGCTATAAGTTGTTGCTTGTCACCACACGGAGGGGGGGGATGGATGGGGGGCGGTGGTGCTGTGTTATTATATAGGGGATTGAGGCCAATTTCCATTCAGTATGTAATTGCCCCCCTGTGACCTTTCTTATTTTTTTCTTTCAAGACCAGCAGATAAAAGGGAACACGTCCTTAAAACAGCGACAACCGAGCTGCACGTCCATCGCAGGCAGAAGCCCTACCTCCAGCGGTAACAGCTGGCAAAAACACGCCCCCCAGAGTGGGATGATTAATGGGGACATCAGAGAGCCAGTGGAAGAAAAGTGGGTTGCGGAGTGAAGAAACGGAGAGGACAACCGTTGGGCGGGACACGACGAGTAAGGGGGTCTTGCTGGCTGGGTGCATCTGGACACAATGAAATACAGCAACACAATTCTCGTGTCATGCTGTGATTGCCCATTGGCTGGGCAATAGATGTGAGCCGTTCCTGTTCGCTGAGCATGAAGTGTGTGTGTTTCTTCGGAGGAAGAAGAGCGTGCCTCTGGCCTATCAGCTGCCTCAGAGATCGTCTCATCTATTCGTCGAGGAGGAAGGTGGGCAATCATTGTGAGCAAACTTGGTGTAAAGCCGCTGTCACACCTTGACGATTCAGCAGCATGCCGATTTATGAAAAATTTTGTCTAAAACGCTTGGCACACGTCGAATACGTTAGGGTACGTTTGTATACGTTAAGACCACGCTGAAAAAACACTGCCATAAGTCGTAGTACGCTGGCTTTAAACGTACTTTGGGTTGTCCTCAAATTTTTGCATGCTTTGAAATTTTACGACGTTAGCCGGCGTATGACTCACACGTTCTGCTACGCTGGCCATAAGTTGTAGGCACGTTATGCGATCATTGACACACATCGACACACGTTACTTGTAAGTTACTCATAAGTCGAAACACGTCGAGGTAATGTTTTGCGTACCCGAAACTTATTTCTAACCTATGAGTAACGTTTTGTAAGCACGCTACACGAACGTTGTTCACACTTCGCAACACGTTACTTGAAAGTTCCTCGTACGTCGAAACACGTCAAAGTAATGTTTAGGGTACCCGTGAACTTATTATAAACCTTATGAGTAACGTGCTTGGGAATTATTTGTAAGCATGTCCTACGCACAAATACGTATTTAGACGTATTTGACGTCTTCAGGACGACCACAGAACTTAATTAACGCGTTTCTAACTTACAGATACCGTATGATGGCGTAATTGGCAGCGATTAGGGGAATTGGTATATAAAAAGGGGCTTCGCAGGAGGAACCCGTATTTTTTTAGACTTTCGTGGTGAGTACTGTCCCATGTCATTCCGAGGGATGGAGGTACGGCAACGCTGAGACGACAATACCTACCTGTCCCTCGACCATCAACATGACCTAATCGAGTTGACACTGCACCAGTGCGTGGCAATAGAGTCGGAGAAGAAGACGTGAACGGAGGAGAAGGAACTGGCGTGAGACCATGGATCGGGGAGGCGACGCCATTACGGCATAATATGACCAGCTCATGGTGGAACTCCGGAACGAGGACATGCATCCTTCAATCAACTTCTCGAATGCCCCCAGCGATGTTCGACGAGCTTCTAGCCAGAGTGGGTCCAAGGATAACCAGCATTATTATTAAATCATTTCAATAGTCCAGTGGAG
Source organism: Eptatretus atami (assembly GCA_035128595.1). Lineage (NCBI taxonomy): Eukaryota > Metazoa > Chordata > Myxini > Myxiniformes > Myxinidae > Eptatretus > Eptatretus atami. Next base: position 62,868,798 of record CM068965.1, on the reverse strand, counting down.
AAGCGATTTAAATCGTTCAATGGAAACGATTTTCAATTGCCGAGCACCAGCGTCCACAAAACAATAGGCGAGTGACAGCCATTTTATTAAAAGTGAAGTTGCAGCCTATGAATAGAAAACCTCACATAATCGTCGACGATAACGCTGCCACGCTATGCATACGTTAGACTATCGTGGGCATAGGTTGTGGACGCCTAAAACACGCTAATCAATTGTTGGTATAACTTATGTATAAGTTCTCGAAGTGTTCTGTGTTCATTACTAGTACATTATGCATTTGTCCAAGTCGATTGAATACTTTAAAACTGAAACAAAAAAAATAGTTCATCGTGGGAATGAGAAAAAAAAAATTCACTGAAAAGAACATCGAACAATGGTGCAAAGTAGTGTCCTATTCTGTGGACGCAACGAGGATCCATCATCACCACACCCTCCCCATACGTCACCTACCACTACTGACATGGACATTACTACTACTACCAATACTACTACTACTACTGACACGCTCACCTACTACTACTACTACTACTGATACTACTGACATTGACATCTACTCAAACATGGAGTCTGGAACACTGACGGTTCTCTTGTGAAGCCCATTTGGATATACCAATTCCCCTAAACGCTGCCCAATACGCCATTATTTGGTAGATGTAAGTTAGAACACTTCAGTAAGTTCTGTGGTCGTCCGGAAGACGTCAATCAAATTTCGTCTACATACGACAATGTGCGTTGAGATACGTTACACATAGGTTCAAAGCACGCTACTCATAGGTTCAAAGCACGCTTACTCATAGGTTAAAAATTAAGTTCGGGTATGCTAAAACATTACCTCGACGTGTTTCGACTAATGAGTAACTTACAAGTACGTGTGTCCGACGTGTGTCAACGATCGCGGAGCGGCAGAGAACTCTATGCCAGCGTATGCGGAACTTGTGAGCCATACGTCGAGTACGTCGTAAAATTTTCAACATGCTTGAAATTTCACGACGTACTGGACGTACCACGGAATATGACAGCATACTTCCTCGTTTTTCGCGTGCTCCTAACGTATACACAACTTACCCATACGTATTCGGACGTGTGCCAGCGTTTTACACACATTTTTCATAGGTCGGCATACGCTGGCTAAAGTCGTCAAGGTGTGACTGCGTGTTGACACTTCCAATTTTCAGGCGGTTAGATTTAATCGCGTGCGGCAGGTTTTTAACAGCTACGCCACGAGTTCGTCGGCGATACGTGCAGCGCGCTATGGGCTAAGTTAAACTATCGTTGGGCATAGGTTGTGAACGCCGACAACCAGGCTAAGCATTCGTTGGTATAAAGTTTATCTATAAGACAACGAAACGTTCTGTGCCCGTTACTAATATGTTAGCATACGACCAACACGTTATAAATACGACCAAAACTTAAAAAAAAACTCAAACTTCAGCGTACGCCAACGTTTACATACATTTTTTATACGTTGCCATTGCTGGCTAAAACATCAAGGTGTGACAGCGCCTTAAGAGAGGGAACATTCGGCATATTTCGTTCATGAGAGAAACCCGCACGCAGCCGGTTGGTGAGCTCTTGTGTTAAATACGGCCTGGTCGGTGTAACCGCCAATCCACGACAATCGGTCAGAGGAATTCACGTAAAATGCCCACACCACGACTATATATATATTACAGGCTGTCAAAAAAAATATACAACTTTTCATCTGCAAAGGGATGGTCATAACATTTTTTTTTTTTAAAGATAATGGCTGGATAGAAAGCTGAAAGGTTTGAAGTTTATTGTACCATGTCAAAATTGCCACCAAAATTTAAATTTTGGTATAGAAATCATCTGTTTTCTTTTAGACCACATGTTCGACGTAGGCTCCACGTTGTCCGATCACTGCCTGCAAACGGCGTTGTCCATGTTCTCATCACTTTGGGAAACGTTTCCTGAGGAATGTTTCTGGATTTCTCGTGGTATGTTTTCCTTCAGCTGATCAGAGTCTGAGGCTAGGGTTTCCATAGATCCTGTCTCTTGAGATACCCCCACAAGAAGAAGTCTGCGAGGAGTAAGGTCAGGGAATATGGTGAGCCACTAACGTCTTCGTAGAGGGAGATAAAGCGGTCCTCAAAATGTTTGGTTTAGAAAATGCTTTTTCCCTGGCTTGTATTGGGTGGTGCCCCTCCTGCTGGAACCACTGGGTTCTCATCTGGATCAGGTTGTTTCTCCTACGGGCCTGAGTACGTAGCTCAGCAGATTAGAATTCCTGAATCATTTCGCAATAGTTCCTCTGGTTTACCGTGCAAGTGCGTCCCTGGCTCATCTTCAAGAAGTATGGACCAATTATCCCAGACCAACCAACCGCCACCCACATGGTGCACTTTATTGTCCGAAAAGTTTGGTGCGTGGCGGCAAGTGTATACCGAAATGTCTCGAGTAAAGACGTTGCACCTGTATGACACTTTTCGTCTGGTGCCAAAGTTTCAACAATTTCGTCCGTTGTTGTACGGTCAGTCTTGGCATTTTTCTGGCCGCTTGCTTGGTATCAAAATAAAACGTCAGGGTCTCTGCCAACAAGAACTAGAGGGGGAGCACTCGTAGAGTGCAAAACCTCTGTCGCCAATACTGCTGGGTCATCAAGTGAACCTTAATTCTTATCATTAAATATTGACGTCAACAGTGCTGGCAGAGTTAAGTTCTTTTCTCCAACATTTTTTTTTGGGGGGGGGGGGGGGGGGGTTGAAATCACTTAAAACATGTAGAAATGCAAAAAAAAAAAAATTCAAATATTTTTTCAAAATGGCCGCCATAGCGGCCATATTGACTTGGACCGAGTCCAAAATCTAAATGGCATGGTCCTTGGACCTACCTATATCCCCCCACCAAGTTTCGTCGAAATCCGTCGAGGAGTTTTTCCGCAAAATACTCTTCACAACAAACAAATAAACCAATGTCACTGCAGGGTGACCCGTTCTTGCCAAAAGGTGACCACGTGTGACTTCTTAAGGTCACACTGAGGTGAACAGAGCTGCTATCCACCAGGAGCGACTCCTTGAGGAATATCTGCCTACGAGAGATTCCGATGAGAATCGTTCTACAGAGTAACCATGAAAAATATGCGTTTGCCTCATAACGTCACCAAATGACGTCATAATGTCTCAAGCTTGAATATCTAGAAAGCACTCATCGAGGTGTTCAATTTGAGGTACTACACGATATGGTCCTAAAACTTGAAATTTGACCTTGGGGTCAAATATGTTTGACCTTAGGCGCTAACCATGAAGGTCAAGGCCAATCGCACCAAAAATTAATCAGCTGAGCGCCAGACCATGAACTATTTCCATGAGTTTGAAGACGATCCGATCAAAATTACTCAAAAATAAGGTTTCGTCGACTCCCCTGATTTGCGACAAAGTGACCTTGACCTTTGACCTTGACCTTCAAAATTTTATGCGCTGAAAGGACCTCTATAGCGCTCTGATATGCGAAGTTACAACAAATTCCAATGATAACTGTGCTCTGCAGAATTTTGTATACGTGATTACAGACAAACAAAACAAACAAAAAAATTAAAAAAAACATACAAGCTAACATATCTTTGCAAAAACTTCGTTTTTGCCAAAGATAACAACAAAACAAACAGAAAGGGGTGAAAACAGTAACCTCCGATCTTCGATGGCGGAGGTTAATGAAGCATTAGTGACAAAATTACTGCTTTTTTTTAGGATCAAACGAAGCATTTTAAAAGTTGTATATTTTTCGGGACACCCCATTATATATAACATACATATATATTTATTTATAGTATGATTTTCTTTTACTGTATGGCACCTGTAATCTATTTGATAGACAGACATCACTCCAATGTAACAATGGGGGTGCAAAAATAGAATCTCTCAACTTCAGGCCATTTATATTATTTCCACTGACAAAAAAAAAAGTATTGGAATCCACCATTTCATGCAACATCAAGTCTTTCCTTTTCCTACCCTGATTTCTGAGCATCATTTTGGATTTTGGTCGTAGCAACTTAATTTCGCACACGCTGGTTCTTTTAATCTCAACGATGTTTAAAGGCCCTGAATCTCAAGCAAGAGGTCAAGATCAATGAAAATACCAATTCTTTTTCACCCAATATCTAGCACTCTTCCAGGTTCTTCCATAGCAATACAATCTTTCATTCTTCAAAGCATCAAGAAATTCCAAGCTGGCATCCTGTACCAGTGATCCTTGACCCTGCCAACCAGGTCATGATAGTTTCCAAGCTGCCACTGCTGTGCAAATTTGATCAAACAAAATTTTTTTTAATGTAAACTTGTCCCAAAATGGCAAACAGAAACTGATCAAATACAATGGAACAGCAAACTGCAGTCTGTGATAAAGAGAAGTCATTACCCGTCAACCAAACCACAGACCTCCTGGGAACCCAGATAAGTTAACTGCAATCCAGGGCGGACTATCTGTGCCACCCTGACGTAAATCTTTTTATCTTTCATTTAAAATTCATCCAAATAAACAAAGATTTTCAGTGTGTATCTATACTTTGAAAAAATGAACATGAATAATTAATAACTATCCGAAAATCGTTTTCAATTTCATTTAACATATTAAATAGATAAGCAAACCTCAAACATTCTCCTGTTTCTCAAGCTAACTGTAGCCCTTGATGTTTGTGCCTCTTGTGGACATTCTATTTTAATTTGTGAATACACTATGATCAAATTTTTTTAAGATTCATTTAACCCCACAAATTATTAAATGGACCATTATATTTTATAAATAAGTCCCACTATTTTTGCTTGAAAAAATTAATAGGATGGATTCTACTGGAATAAAACCTTTTGGAGACATCCTTTAAAAAAACTACAGAAATAGGGGAGAAAAATCTTCTATAAACTATAAAACAGCATATTAGTGCAAATTAGAAACATAAGGCACTTCATATTATGACAAATATTTCGATAATTTTCTTTATTGATGGTCAAGCTCTGATAATTTGTTAAAATATGTCTGAAGATGGAAAAAAATCTCCTGCTCTGCTTTCAAAGTCGAAACTCGAAACTCAACACTCACCTCTATTTTTTTCCTGTAACCTCTTTTCTCACCTGTGGAATTGTCTTCCTGAGTTAATTGTCTTGTGCACTTTCCAACAGGATCCCAATCACCACCACCTCACAATTTTCTTCCATTTCACTACCGAGCTTTATTGCACTCGTTGAGATCCTGTTCCCACCCTTCTCCGACAATTTGTCTATGTGTTTGCTCTGGTGTATCCATCTCTTATCGTCTCACTGTTTTCCCTTGGCCCCTATTTTAAACGAAATTAAAATTTTGATACAATTTTCTGGTTTTCCCTTAACCCCTTTTCCCTCCTCTTTTGTAACAATTTCACATATTCTCAAGTGTGTTGTTCTGTCTGGGATAGGGCAGACAGTAGTTAGATTAAGATCTTAGAGCGGCCACTTATCTTCAAGATAGTTCTAAATAACCTTGGGATGGCTGGGACCCCTCGTTACTCACCAAAAATCATTTTGATGATTCATGCAAAAAGCCTCAGTTGAAAGAAGGAAGAGTAGGAGAGTGGCGTTAGATAACATGCTGCATAATTTTTATCTTGTTTATCCTCATCAATCACAACCAGCTTTTTGATTTTCCAGCTATTCAATGGTTTGCTGTTGCTCATCCTCCAGACGATATGTTTATATCATGTAACTGCTTCCGGCAGTGCTGCAGTTGACAGCGCAGTTGGTCTTCACGATGCTGCCGCTCCCGACTCTCGCCACATAACATTGCAAAGCGGCCTGCCAGGATGCACACAATTCACATTAAACCCATAAATTGACAAAAATAAGTAATCAAATAAAAACAAACTAACTAATTATTTAATTAAATACAATAACACAAAGAAGTTTGGTTCAGAATTTGAGTGTAAATCCCCCCTCCCCCCCCCCCCCCCCCAGGATTTTTTCAAGATGGGTATTTTTTTAACCCTGACTGTAGACTATTGAAATCAGGATGTCTGCAAACAATATTTGGTTGTGTATGGCTGTGCCGATTCTTTGAAGTCGGGCACCCTACCTACTTCAGGTGGGGCAGATTTTCACGAGAGTTAGTAATCTGTACAACTTACAGAAAATTGGGGAAACAATTGTTGATTTTATCAATGTTTCCCCTTTGAAGCTGGGTAATTGCCGAGTTTAATCAAAAAAAAATCAATCAATTTCTGCCCATTGATTACGTATGAGGAGCTTTTCAAAGTCACAAGTAGAACTAATTCCGATTAAAATCAGTGTGTTTTGGTGTATCTTTACATGCAAGATACGATATTTTTGGGGAGAAATGTACTAAATTTGTAAAAAATATATTTCATGGAAATATTTACACCATGGCTTGTGATGGCACCCCTTATGTTTTGTAAGCCTTTCCTTGAGTTTAGAGTGTAATGACAATTCTTAATTATCCCAAATTTATTACTTACGACTTGTTTCTCATTTTATATTTGCAGAAATCCATAGATGGTGTTTCTATCATGGCTGAGAAAAGAAGAACAGATGATTAAAAAAACCTCTGAAAACTGAAAGCTCTGCAAGCATTGAAAACAAACATAAAAGACTCCTGGATTGATGTGCATAATGCATTGCCCTCACAATAAATCAGACTGGAAATCTGAAGCAAGTTTCAAGAAAATTCAGGAAACGGTTTAATTCGTCTCAGGGCAATGTAAATGAAAAAGTAGATGATATATTGTTTGCCAGGTGCCAGGAAAATGGTGTCTCATTTGCATGGTTGCCACAAGTGGTGCTATAAACAACTTTACAAACCTATCTCGGCTCCTCAAACAAAAGATTTAGTAGCCAGAGAAACAGACTATTGGCGAAAAGACTACATCCTTCTTGTCAGAAGGACCACACTCGTATTGGAACTCCAATTTTGTAAAGAGAACTCCAGTTTTGTTCTTTGGTCAGCAAAGCCACCAAAGAACAAAAATTCCTACAAGGCCGCTTTTGAGTATATAAGCCATTATGTGAAAGAAAGCTTCATTGAAGGATCCAATGTTGAGCGGATGTCAATGCTGAGAGAATGGTACCGACAGTTCATGCCTGAAAACAATCAGCAATTTTACAATGCAGACGACAAGACATAAACTTAAGTCCAGACCAGCAAATCAGTTGCAATAAAATACAGTTTTGGCAACTGAACGACAAGAGTGAGCTTGTCTATTCATGGAATCTTTGCTGGACGTTGTTGCGTTGTCGGTTTAAAGAAGTAAACCTTGCTGGACATGTTGTTTGTGCGGTTTAAATAAGTGAACCTTGCTGGACATTGTTGCTGTGTTGGTTTAAAGAAGTGATCCTTGCTGGACGTATTTGCTGTGTCAGTTTAAAGAAGTGGAACCTTGCTGACAATGTTACTGTGTCTTAAAGAAGTGAACCTTGCTGGACAATGTTACTGTGTCGGTTTTAAAGAATGAACCTTGCTGGACAATGTTACTGTGTCGGTTTAAAGAAGTGAACTGCTGACGAATGTTTACTGTGTCGGTTAAAGAAGTGACCTTCTAGACATTGTTGTTGTGTTTGGTTTAAATAAGTGAACCTTGCTGGACAATGTTGCTGTGTCAGTTTAAAGACATGAACCTTGCTGGACATTGTTGCTGTGTTGGTTTAAAGAAGTGAACCTTGCTGGACAATGTTACTGTGTCGGTTTAAAGAAGTGAACCTTGCTGGACAATGTTACTGTGTCGGTTTAAAGAAGTGAACCTTGCTGGACAATGTTACTGTGTCGGTTTAAAAGAAGTGAACCTTGCTAGACATTGTTGTTGTGTTGTTAAATAAGTGAACCTTGCTGGGCAATGTTGCTGTGTCAGTTTAAAGACATGAACCTTGCTGGACATTGTTGCTGTGTCGGTTTAAAGAAGTGAACCTTGCTGGACAATGTTACTGTGTCGGTTTTTAAGAAGTGAACCTGCTGGACAATGTTACTGTGTCGGTTTAAGAAGTGAACCTTGCTGGACAATGTTACTGTGTCGTTTAAAGAAGTGAACCTTGCTAGAATTGTTGTTGTGTTGGTTTAAATAAGTGAACCTTGCTGGACAATGTTGCTGTGTCAGTTTAAAGACATGAACCTTGCTGGACAATGGTTGCTGTGTCAGTTTAAAGACATGAACCTTGCTGGACATTGTTGCTGTGTTGGGTTTAAAGAAGTGAACCTTGCTGGACATTGTTGTTGTGTTGTTTTAAATAAGTGAACCTTGCTGGACATTGTTGTTGTATTGGTTTAAAAAGTGAACCTTGTTGGACATTTTTGTTGTGTCGGTTTAAATAAGTAATCTTTCTTCCTTGAACATTGAAAGATGTAAAACCTTCTTCCTGAACATTGTTTTTGTGTTGGTTTAAAGAAGTAAAACTTCCTGCTCGACATTGTTGTTGTGTTCCCAGCAAACAATTTTACATTGTCGCAATGTTGTAAAAACCCTAAACTTGTGGTGAAAACATTGTGTGTTTGCTGAGTTTGTGTGATTATTTTGAACTAAACAAGTTTCTCCTTTTCTGTTGCTCAAAGTTCCTTGAATTTGCATTTTTTTTATTTTGCATTACATTTATTTAAAGTGACATGCAATATATTTCTCATCATACTGTACTGTATATACATTTTATCGGCATTTTTACCTGAAACTCAATACATTGGTGTTTGTATTAATTTAAAAGTACAGTATTGTTGCGGTTCTCAGAACCGCATGCATACAACAGATAGTTGTCCCGAGTCAGTTATGCCATTAATATACGTGCAGATAGACCCCTTCCTTTTGTGTAGTGGGAGGACAAGGAGTGCGTTGTGATGGGCTATTAGTTAGGATTATTAAATCATTTTTCCCTTTTATTTTATTCCTACCTTTTCTTTTCTGAGGTAAATCTGCCTCGCTTGTCCCTCGTCTCACTTACCACAGCATGACAACCCACGGTACCCTCCCAACGATCACTTCTGAGGCAAAATCGCAACGTTTGGCATGACCCCTCCCCCGCCTCCAGGCTCTATAAAACACGGAGAAATCCTCCGTGTTGTGGTTGTTTGTTGTGTGTGTTCGGTGTGGGTGTCTTCACGTGGATGTTCCTGCTACTTGACTCCGCCCACGTCTCGCCTCGATGGCCCGCCTCCTGGTCCTCGTCTCCACCCACACGACCTCGCTTCTGCTTCTCGACAAGCCTCCTGCCTGGTCCGCCTACTGCTCCACCCCTCGCCCTCTGGACTCCTCCCTTCTCCACTCAAGCTCCTCCTGTTCGGAACACGATCTCCACACGTGCTGCTGTGGCCAGAACAACGCGGCTATTGTCGGGTGCCACACCATGGAGCATCCCTCCCCCAAAAAACGCCCAGGTACCGAAAACTATAACCTCAACGCCCTCCCTCCCTGGCTGCAAAAGTCCTTTTTTTCATTGGGGTTTCTTTTCTGTGTGTGTGTCTGAGTGCGCTGGAGCCTGTCTGTTAAGTAAGCCTATGAAAGATCTTTTATTGTTGTTACTGTTAATAATAATCTCGTGTCAAGTCTGCACTGTGTCTGCTTTGGTAAGTTGCTTGTATAATTGTCGCACCCCCCAC
>CM068965.1:62846007-62858865 GCA_035128595.1 Eptatretus atami | reverse complement strand
TCACGCAGTTGAGTTATTGGCATCCACGGTCGGTTAAGCGACCCGCCGCGTCACGGATTTATCCGTTTAGCGACGGCCTACAATTACGGGGAGTCTGGTGGGAATCGACGTAGCTTCCCCCACCTAGTGGTCTTCTCACCCGACCCCGCCGGCTCGCAACAGTATTATGTCAACCTAAGGCGCATTATTTAATATATAGCATCCATATTTACATATTCTCATTCAATGACCATCCTTTTGGCTATGACTTTCATACATCCAGAATGATTGTGTCATTGAAAGTGCTACTTTATATGCCAATAATGTAATCATGTGAATATATCACAACCACAGTATAATATTATATGTAAGCCATTTACAGATCTCACAGTTAGATTTGACAATGTATTAGAAGGACTTCTCTATCTCAAAAGACAGTCCTTGTTTTCATTATGATATGAAAACATGTACATTGGTGTAAAGTGTTATGTACACATATTTTGCAGTATTATTTGCAAACAAAAATTGAAGAAATTATAACATTACATTTGTTCAAATGTTGTTCGCTTGAATGCAATACAACATTTTGAAGGAGGATATACTTTTTCCATCCATCCATTGGAACCATACACTGTGCAGAGCATTGGTGCTGCCTGAGCAGTCTCCTTGGCTATTGGACACAATCCTGGACAGGTCGCCACTCTGACACAGGATACCAGCAAGCTGGCACTCATTTTGCTGACCTTGGAAGGATGACAGGCAGTCAACCCCACCTAGTATTAATTCAACAGCCAAGGGGAATTTGAACTCAGGATCCTGGGATCCCAACTCCACCACCCGAACCATTAAGCCAACACCAGGCATAATTACTTTTTGAAGGAGGAATTACTATCAAAGTACTGGGTCCAATTTCAAATTGATAGTACATTTTAGGGATATAAATATCTGACCAAATATTAGATTTTCATGTTATTTGTTATTTTGGGCAAAGTGACCATGGAGCGAGAATAAAATGTATATCGTTCATTGTGCTTATTATACCTTTCCAAAATATATCTGGGGTCAAATTCATCACCCACTTTCATTTTTCCTTCAGCACTTTAGTGGCGTAAAATGTGCAATGTAGCCCGTATTTCATATTGGGTATTTTTTTTAATCCACCAATAAAAATTTTTTGCAGAGAAGTGGATATTGAAAGGACATTCTTGGGTGTATAAAATTTTCGGGATCTCACCCATGGTTTATATAACAAGTTGGATTCACAGCTGGGACTATAACGCACTCGGTAGAGCACGTACCTCTACCAGGCTGAACAGTTGACGTTTTGTATCCCAATGAGAGGCCAGATCTGCATGTGTACCTTAACCAAAATTTAATTGGCTTGTTTTTGTCACCTACCCAACATGTCCACCAAGTTTTGTCATAATCTGTCTACATCTACAACTTATTGAGATATCATGCTCTGTATTGTTTTTGACCCTTTCTCTCTCAATAGTGAAGAATCACTTAAAAGATTCTCATTTCCAGATCTGGATCTTCACCAAAATTGAATCAATACATCCTTGTCACACACCCAACCTGTTCAGCAAGTTTTCGCCGAATCTGCCCATAACTTTTTGAGATATTATGCTTTATATATATTATATATTTTGGCTTTTCCATTCAATGGTGATGAATCACTTATTTCTCAGATTCGGATCCAGATCTGGATATTCACAAAATAGAATTTGCCAATGTCACATACCCAACCTGTCCATCAAATTTCATCCAAATCCGTTCATAAATTTTTGAGATATCCTCCTCACAGACAAACAAACAAGAAAAAGAGCAATCAGAGATTGCAGACCCTGGCCAGGACTTGTTTTGTGTGGTGTTTGTGCAGTTTTGTGTGGTGTATTTTGTGTGACATTTGTGTACTGGTGTGTTACATAATTAATGAGACACAATTAGAACTGTCACTTTATAACTGCTGACAGTGATGACCCGGTATCAAGACGTCCCGCTGTGATGCATCCGCCTTTGATTGGACACCTAACCGTGATCCATGACGTTTTTTAAAATTATTATTCATTATTGAATTGAATTCAGAATGTGATTAAAATAAATTCAATTCAAATCAAATGGAAGACCAAATAGGTACAGTCCTGCATTGGAGTAATCAGAAGGAACCCAAACAAGCAAAAAGCAAAGATGAAGTCATCAGGAGAAACCTGGATAGGATTCACATTTCAGCTGTTACTCCTCTACCCTCAAACCCATCCAGGCACAGCCAAGTGATCCTTATTCAAAAATTAAAAAAAAATTTAAATCAAAAAGAGCCCAAATCAAAAAAATCAAATAATTCTGGCTGCGAGACCATGCATCCGACCAAGTTTAAATTTAAAACATGTGTTCCCCATCACTACTAGATCATAACTGTGAAGGCTCCTGTTCATTGATTAAAGTGGTTCCAGATAAAACATTATTTAATATTTTTCTTCAATCCAATATGGCTGCCAAACCATGTGACCTATCAATTATTCCTTAACAAACTTGTGCGCCCATGTCTTGGGAAGACTTGTGTGAAGTTTCCCCTCAAATCTGCGTGTAGTGGTTAGAGGGTTAGCGGCTTGGGATCCAAAAGGTCCTGAGTTCAAGCCCCGTTGGCCCTTGAATTAATACACACCAGGAGGTTGACTCAGCCTGTCATCCTTCCAGGTTGGCAAGTGAGTACCAGTGTACTGGGCCCGGTGTATGCCCGGTTAGAATAGGTGTACCCTATCCCTGTGTCGTAAGAGGCGACCAGGGTTGCATCAGGAAGGGCATCCGCATAAAACCGTTGCCAAATCATTATGCGGATCATAACGGATGACCCGCTGTGGCGACCCCTAACGGGAGCAGCCGAAAGGAGAAGAGGTATATACAACATGGCTGCCAAATCATGTGACTTATATGTCAATTGTGTGAAACTTTTGTTCTTCATGGATAGTCGGTTATACTTGCAAAGTTCGCCTCGATCTATTCAGCACTTCAGAGAAGAAGATTTTTGAATGTTTTAAAAAAAAAACAATAGGCTGACTAATCACTAACCGATGATGTCATCAAATTTTTTTCTGTGTGACCATTTTATCCCAAATGATCCTCTAAGATTTTCATACTGATCAGAGTAGCAGTTCTACATATGCATCATCATACGAAGCACCTTGATGTCATGAAAGTCACACTTATTCCTCATGAGGAGTACTTGCCATTGCCAAGTTTCAATTTTTTCCTTGGTGTGGTTTCAGAGATACAGAATTCCAAAGTTTTTCAGTTTTTCCAACATGTCTGCCACACCACTAACCTATAACGTCATATTATCAATAAAATATTCTACGTGAGTAGTCGCTTCTATGGTGCAAAATTTCATCTCAATCCGACAGGCAGTTGCGGAGAAAAACAAGTTTTGTGCGGCCAAACAAACAAACAGACAAACAAATGGACCCAAATGCAATACCCTCTCCTTCGGCGAGGGTAACAAGCAAATAAACAGACAAACAGACAGGGTTGAAAGCAACCTCCAGCCACCTTTGGTGGGTAGATAAGAATCGCTTTCAACAATCTCTGGAACAAAAAGAGCATGGACAGCATTTGCAGGGTGAGTATATTGCTGAGATCAAGAGCAATTCAAATTATTTTCTTTACACTATATAGGCTCATTGAAGAACAACATGACACAGAAGGTACAAGCTGACAGTGGTGCAGTGGGGCAACAATTCCTGTTTACCTTTGTTTCCGCCAGCCACCTGCAGGGTTCCACTTGTCTTTTACTCTCGGCCACCACCTGAAAAGTCAGTATCATTGAGTGCAAGAATATGTTTTACACGAGGTCACTTATTTTCGGATGTTGTTTATCAATGTGTAGAAAGTCAGCATCCTTGAGTATAAGAAGTCACATCAATGTATTATGTGGGAGTGAAAGCACATGCCAAAATGAGAAGGAAGAAAGCAGCAAAGCATATGTAGGGGCAAAGGGTTGGGTTGATATATGTATAGTATTTAATTGTTTTTAATAAAGCTCTTCATAACTACTAATTTGGTGACTCACTCATAAATGTTAAATACTTTTTAGGTGGGCTAGAAAATTGAAATTTGGCTGACTTATGTAACTTGAAGCCAATATTCCAGAAAAATCACAAAACTGTCCATAAACACGGCAGGAAAAGCGAGAGGTATGCATGCTCGCTCTGTTTAGGCTGGGTTTGAGTCCTGACCCAGCTAGAAACCGTCATCCAGGTTTCGCAGGCAGTGATTCATCACTGTGTGTGCCGTCTCTTGGATAGACGTTAAACTGGGCATCTCACCTGCCAGAATCCCTCTCTCACGTCCACTCCCTCACCACTCTCCCATCTCACCCCTCTGCTTCTCTCACTACTCTGCCTCTCTCCACCCCTACCCACTCCTCCCTCTTTCCGACCCCACCACTCTCTCTCTCTCTCTGAACCCTCCTCTCCCCCCCCACCTTTCCTCTCCCTCCCTCCACTCCTCCATCTTCTTACCCACACCACCCCTCCCCACACCTCCCCCTCTCTCAGGGGACTGTGGCATGTAGGAATCAGAATTCAGAGTGAGCTGACCGGAGGGGTGCAAACATGTACGAGCATGCATGCATGCAGGCAGACCTTTGCCAGGTAGATAGCGTGGGTAATAAATGCTCCCGCCCCAGGTCTCTAAAGTATCCACCTACGTGTGTGTGTGTGTGTGTGTGTGTGTGTGTGTGTGTGTGTGTATGTGTGGTCACACACAGTTTGGCTCTGGACAGTTTGATTGTCTTGGCCCATGTTTCTTGGTCCAAAACGTCACACCTTGGTCCATGTTTCGTGACCGCCTTACCGAAATGTAGGTGGATATACTTCGAATACCTGGGAGAACTCATTCCACCTTCTGAAAACTGCAAATGGAGAAAACAATGAATAACACACACACACACACACACACACCACACACACACACACACACACACACACACGGAAAATTAGACAGTAAAGAAGAAAGGAAATGTGAGGATAAGCACCCTCAAAATACTTTGCGAGGACAGTTGACCCACGTGGCCCAGAATCCTTAGGGAGAGAAGGTGAGAAGAATACTGGTGTCGAAATTGTTGGAGTGGGAGGTGTGATGTACTGCAATGTGAGGGGTGCGGTGTCGTGCGAGAGGAAATGTGAATGTGTGAGTATTTTCGTTCCTTGTCCCAGCCCACCACGAACAATCGGCTATTGCATTCACAGTAGAGCGGGATAGAGGGGGGTATAGAGAGATGGTAGAATAGATGTGTGAGGAGGAAAGTCCCTATCCTAACTGTGCAGATATCTGTACATGTGAATGTGTACTCTGTGTGTTATCTCCTCCTTCCGCTCGATCACAGGGACTCGTGCAAATTGTGCTCTCGCTGATCCACCCGTGTCAGCTGGTTGCGCCCCATCTGGCTCCGCGGTTAGTGGCTCTGACAGCAGCGCATGACGATGGCAAGGTGGTGAGACTCACTCATATGCTCTCGTGCTCACGAGCAGGCTGCGTGAAGAAGGAACAAAGGGAGAGAAGAGCAAAGAAGGGCAGCCGCACAATGACTCCTGAAACGGCTCCACACACTCCTTTTTATAAGCCCGGGTGAAGGGTGGGGTGAGGAGAGGATAGCGACGCACTGTGGCCCAAATCCCACTCCTCTATTGGGCCACAGCAACCTTAGCCATGCCTCGCCAGGCTCCAGCACCGAAAATGGCTCAGAAGCTTGTCAACCTTGGCATGGCTCGGAGCTCCTCATTTTACGTGGGCGCATGCCCCAAGCGCACACCCCGGTCCTGAACGTGCGCTGATCGCTATTTTGATGTAGAACGGTAGCAGACTTCTACTACCCATGGGCTCCTCCACGAGCTGCAACGCACATTCGGGACCCATTTCAACTCCGTGAATCACCCTTCCGCGTCTCCTCCTCATCCCTTGAGGTTTTGCTGTGGTTTGATAACTGGGTGTGGCAGTTGTGATGATGATAAAGTAGGATGCTCACACGGGATGTTCCCAGTGAAATGTGGTGGTAATTGTGGTGTCTGTAGAGTGGTCGAGTGCCACGTGGTGCCCGTGGTAATGGCCAGCGCCGTGTGGCGCTCGAAGTAGAAGCAAATTGTAGCGAGGTGGGAGTGTGAATGGTCGTGAGAGTATTTTTCCAGTGTTGAGAGGAGGTAGCGGTGAAGATGGTGAGTTCGTGAAGCGAGATGAGGATTGAAGTGAGGAGTCGGTTGAGAACTGGCACGCATTTTCATATAGAAAATGGCGCGCAAACTCCTGAGGAAGGATGCCTTGTCGTCAGATAAGCTGGTGATCAAACACGTGGAACGCGCTCAAGCGTGAACCCGCCAGAGATATCTGGTAACCGAACATGTGGGAGGCACTCGCTGCGTGCTGCTAAATTCTTATGAAGTGGCATGTATGCTTGCATGTGTGTTTTGTATAACAGCTAGAAGGAAAGGTTAAAGTGGAGGTCAGAGTGAGGATTGAAGATATATATATATATATATAATATATATATATATATATATATATATATATATATATATTGTTGTAGATTTCCGCGCCGGCCGGCCGTTGGCGAAACGACCGCAGTCTAACCAATAGCGGCCGTTCGCCCTCCGAACGGACAATCTAGTCGCGGCTTTCCGGATCAACGCTGGAAACCAGCCACGGGTGTGTTTTAACCACACCACAACCTTGTCCGCACTCTACCCGCGCTACAGGGTCCGATCGCCAAATCTTCGATTTACCTAATTATTCCGCGGGTAGTTACCGAGAGATTGTACCTCAACGGACGCTTGGAAACGAGCCCGCTTAAGCAGCTCGCTTCCTTTTGGATAACCGAGCGGGGTATTATCGCGCGCTCCGTTGGACTCGATCACTTACGGCTATCTAAAAAACCAACTATTTATTCCGATCTCACAACAGGCAGTTCAATGAGGGAATGGACGCAACGAACAGGTTTAACATTCACACAAGGACATTATTTTGCACACATATACGGTCAAAGAAGCAATGCAGATATATACAAGCTGCAATGAATGGGGGTAGGACAAGATGCGAGGCAAGACAAAGACAACAACCGTCTTACATTATTGGTACAGTCACTTGCACTTAACAGCAGTTCCTACTTATTAGACAGGCCCACGGACACACGTATGCACACACACACACCCAGAAATGGTGGCAGAGGCCTTTAATAACGAGCTCTCAAGCTCGGAGGACAGGTGAGCTGAAACTCCAGAGCCCCTATCTCGAACCTCTCCACTCATGTGGTCTTCAAGTTGCTCGGACCCGGGCTCCAGCGAGAGCGAACTGGATCCAATCACCGTGAGCTGCGATCCTTCCGAGCTCCACCGACGATCCTCCCGCGTTCTCAACACGTGCTGGTAGAACGAGGCGCCGATGCCTTCCCTGTCGATGCGCCGATCCTTTCCCGTCGAGTGCCCGATCCTTCTGCCGCCGATGCGGCCGCTTCCCCCAAGGAACACCTCCAGAAAAGGTCGACGAGCGCACCGCAAAGCCAGGAACCACAAAATGGAGAACAAAGAGCTCCACGAACCAAGAAAGAGAAGAAGCCAGCACCAGCAAGGCTCGAGCGAGCGACCAGCTCAACCTCTTTCCAGGCATGGCAAAGCAAGGCTCGAGAGCAAAATAAGCTCTCCTGAGCCAGGCCGCGCCAGAAACATAGCTGAGCCAGCGCGAAGCAAAAAGCTTCCGAAGGCCTCAACCCGCAAACGCAAGCCAAGAGGACCGAGCGGTCTGCTGACGACTACTCCTCTGCCGAAGCAAAAGCTTACTATCCAATTCCGACACGAACAAAGAGACGATCTCCCTCTATACCTTCTCCCGCCCCCATCGCCCTCACGCCGGCGTGATCCATGCCCCCCGCTCAACTCACGGGTGGGAGGGAGTTGTCTTGACATCATGATCCACGGGACGGCAGAATTCTTCTTCCTCTTCGCAATAAAAAAAAAAAAAAAAAAAAAAAAGAAAAAAAAAGAAAAAAAAAAAAAAAGAGAAAAAGAAAGAGAGGGGAATGTCTCCATTGTTCGTTTCGCTAAGTATTAAACTGCGATCCGCAGGCGCATCTAATACGATTTCCTGAACATTTAAACAATGGAAGGTGAGCTACTAGGGAACAAGCACTTATAGTACATAGCTGACTAAAGGAACCTGTATGTTGTGTGCAATGGAATTCCGCAAATTCGTAAGCACTAACCGCCTCCCTTTTTAACAGACTCTCGTCCCGAGTCGTCAAATTTGCGTGTGACCAGCATGGTGTAAGTTTTTCCCCTAGTACGTTCTACCTTCGGATCCTGAGTGCGACGATTTCCTTTATATGTGTCCATAAAAAATAACCTAATGCGCTGCATATACAACTAAACAAACTCTCCACAGACTCATTCGGACAACTTAACTAAAATTTTGCCGGCGCTTAAAACAAACATGGCATGGTGGGTTCACGTATTTACAATTTCCACTCACTTATTCGCATTACATTAACCATGGCCCAGGACCTGGATGATGCTGTGAAAGGGGAAAGGTCAAAAGTCATTTCAAAGTTCATGATGCAGAGGAATGGATGGAGATGGTCGCAAAACAAATGAACATGAAATGAGATGCCGAGGCTGCCTCATGGGGGGCGGAGGGGGGCAGTTCTTTGCAAAACTGGATGTTCTTGGCGGGCACATGGTGATGAGGTGGACAACAGGGGCAACCCGCGAAACAAGGGCTAGCAGGCGATGGGGTCATGGCAGAGGCAGGCAACTAGGCATGGCAAGGGTAAGCCATGCAGAACAGGCGCTGCAGCACAACAGGCGCAGCAGGTGAAATGCTGGCCGGCCTCTGGTGTGTGTATCCATCAGGTCTGGAGGGAGTGCGGTGGGTGCCGGCCGCTCTGAAGGCGGGCCTCGGCATAGCCTACTGTCTCCCCCCACTCTATCGGCGCTTTTGCCTTGTCCTCTTGTGGCATACACCACTCCCTTAATTTGCCACAAAACAACAAATTTAGCCCCTCTTTATTTTTATTATGTTTTTTTCACGTCTTAATTATATGTCTTCCCTGACCCCCTTATCGTCTTTGTCTGGCTAACCTATCCTGTCAGCCTAGCCTAACTCCCAATCCCTACGTTCCGTCCCTATGGAGGGGAATATGGGAGACGAACTAGCGACCTGTTTATCGAGGCCGCAACAATCCTCAGAAGTGGCGCCTGCAGAGTTAGCCGATCTACCAAGGTTGAGTCCAGCGGCCTACAACGAGCGAAGATGGATGGTGCAAGGGGTAGCAGTCTCCTAACTATCGCTAGCATTCATTAACCTTGAAACTACCCGGGGCTTTGCCAAAACGCCTCACATTTTAAAAACTATCGGTTCAGTAAAAACCATGATTCCCGTCGCCTGTGTTGGTGTCCCATTATAATTTGGGCCTTGCCGCCTCAAATTTCATTCGTTGCCCTTCGCAGCTAATTCCTGGCTGGGCAGCGTGGCTCAACTGGCAGGAACTACCCCTCTGTCCGACACTCTTAAAGCCCATGGCACGCCCAGGCCAGCAGGCTTGCCTCGCGAGCCTAGGCTGCTCTCATGAACGCGGGGGGTTGCACCTCTCTGGCATTGCCCCCGCTTCCAGATGCCCAGTGGCGTGTTGATGCCCCGGGTCCCTTCGAGGTTGCCCGTGCCTCACTACAACTGCCCCCGTGCATTTGGCGCTACGGGTTACCGTTTCTCCGATGGGTCGCCCGTGCCCACTACACTAACCCGGCCCCTCTTGGGCCCTTGGGCCTACTCTGGCCGACTAGTCCGGTGCCCACAAAACAAAACTCACCTTTCCACAGCCACACTCCAGCCGGTCATGAAACTTCTGCACCCCTGCACAAACGGTGTTTCGTGCCTTCTCTCGACACCAAGAAAACAACCGTCCTTTTAGTAAATTTAACTACCCACTAAACAACATTATAACTGACCCCGCGGGTCTCTTGGGTGGGAATCACTCCTCCCCCAATCAGTCCATCGCACCATGCATACCACATTCGCTCCACTCCACACTTGGGCCCGCTGTCCCACACTCTTCCTCAACACACTTACATTTCAACAACTCACACGCGAACACTCCTAATAACTGCCACCCTTTTCTAACTAAATCCCTGACTAACTCGTGCTCCCTCGTCAGCCTTAAAACTCATGCACAGTCATTTACTCTAATCGTAGCGTAAGCTAGTCTCCACTACACATGTCCAGTGCTGTCCATCGCCAAAAAATACAAAAATTCCCCATTTCCTAATCTAAACTGAAATCCCCTTCTAAATCCATTCCACGGGGCTCCATGAGGAACAACCCATGTCCCAGTGAAGCCGGTCTAAACTAACTCTAACCCATTCCCCCTAACTAGTAGTTCCCTGCGCCCCCCTAAGCAAGGGTCTTCCACCCCCTGACCTGGGGCTCATGACCACTCGAAGTGGCTGAGGCTTGCTTTTTTTTTTTTCCCTGCGCACGACCAGCGCGGCAATCGAACCTGCCCGTGACATCATGGCAGTCTGTTCTCGTTCTCACACCTCGTCCCTTCTCGAACGGCAAACCATCCGGCAGGGATTTCCCCCTGCCGGATGCCAACCATGCAAGCCAGAACGTCAAAACTGCCACCTCAAAGCCTGGCCCTCGCGCTTACCGAGGGGTTCCCTACGCGAGAACATGTGCCTCTGCCCGTCGTAATCTCGTGCCCGGAATCTCCCGATGACGTCATTCGCTACCCCCGAACCTGCGCGATCTCTCGCGCAGCCGGGTATGCTCCAACGCAATCGGGAAACCGCTTCGCGCACCTCTGTCGAACAGTAACCGTGCGACGCAGGCCAACATGAGCTTTTACAAACAACACATCGCCGGAGAACCCGTCCCGATCAAATTACAATCCAGCCTACCTTTTGTCCGTCCCGCGGGAATCGGCTTGAACAAACGTGGACGTTTCCGGACCGGATTTCCAAGACTCAGCGCAAGCCGCGCACGTGGCGGCTTCGTACGAAGCACGGTACGGGACCCCCCCCGGCGCGCGCTGCGTGCCAATCCGGCACGGTCCCTCGAACCACTACGGCGCTACCCGGCTTTGTCCTCATCTGTCGGCAGTCGTTCGTCGCCATTCAAACGCGCACACCTTGCGTAGTCACGACGCGCACACACTCACATTACACTAGACATGAGGTTGCGGTCCTCACCGCAGTGCTAAACCGCCATCCTCCCTCTCATACCGCACCCACACACGTGGTCCTCTCACACTCGCCTTTCACGTCACACACACCAATACTACTCACACACGCGGTTCCTGTCACACGCGGTGTTTCATCCACGACGCGGTGTTTCATACACACGCGTGTTTCACATACCACACTGCGGTGTTTCATCCACACACGGTGTTTCTATCCAGCACGCGTGTTTTCATTCCACACGCGGTGGTTCATCCACACGCGGGTTTTTCCATCCAACACGCGGTGCTGTCATCCACACACGGTGCTCAATCCACACGCGGTGTTTCATTCCACACGCGGTGTTCATTCACAACGCGGTGTTTCATCCGCCCACACGCGGTGCTTCATCCACCACACACGGTGCTTCATCCAACACACGGTGTTTCACCACCTCCGCGGTGTTTCAATCCACACGCGGTGTTCATCCACCCGCGGTGTTTCATCCACACAAGGACGGTGATTCATCCAGCACACGTGCTCAATCCACACAACGGTGCTTCATCCACACACGGTGCCTTCCATCCACACACGGTTGTTTCATCCACACACGGTGCTTCATCCACACGATGGCTGCTTTCCAGCAAGCTTTCGGCACACTCGGCAAACACACATTTCGACAACCACCATCACGGAACAACCACGCTGGAATTAGCAGCGCACCAACAAGGGTCCCAGCGTTCCATAAAACCCCCAAGCTCCGCGTGCACCCGTTCGCACTCACTCAATCCGCTCCAACCTCGCAAGCTCGATCCGGACGCATCCTGGTCGTGATCTGCTTCAAGGGGCACATTCACTCCCCCGTTCCTGAAGGAGCCATCCTGCGCTTGCATCGGGTCAACACATTCCACCAGCTCACGCCCATTTGTCCTCCACTACCTCTTGTGTGTGTGTGTTCGTTTTTAGTTTCTTCTCCACCCGTCCAAATTCATCCCTCTATCTCCCGTGTCTCTGGTTTTCCGTGAGCTATTGCGTTTCCGGTCACCTTGTTACGTTTCCTTCGTCTCCACTAATTATTTCTGCCATCGTCACCCCTCGTGTCTCGTCTTACACGTTTCGGTCCCTCCCCTTTTAATTTTTTCCTTTCTCCGTCACGTCTCTCTGCCGTACGAGTCTCGTCAATCAACGTCTCCCGTATATTTGTCCTCACTGCGGGGCCCGAACACAGTCCACACTCCCCTCAGCCGCTCGGCTCCACACGTGCGCGCCATTTTGAGCTCACTGCCCCGCGTTTCGCTCTCGCAACCGCGCATATGCCTTTGCCAGCTCGGAGATTCAGCCCCATGCGCTGCATTTCAACCCCCCGCATTTCTTTCATTTCCTCTTTCAATTTCGTTTTTTCATATCGGTCCTCATGTTGTTACACATTCGTTTCATGCCACTTTTGTGGCCATGTATCCTTCAATCTCCTTTTATAGAACTGCATTCATCTGCATCAACATTCCCACCACTGGCTGATCTCAGCCGACTCGACGAATGCCGAATCGCCTCGGTTCGGTCGCGTTTCGCTGGGGCCGGGGAGGGATTTGACGAGTAGGGGAGGGGTGTCCATACACCGCGGCCACCGCCGCTGCGCCCATTGCGGACTCTCATTTATTGGCGGGGAATAAGTCACTGCATAATG
>CM068965.1:62834279-62845982 GCA_035128595.1 Eptatretus atami | reverse complement strand
CCTTAATGGGATGCCACATTATCTCCAAATAGCCAAGCTGTTTGAATGGTTTCGTTAGCGGCATTGCACAGTATATATCGGCAACCTGATTAATCACAATGGCTCTATTCGTTTATTGACTACTCATTAAGAGGACAGGATTTAGCTCAGTTCAGCTGTTAACTGTGTGTGTCTATATAAACTGGGCGGAGCATTAAATAATGAACCCGTGTATCTTGCAGCCCTGCCTGATGCATGCCCCCCCCCTCATATGCATTCCTCCAACATCCTCATAGTCCAGCTAACCGTGCATATGCACAGGCAATATATACTTATCCTTTCACTTACACACTGCACGGATTTTCCCCACACCCGCACTGCACGGTGGCATGTCCCATGTGGCTTTGATTCTGCAACCGTCCGTTCTCCACGTGGCTTCGGCTCTGCAGCAGGTCTGCTCCCACATGCGAAGCACATGGTTCGGAGACGGCCGCATAACCTCCTCCACAGACCATGCACCACGGGCCCAGCTACTAGTTTGAGTTCAGATCGAGTACATGCGAAACCCATGCACCACATAGACATAACCAAGCATGCAGGCATGCACACACCCCACAGAGAATCATTTGTACCCATTTGCACCATTATCCGTGTGTGCAGTCTACGCTTCTTCATTTTCAGCAACTGCCGACGATTAATATATTGCAGCAACTATTAGGATATTTATATTAACATTTTGTCATGAAAGCAGATCGCACAAAATGTAAAAGAAAACTGCGTACGTAATTGCCAAAAAATAGGACCCCTGTGGGACTGTGTCGTCATGGCTTTCAAAAGCAGGTTACAAAGCATGGCGTTGCACTCAATGAAGATAACTTTCTGCCCATTCCTTAATCTTTTCTTCCCTCAATATAATCTCCAAACAGTACAAAAAATTAAGCTTAATGATTCGTTTCAATAAATACACTGAGTTAACAATCACAATTTGTTAAAATTTTCAGGTTTCACTCCAGATTTGACACTTATTAGTTCACGAGATCCAATTCTCAAATCAGATATATATTTTGATTATACACTTCAATTAGTCCATGAGAGTTGATCGTGTTTCCAAATTTAATTAAATAAGGTAATTAAATAAGGCCACTAATTATTTCAAATAGGAGTGTTTAAATTAACCCAAACACCCACTTTTCACTCGATGCACGACTTTGGAGTTCCCTTAGTATGCATGCAAAGTTTTAGGCAGTGAGGTTTCATGGTTTGGAGTTATGGAGGAGACACACACACACAGAACACAACACACACACACACACACACACACATTATTAGTGCAGATTATTATATATCTGATCTGGGTTCAATTTCTGTTTCTGACAGACGATAAACCCAGTATGGTTATGTACGAGTATAACAGCCATTTTGCAATTTTCTATAACAATGAAGATGCCTAATGGGTAACAAAGTATTGCTGCAAAACATAAATTCATTCTCAGAAAACCTAAATTTCTCCCAGACTCTTTCCCAGACTGTTCCAAGGTTGTGGTCCAAGCCAAGTCCCGCTGCCTTTCTTCCGCAGCATCCTAGGCAGTGTTTTCGCCACCACAGCACATAAAATGTGAATAATATAAAATGATTGTTTCTTTTGATGTTTTGGATAATTGAATTTGACAATATGATCCATATTTCTTGACTCGTACACAATAACAAAGAAACACTGCTCCCTTCAGGAGTGATCGGGCCCGTGCAGAATAAGTGACGTGCCATTGTCTTGGGCCACCATGACCCGCAACGAACAGAGTTAGGCTGCACCAGGCAACGTTTATTTTTCGGATATTTTTATTTATGGACACGTGATGTGGCAATTTATGACTTCATAACAACTGAAAATATTTTTTACTCATTTTGATCATATAATTTATTTTGCCTTCCTACATCCGGTATTGAACCGCGGTGTTGCCATTGATTGAAGCTTGAAGAACGTGCGCCAAGTGGCTTCACCAAGCAATCCACAAAATGGTTGAAGAAACTTGTAAAAATGAAACGTTTAATTTTTATTTGTATTTATACATGCCGAAGTGATCGGTTGTATAATGGAAGATCGTACAAAAAGGGGAACGTGGTGTGAAATAAAATTGCACATTTTCAGCAAGCCAGCCACCTCCTGTTGCACCACAGAACACATGGCCAATGCACACCAGTGGCCCCTGAACTTTGTTCAAGTCCATCGATATAGTATTCACTGACACTGTGAATATTGCAGAGCACTCACCATATGGCTAAAGCACTCCAACAAAACGGTTGATAAGAAACGGCTCACTTGGCACGTGATTAGCAACCACTGAAATGTCATATTAAAAACACACCTCCCATCCATCCATCCATCGGGACCACAATCTCTGCAGAGCATTGGCACTGCCTAAGCAGTCTCCTCGGCTATTGGGCACAATCCTGGACAGGTTGCCACTCAGACGCAGGACACCAGCAAGCTGGCACTCATTTTGCCGACCTCGGAAGGATGACAGGCTGAGTTAACCCCACCTTGTATTAATTCAACAGCCAAGCGGGATTTGAACTCAGGATCCTAAGATCCCAAGCCCACCACCCTAACCATGAAGCCAATACCAGGCATACACCTACAGGAGACACCCAAAATGTCAAATACATCCAAATTGGACAAAGGAACACTTTTTAGAAGTCTGAACCGCTGCTAAGTTCGACTCTGGAACTTAAATTTTGTAATTCTCCTTCATTTAAGAGATTCTCGAGGTTATCGCATGTGCGGAAATGAAATAAAGCCGTGAACATTGGCATCTCCAGGCGTTTATAAGCATTGCAATGTACCCAGTGATTCATAGCTATGATGAACAGGCATT
Source organism: Eptatretus atami (assembly GCA_035128595.1). Taxonomy (NCBI): domain Eukaryota; kingdom Metazoa; phylum Chordata; class Myxini; order Myxiniformes; family Myxinidae; genus Eptatretus; species Eptatretus atami. The sequence continues at coordinate 62,843,130 of CM068965.1, read as the reverse complement.
CGATAATATTAGTGAGGAAAGTGAAAAAAAAACTTTATCGTTAAGAAATCGCTGCGGCCAGATCCAAGTCAAGACATGGTTGAGCAGGCCAAAAAACATGGCGGCTTCAGACCCCAGCGAGGTTACCCAGGATACGTCGTAAGACCCCATAGAGAGCAGTGACTGAGGATGTGCCTGATAAATGATATAATTAAATAAGGCCATTAATTATCTTCAAAAGGGTGTGTTTTAATTAACCCAAACACCCAATTTTCAATCGTGCGGCACTCTCTTGGAGTTTTCTTGGTATGCATGCAAAGTTTCAGGCTGCTAGGTTTTCATGCTTTAGATTATGGAGGAGACACACACACACACACACTGACATTTATTAGTATACGAGCAAATACAACCAGTCACTGATGGAAATACTAAAGGGGGGGGGGGTAGAAAAAGAAGGGGAAAGAGAGATGGAGGATAGGGGAGAAGAGGGAGAGTGAAGAGGTGGATGGAAAAATAGAGAGGAGGAGGGAGAGCAAGGAGGAGTGTGGGAGCAGGAGATTGAGGGAGAGTGAGGAGGGTGGGGGAAGGGAAGACAGTGAGAGGTGCGAGGAAGGAAGGCAGACATGCAGTGGAGCATTAATTACGAATTCGACTCTCTCATCAAAAATGATTCTGCATAGAATAAGCAGTGATATGCAAATAATATAATGTCTGAAATCCATTTCTACCAGTCATACAAATAAATACAGCCCGGAGACAAACACCGCCGACGCATCCAGAGCCAAACTGTCCAGAGACAAATACTGCTTGGACACATCCAGAGAATAAACTTCCTTCCGGATGCGTCGGTATAAACTCACGCTGGACATAAACCTCCCGGACGCATCTGGAGACCAAACACCACTTGGACACGTCCAGAGACAAACACTGCACAGACAGGTACAGAGACAAACTCCCATCCGGACAAAACACCTGCACGGACACGTCTGGAGACAAAACACTGTCCAGACATAACCACTGTCCGTTATGTCCACAGATAGAGAGAGATAGGAGGGGGAGAGTGAGACGGTAGGTGTGGAGGAGGGTGCTGCATCGTATTGGGAAGGGTAGGGCAAGAATGGGACAAAGAGAGAGAGAGAGAGAGCATGGGGTAGGGAGTTAGCAGAGATAATATGTTATGCTTAAGACAACACACAAACATACACACACACACACACACACACACACACACACACACACACACCAACACCTTCGTGCTTGGCCAATATCAGCAATTTTTCGGGACAGCAGGTTGGAGTCAGTGTGATTACCGACTACAGTACGTCCTGCATACAATCCAAAAACCTTGAGTAGCTTTCACCGAAAAACAACGTTGAATTTATATAGATGTTTCAGGGATATGTTCACAAACAATCTTATAAACAGCTGCATGTGATGGGTGGAAAAAAAAATTCTCTCGATAATTTAGAAACCACGTTAATACGGCACACGGCTTGGAAATCGGTGGTATTCACAACTCGCTCAGAATGACGGAGGATGACAGAACTTGCTCAGAATGACTGAAGATGAACCACTTGCTCTGAACGACGGAGCACGAACCACCACTCAGGATGATGGAGCGAACCCAGCACTGCATGTAGGATTACGGCGCACGAACTACTCCCTCAGGATGATGGAGCACGGAAACCACTCGCTCAGGATGAGGAGCATGGGCCACTCGCTCAGGATTAGCGAGCACGGGCCACTCGCAAATGGACATGGCGCACTCGCGGATGGAGCACGGCCACTGGCTCAGGATGACGGAGCAGTGGACCACTCGCTCAGGATGATGGAGCACGAACCACTTGCTTCAGATGATGGAGCAAGAACAAACTCGCTCAGGATGACGTGACGCGGCATAAGCATCTCCAGTGAGTGAACAATTCCAGTGAGCGCGGTACCGCTGTCAACTGTAGGGTGCTTGGCAAATGGCTTAAGCACTCAATCAAGCACTCCAATTAAATGGTTGATCAGGTACGGCTGGCCAGGCCGTGCTGCATACCATATAGGATCCCTTTAACTTTAAAGCCTGTCTTCACCGTCCCCGTAGCAGTTAAATAAATTAAATGAATTCGTTCAAACAATGACCTGATCTCCAAAAGAGGTGCTCTTTAATGTAGAATAAACCTGGAGACGTTGCAACGTTGTATCGCCCGTGAAATAATAATTGCAGATAATCTGCCATGTTGCCTGCTCGTCTGTGCATGCGTCACGTGGTACATCGGTTCGCGGTGCACGCAAACGTTGTAGCTTAATTTTAAAACATCCATTTTTCACCAGATTTGCTTTGATTCCCTGTAGAGCACCCCACAAAACCTCCGAAAATATAGACACAGATCTGGCAGATGCAATGGATAAGCAGTCCCTCTGGGGGACAGGGCATAATGTCAAGCAGTGAATGCATTAAATCGTATAGCTCCATGAAGCTAGTTAATTTTAGCATGTTCCTAATGTTTTGCTCACTCAATATAATTCTCCACACAGTAGAAAAGGATAAGTTTAATGGTTTGGAAATTCCATATTGTCTTGTGTATATATGGAGGAGGGGCCATCACTTTGGTTGCTTAAAGTAAATAGGTATATAGGCTTTGTTATGAGACTTTAAATTTCAGGATTTCACTCCAGATTTCGACACTTATTTAGTATGGATGATATGTGATCCTTAAAGCTGAAATAATATTTAGATGATATACTTTAATTAGTCCATGAGAGTAGATTGTGGAAGATTGCATTGTTATAATGCTTGAAATTGCTCCAAGCTCCTAATTTGAAAACTATAGCACTTACAAAAGTGATGCAGACAGCGATTCGTAGCTATGATGAACAGGCATTCAATAACATGAATGAGGAAAGCAAAAAAAAAAAACTTTATCATTAAGAAATAATTGTGGCCTGTTCCAAGTCAAGGCATGGTTGAACAGGCCAAAAAACATGGCGGCTTCAGACCCCACCGAGGTTACCCAGGAGACGCCTTAAGACCACAAAGAGCGAGGTGGCCGAGGATGCATCTGACAATGGATATAATTAAATGAGGCCATTAATTATCTTCAAAAGGGATGTTTTAATTAACCCAAACACCCAATTTTCACTCATGCATTTCCTTGGAATTTTCTTAGTATGCATGCAAAGTTTCAGGCTGCTAGGTTTTATGGTTTTGGAGTTATGGAGGAGACACACTGGTGCGCGCACACACACACACACACACACACACACACACACACACACACACACACACACTTATATTGATATGTATATTTCCGGTTTTAGTTGCAGTTTGTGAAAGACACAGAACCAACCACGGCAAACAAGCAGTGTATTAAGTGCTACAATGTTACCCACAGTATCAGTTAACTGACAATTATTTAGCAATGCCAGCTCATCACTTCAGAAGGAAATCTGTCCATGTACATTACACATTGCTGGCTCACCAACCATGAGCATGGAGTCAACTCCCCCCAAGAGTTGAGGTGGCAAACGTACATTATCTTATTTGCCAAATAGTACATCTTCATTGGAATGGTAACTGTGAACCCTTGTGCCACACCAGTATTCGCTGCAAGTGTTCTGACCATTAGGCATGTCTTCCACGCATCAATCCTATTTCGGTATCCATTATGCAGTTTACGAGGATATCTTTACAGCCGTGAAATAAGATGTTACAATTAAAATAACTACTACAACTACTACAACTACTACTAATCCACATACTTAGCTAAGGGATGTAGCGACTCCCCTGTGGTTTGACCCGTTTTCACTTTGTTCCCTTTGACAGGGGAACACAAGTTTAGGACAGGAATTTTGGATATTTTTGGCCATGGCGATGTCGATTACTCGCCTACTCTTTGAGAAGGACACTGTGAGTTATTTAACATCCACCAACTAAATCCGGCAGACGGGATACCCGATTAATGTCCATTCGAGGGACGGCACACACATTGACCAATCACCCTGCCTGTGAAACACTGGGATGACGGTTTATAATTGAGCCAAGATTCAAAACCAGGCCAGACAGCTTTGAGGCGAGTGTGCATACCTCTCAGCTATCCTGCCAATTAAAATAGCTACTTCAGTCTGTGACAGACACATAACCGCCCACTGTTACAAGCAGTGTGTTTCCTGCTGCACTGACTGCTCCCCACAGTCTCACCCAGCTAACTTTTTTCTGAGCAATGTCAGCCCACCCCTTGGGAAGGAAATAAATCCACAAACAAATTTCTGGCTCACTGGACTTCATCAGCATGGAGAGCACTTCCCCAAGAGTTGAGCTGGCAAGCTTATGCCCAGTTAAAAGGTACTATTTGACATTAAACTTGACTCATTAGCTGGCAAGGCATCATGAATGACTGAAGGCGACAGGAATTGGCAACTTGGCCAGTGTCAGCGAAAACTCGTCGACTCCTCACAAAAGTCCCCGTGGGATTTTTAATGCCCACCAACAACCAGTGATAGCAGACAGTTTCTCCAGCATAACAACCATCCAATGGATGGTGCACACAGTAATACGTTACCCTGCATAAAAAAATACTAGAATGACAGTTTCATAGCTCGGTTGAGATTCAAACTCCAGCTAGATATCTGGAAGATGAATATGCATACCTCGAGGCTATCTGGCCAGCCCTCGTCTGTTAAAGAACATGAAAATATTGTTTTTACATACATGAAGATCTGTCGAATCCTTGCATATCACTTGGCACAATGCCTGAACCTCCTGCTCAAATGTCATAATAACAGACTTCATCTCAGCCTCCAGCATCACCACACGTTCTCGCAGCTCATTTTCAGACTGCATCAGCTTTGCAAAGCAATCTGCATTACACGCCATCACTTTAACCTAAGTGAAGAATTCCAAAATTGGAAATATGTCAGGTGAGAGGAACAGTTTACTTCCACCACACTCATTTTTCGATGAATAAATGAATAGATCAAACAAACAAACAAAATCGAAAAATCATTTGAACACTGGAGACAACACTTCAGGAACGATTTTGCTTTAACCTTAGAAACAACACAACACATACGATGCTTAAAATTATCCTCAGCAGAACATAATCATCAGTACTATGATGAAAAAACAACAACTGGTCACAACCATTATTTTGTGCTTTGTGATGGTTTCTTTTTGTTTTGTTAGTTTGCTGGATACATGTTTGCCAATGTCGGTAACCTCACTGAACTCCTTCGAAACTTCTTTCTTAATCACCATTCCATTGCAATTCTGTTTCACCTTTATTTCTATCTCCTCTGTCACTGACATTCATTCTTCTCAAAAATGTCCTCCAAAATAACTCGTCACTGTATCAACAATTCTCAGCTCATTCCTTAAGACATTTCAGTCAAAAAATATATTTTTTCTTTCTTCCTTCATCTGATGAACCCCCTCCCCCCCCCCCCTCACACTGTCAACTCAAATCATAATAAATGACAACTTAAATGTTTCATAGTCCTATACTCTATTTTCCAAATGCCTTTCTCCTACACAGCTTCCTCTTCGTCCCTTCTTTTGTGCAGTTCCTCAATTGTTCACAAACATATGGCTCCATCTCCTGTCGTGAATGTACAGTGATGGTTTCTTCGTTTCTTCATTACCCTCCCCTCCATCCCAATTGTGATGTCATTCTTCATCTTGCTGACCATATCATCCTGAAAAAAAAAAATGTTTTGCATGGATCAGGTGTTAGACACCCTCATGTCAGCCCTCCCCTACATCTCCTTCATGTCTGTTTCCCCTCACATCCATCCCTGCTCTGTGTTCACCCACACCATGCCTCCCTCTCTTCCCACATCTTGAACTTTATAATTATCCACTTCAAAATCAACAACTTTATCTACAATGCCATGTAACAAAAAAATGAATAAAATGATTGGCTATTGCTAATTGGGTCTGGTGCCTTAACACTTAAACATTTTAATTTTTGATAAAAAAATAAATGATTATAATGTACACTACAAATATGTTGTATTATACTTAAATATCGAACAAACTACCTATTACATAAAACACTTCTTTGCTGCACGTCTCAACCCTGCAATGTCACAGGAGAACTTTTGGCAACGCATACCCTTCTTCAACCACATCTTGTTTGTCAACGTGATGTACCATCCTCCTATAGCAGTGACAACTCCATTTACCGACTAGAGAGTTCATAGAACATGTTACCCAACACAATGTTAAATTTTATACTTCATTTGAAATATCTATCTATAATTCCAGCAATCTCTGTGTCTGTCTGTTTGTCTGCGACCGCCGTTTCTCGACGACCGCCGTCCGATCTCATTGAAACTTGCCAGGAATATTGCCGGGACCCCCAGATGTGCCTTTTCGAGGTTTGATATCGATCGGACGAGCGGTTCCCAAGTTACGGCCATTTTATTGCTTTTTCAGTGTTGAAAAGGTGTATTTGGCAGCTGAAGGTGTCGTTCCACCTTCTCACCTTATCATGTCCATTTTTTCCCAAATTATTAATAACCAGAGACCACTGGTCCGATGGATTGAAACTTGCCAGGAATATTGCCGGGGCCCCGCGGATGTGCCTTTTCAAGGTTTGATATCAATCGGACAAGCGGTTCCCAAGTTACGGCCATTTATCTGCAACCAATGACAGGACACGGTGCTATGACATCACGAATGACGTCACAATTAATGTTTTTTAAATTATTTATTAATTTAATCTTTTTTTGCACGATTGACATCACAATTCTTCTTCGTTTGGTATGACGTCACAATCGACACTGGGGACCTGATTATATGCCTTTTCAAAGTTTGATAACGTTCTTCCTCATCCATTTCAGCTGTTTCCCAAGTGTTTCCCAAGGTTTGAAAGCTGTTTTATCCCAAGGTTTGAATTAATTAATTAATACCCAAGGTTTGATATTATTTAATTATTAATTTATTTAATTATTTAATCCCAAGGTTTGATTATTATGCAAATTATTAATTAATCCCAAGTTTGAATTTTCCCAAGGGAAACAGCTGTTTCCCAATGGTTTGAAAGCTGTTTTTTTCCCAAGGTTGGAATTAATCGTTGTGCTTGGTAGACATTTGTGAATACATTTACAGAGAGAGGGACGAGAGAGGAAGGGAGAGAGAGGGGGAGAGGGGGCGAGAGAGGGGGGCAAGAGAGGGGAGGAGAGAGGAGGGGGACAGAGGAGGGGGGACAGAGGAGGGGGGAGAGGGGAGAGAGGGGGGTGGCAAGAGGGGAGGGAGAGAGGAGGGGGAGAGAGAGCGAGAGGAGGGGAGAGAGAGGGAGAGAGGAGGGGAGAGGAAGGGAGAGGTGAGGGGAGCAGAGAGGGAGAGAGAGGCGAGAGAGGGGGGGTGGAGGGGGGAGAGAGGGGAGGAAGAGGAGGGGAAGAGGAGGGGAAGAGAGGGGTGAGGGGGGGCAAGAGAAGGGAGGAGAGAAGGGCGAGAGAGGGGGTGAGAGGGGGGGGCAAGAAGAGGGGAGGGAGGGAGAGAGGAGGGGAGAGAGAAGGGCGAGAGAGGGGGGTGAGGGGCAAGAGAGAGAGGAGAGAGGAGGGGGAGAGAGAAGGGCGAGAGGGGGGCGGGGGGGAGAGAGAGGAAGAGGGGAGGAGAGGAGGAGGGGAGAGAGGGGGGGAGAGAGAGGGCGTCACAATTCTTCTTCTTCGTTTGATATGACGTCACAATTGATGCTGGGGACCTGATACTGCAGGCACGAAGCTGCACATACTGGCAGCACCTATGGGCACCCCCTACGGGCCGCACTAGTAATAATAATTTTAAAAGATTGTGTAAAACAATTTTTTGGGGGTTGTGCTATTGAAGCAGTCTTAAAGACCACCCTTAGACACCACCTTGTTTAACATGCCCAAGTACTGCAAAACTGGAGGCTTTTGGAAACAATAAGAAGGTGATTTGTGTTCTACAGCATTCAAGTGTATAATTAAAATAAAATTTTTCAAGGTTGCTTGAAAAAAAAAATTATGGAATTTACAGCCGTTGATGCAGTGTCTATTACACCACCCTCTCGAACACGTCACACATTAGTTCCTCGTACCTGTTGTATGTGTTCTCTATGACGTCCTTAAAAACATCAAGTTTCCTGTTTGGAATGGTTTTCAATTTTGTTTGACTGCAAGGCAAGCAGACAGAATAATTTACTTTTTATCTCACTCCTCTCTGCGCATGTGTGATCGGATCAAATTCAGAGACAAAGTTCTGTAAAAAGGCAGGTTTGTTTTCCAATTCGTGTTCAAAATATAACACTAAATTGAAATGAAGTTGTTCCTCGATCATAAACTGATGTTTGTGCACAGACGGACAGACATGAGCCAATTGCTTAAGCCTGCTTTTCGCTCCGTGTGCGTGGGCTAAATACTGTATATAAATTGGGGTGTAAAAGTATGAGTCCGTTTTAATCAATACAAAAAATTTTCAAACTGCGATTTCAAACATACATTTGTCATAATATTGAAGATATGTATTCTTATTCTTTAATTTTTCTACAGTTATTATTGACTGACACTTTGTCATAATAGAATAAATGAAGGGTGAATACATTTGAGAGAAAGATAAAATTCATGTGAGCAGTCTGACTATGCTCTGGAGTGCATTGCAACATTGTTGGGAAAAGATTGATTCAAACATAATCCATAAACGAATTAAATCAATCCCAAATGGGAGTTGAGGCAGTTCTCAAGGCAAAAGGGGGTCACACTGATTATATACATGAAGACAGATTTAAATTTTCCTCTTATAATAAGTGCTGTTATCTCCTTAAGAGTTCGTGGAAATCCCTTGAAAGTACTTTTGGCTTCATAATACAATGATTTATTTTGTCATCACGTCTCAATGAATAAATTCCAGACTGAACTCATACTT
>CM068965.1:62817046-62834269 GCA_035128595.1 Eptatretus atami | reverse complement strand
TATATATATATATATATATATATATATATATATATATATATATATATATACATACACATCCACCTGGATCAATTTATAACAACCCATCCTTCCTGACACCCTCTCCTTCATATACAGCCAATTCAACTTTTGCCTTGTTGCCAATTGGATGAGATTTGGTACCTCTTCAACTGAGCACAGTAACACAGCAAAGGACTTATGTGACTCCACAGACGTGATCCAATTTGTACATTTTTTATGATCCATATTTCTGCTAATGGCAAATCCTTGATTCTGAACCTGTTAATGACCAACTTTCCTTCTAACATTTTCCTCCACTGCTCCAATTGCTAAATCTGATCATGTTATTGTGAGAGTCAACCACTCTCTCACTGTTATCAGGGAGCTGCCTAAGTCCTGCAGGGTATGGAAGTTCACTCAGGCCAAATGACAAAGATGGAAAGCTAGCCTCTCACTTCAGGATTGGTCTTCTATCTCTGCCATCCCCAATAAAAAGTCACCTGCTATCTCTCACATGCGGTTTCTGCACATGCAACTATGTTTATCTGCAAGGACCATGTAGGGGAGAAGAAAATATTTTTTATCCAAAGGAGAAGGATGCCTTATAGCAAAAAGAAAGTTGATTTCAGAATATTTGAACAAATCATCAGATCATCAGGCTGCTGACAAAGCAGACCGTAGATGCAAAGAAATGAAGGAGGCCACAGACAAGACTATATAGTCAATAAAACAAAATACATTCACCATGACAGTGGCGTTAAAGACGGTGCTGTGTGTTACACAGGAAGTTATTGTTAATTCCAAGGTGGATCTGATTGGAAATGTACAACTGTAAAATACAAGTAAACTTCCAACATTATTTGTCTTTATTTCTGGAAAATAATTAATTGCTCAAAAGAATGCTCGTAGCAGCAAAATTAAGCCAGCTGTTTTTGATGACACATAACGGTCGATGAACAGTAGAAAAGAGGTGACTTGTTATGCCAGATTTCAAAAAAAACACAAAAGCACTGACGTTTCAGGTACCGTATATACCTTTCATCAGGGGAGGAGAAGGAGATGCAATAATACCTTTTATTGTCACGTATTTATTATGAGAATGATGCCAGTCTGACAATGTGGTGCATATATCATGAATTACATTTTGGTGAGAGTCAAGGATTTGCATCAGCCATGGAGAAGTGGGGAGTGGGAAGATTGGGAGAAGCCAAAAAAGACTTGATTTAAAAAAAATGTATATTCAATGTATTGTTTGGATCAATGAGGAAAGAAAGAGGAGGAAATCAAATGGAGAAGGAAGTTCTCTTTTTTCCCCCCCCTATAATTTTGTGCCTTTCTCTCTCCGTTATTCCTCTATCACTCGCAAGACAAGATGAAAGCGTATTCAACATCACTTCCGGTTCTGGGTTTGGAGCGTTGGCAGGTCTCCTTCAGGGTCTCTGCTGTCGATCTCAAAGTTAAGTTCCGTTGTTATCTGTCCCGTTTTAACTGTTTATTTTCTAACTGCATGTTGCTGTGTGTTCCTTGTTCGGTTTTGTTTTCAAAAATCGTGATTTTTGTGAGTTTTCGTCGACCTTGTCTTACCAGTGCTTGAGGCCAACCATCGTTCCCTCGGTGTACGATCGTGTTTATTTGTATTTTCTCCCCATTACCTTCAATTTCTATCTTCCCCACTTTCCCAACGTCCCCATCCCTCCCAACTAAACACTCTATTTCTTGTCTTAATTAAAATAAAATAAAAACCTTTTCTTCCGCACACTCACAAGTCTCGATTCTTCTTCTTCTTCTTCTTCTTCTATCCTCCTCTTCTTCTTCCCTCCTGCCGGACACCATCTTTATTCTACTGAGCTGACCCTCTCTCGCATTACTTCACGATTTCTTCCGATCTACAACCTTCCATTCCCGAATCTTACCTGTTCTTCAAAAATACATCAAAAATATAATATCCTGTATCCTTTCGATCTCTACACCTCCTGTAACCACGTGTATCTCTCTGTCTCTCTTTTGGTACTTTTCATCGACCCAGCAGCTTCACACTGCGTTTACCTCCAAATTCACCACACACTTCCACGAATTTACTTCAACCTTCCCTTTTCTATATGTTACGCAATCCTTATTTAAAAATAATAATTTCACTTTTGACGATACACCTCCCACAGCCATTTCTTCTCCTATAACCATGTGATCTGTTTACACCCCCTGCGTTTATCGATCCAATTTCACCATTCACCTCACAATTTTTTCTACAACACTTCCATGACCTAATCTGATGAAAACTCTCTAACAATAATAATAATAATAATAAAAACGATCTCTTGTAATGCTTCATCTTCCTCTTTCACACATGTGGTACTCTTTACTGTATCATAATGCACTACTCTTCTACTATTTAAACAGACTGCTCTCAATTCGACCTTTCCTTCATACCTTGCCTAAAAAATCCAACTGTTACAGCATTTCTTCTCTCCATTCTCTGAATTCGCCTTTATTCATCCTCAGGAAATGTGTTTACACCATAGACTCCTATAGAGAAGGATGGAACGTCACGATCTCGGGGTTTGTAACTTGAGTCTGAAGGATTAACTTGAGTCCGGGGCTAAATGACTTCTAGAAGGGCTAGAGACAGATCTCGGGATCCATATAGGGGTTTTTGAGGACGGCTAGTTCAATGGTGTCATTTTAACACCACCTGAGGTCATCTTCAAGGTCAAAAGGTCATATTTCAAGGTCAATTACTGAATTTTGGTATTTTTGCCCGTTTTTGTGTCTAACTCATAGAGGAAAACTTTTTTAAATTCTATGACAAAACATGACATTGTGCACCTATTGCACCTACTTGCTGATTTCTATCATCGTTAACTAATGTATGTTTTGTTTGTTTCTCTTTCAGAAACTGTCCAGCTGGTGATCTCACAGGTATTTGTGTTGTTTCCTGCTTTGGTGACAATATGCCACGTCGTTGCAGCTGCTTTGGTTGTAGAGGAAACTATGATGGGATGCCTTATGTAAAGGTCATATCCTTCTAAGGATCCTGAGGAGAGGGAAGATGGATATGGCAATGCCAAATGAGAAAGAAAGCTTGAGGTGCTTAAAGGAGATATATATTTGTGAGACACATTTCAATTGTGATTGGGTGTCAGTTAGGGGTGGCAAACAACCAAAGAACCCCCATCAATATTTCCTGGAGTACCGAAATCAGCTTTGAAGCAGGTGACCTCAGCCACGCCCAACATCATCTTCTACGTCAGAATCAAGAGCTAAGAAGATGCAGGCAGCTGATGAGGCTGCAGACAATATCCAATATTTCGACCACTTCTGTGCTAAAATCAGCTCCTATTTTCCTGGCTTTAACATCATAAAGACCAGGAAAACCTTTACCTATCAAGAACTGATGCTACTGGACAAACTGTCAAGCAGTTCTTTAATTTCCAACAAGTTCACTCACCTTTTGGATTTCTTTCTTGAATAGAGTTGAGAAAGATGGCATTGAGGTGCCAAAACGACTTTTTCCTTTGCAGAGAACAGCCTGCTCTCAAAATGGTCCCAGATTAGATCATAACTGACCAGGTAAACATCTATGAATGCACAAGCAAGGAATATTTCAGCTTGTAATAAGCCAGCTCTGTTGGATGACTGAGGCACACGAGCTTCCTCATTTCACCTTCCTTCTGTCGCAGCTGCATCTTATGTTCAAACCTCTTGATCGTCGCCGATTTGATACTGAACTATGATTTTCGCAATGCAGCTTCACAACATATCACCCAGTGCATACAAAATGATTCGTCGATCCGGCTTAATCATTCTACCATCAACAAAAAAGGTAAACAGATGTTGCTAGTAGTCAGCAGGACTCCAACCTCAAAACCTTGTTCGACCAGCTTAAACCACAGCAGCGTTTGGTCATTTAATGTTTGACGAGGTAAATGCTGGTTGAGACATTGCGATTTTCTGGAGGCATGTTGTAGGATATGCTCAAAATGCAGCAGCGGGTGGTGAACACGAAATGCTTGCTTCACATGCTATGGTTGTTGAAGTTGCCTGCCATTTCGGTGGTCCACGCTATATTCTACGCATTTTGCCCTGCAAAAAACTAACTGCCGATCAGCTGAAGGAACTCCTTATCGAAGCTGCATCAGCTGTAGTTGGTGCTGGCGGTACTGTGATTTTTTGATATGTGACAATTGCAATACACCCGCAGTGTTTATTCAAAACTTGGAGGACCAGGAAGTTGCCAAGTGCTGCAATTCAAGAGCAATCTATGTTCTTAGTGTACGACTACGTGCACATCTTCAAAATGTTCGCAACACTGGATTACTGTTGATGGCAAGACACTCTCATTTGTCGTAGATGGTAATGAGTAAAAGCTTACTGGAGTGATTTCAGAAGGTTTATGAGATCGACCGGGCTACTCCTATTCGTTAACCAAGCTGATGCACACTGCTGTTTTCCCCAAGCCCTTCAACGCCAGAGCGTACCATTGGTATGCCAAGTGTTCAATGACAAGACTGTCGCTGCTTTAAAGACCTTCAAGGATTCACTGGGCATCAGGAAGGCAATCATCCTCACCCAGATAAAGAGTGAGTGGCTCAAGATGATAACGTGAAAGACCGTTTCTCAGCTATCCATCTGCGCGACGAATCCAGACAGCCTTGAGCAGCAGACTGTACAAGTTTCACTAGGCTGGAGCAGGCCTGCCAAATTATATCTACCTGCGCATGGCAGGAGGTGGTGGTCGTAAGCTGAAGCTAACTCAGCAAACTGCTGAAGCCTTCACTGTGTCCACACGTAATAATGTGGATGCTGCCAAATTGCTTCTGGCAGAGAAAGACTTTGACTACGTTCTTCCTGCTATATTGCAGATGAAGCTTGGAAAGTTTTTCGGCCAAGCCAGGCAAAGAAGCGGTGGAAACTTCTACATTAACGTAGTTGACATTATGGCTGCAGCTAAAATTGTAAAATTTGCAAACACTCATTAAGCATGACATTATGCCCGAATCTAGTTTCCGTGTGATTGATTGCGACAAGAACTGTACAACTTCCATAAATCCAGATGAGCGAAGTGAACTCATTGACGAGATTCTCCTCAAGACACTCGAGTTCTTGGGGTCTGAGATGCCTTAAGCATAAAGTAGTTTATTTGGCCGGACACCTTGTTCATAATATAGGCGAGCCAGTATGGAGTTATGTGATGATGAAGATGTAACGAGGTGTCACTGAGTTTCTAGATAATTTGATAGAGGTGGATTGAGTGTGCCGACGATGTCAACCGTCTTTTTGTACATAATGCTATAATTTGTATGACAAGACTAAAATGGTTGCCGATTTCATTTTGCTGAGCTGTTATCCTCTGTAGAGCACCTTTAGCTAGTAGTATGCGCATGTACTACTTTAGACATTTCTTGAAAGCTCATGTCTCAATGTAAGTGACAAAGAAAAGCTTTGGGATGCCTCAGGAGGCGAAAACTCTCCAACTAGTGATAGACATAGACATAGTTGTAATAGGCATAGTGTTGTGACATGCATATAATGTTTATGTAATACGATATATGACAATAATATCAAAGTTTGACAGCTATACAACTTGCATCTTATTACAATCAGCCATCTCTCACCGTTTATGAGTTAGACACAAAAACGGCAAAAAATACCAAATTCAGTAATTTGACCTTGAAATATGACTTTGACCTTGAAGATGACCTCAGGTGGTGTTGAAAATGACACTATTGAACTCGCCGTCCTCAAAACCCTATATGGATCCTGAGATTGTGTGTCTAGCCCTTCTAGAAGTCATAGCCCGGACTCAAGTTAATCCTTCAGACTCAAGTTACAAACCCGAGCATGGAGGTTGGTCTTCTCTATTGGAGTCTATGGTTTAATCACATCTCTGACCTAAAACTTTTAAACCATTTGCTATGAATGTTCGCTTTCTCACCATTCTTTTTTTCCATTTTCAGTACCAATCCCTCCCCACCCTCACTCTCAAGCACCATCCACTCCTTCCTCCCCTCTCCCTCTCTCACTCCCCCTCACTTCTCCACCTTCACCACCTCACTCATTCTTCTCAAAGTTGCCCCCTCTCTTCACAAAGCTGCCTCCTTCCTGCCCTCTACCTCCATCTCTTCATCCACTCCTCTCTCAACTGCCTTCTCCGCTCTCTTGTGCCCTCTCCCGCACCAAGAGCCTTTTCTCCTCCTCTCCGCCTCCCCTAGCTATTCTGCCCAAATCTTTCAACACCTCCTTACCTCCCCCCCGTCGTCCCTTGTCCTACCCTCCTCCTCCCCTCCACCCCCTGCACCAAAGCCTCCTCCCTCCTCTTCATTAACAGTGTGGACTCAAATATGCGGGGCTTCGCTCACCTTTCAGATGTTTCCATACGGTTGCCCTGACACAGACATACTGCCTCACAGAACTTTCCGCCCCAGTGTTGACTCCAAGTATCTCTCCTGGTTACTCCTCCTCCGGTATGACAGACTGAGCCTCGTCCTGGTGGAGGTTGCTCTCTCATCAAGACTCTATTCTCTCATCGCATGACTGCCTCACTCCCCCAGGAATACTCTGGCTACGGCTTCCCCTCACTCACACCTCATGTTATTATGTGTACTGTACGTTCACTACATGTGATCCATCTACACTCATATCCGAAACATGACCAACTTCTATCTCTCATCCAAACTCTCTCTTCTTCATATGTGGCGACTTCAATTGTCATCATGCCAGTTGGCTAGGTGTGGGTACCTCTCTCACCTGTCATGGCACTTCAGCAAAAGCTTTCTGCGACTCATTGGGACTGACTCAATCGGTCAACTTCCTGACCCGGATCTCAACCAATGGTACTCCATCTCTTCTGGATCTGGTTTTGACAAATTTCCCTGAAAATATCTGCTGCTCTTCCTCTGCTCAATCGGTTTCTTCTGACCACGTCTTGTCAAAGTGGACATTCTCTGGCTATTATCAGAGAACCACCTCACCGCCGTCGAGTCTGGCATTTCACTCAAGCCGACTGGCAGGGTCTCAAGTAGCCATCAACTTATCGACTGGTCTCCTATCGCTACTTCTCCAACATCAACTCATCCTGGAATTCTTTCAAAGAAACTTGCTTCCCTCATGCACATATTTATCCCCTCTCGTCTTCAGTTGTCCTACCTTCCTCCCGCCCTTGTTGACTGAAGCTTGTGGCGAGGCAGTTGTCCTGAAACAACTTGCCTTTGCCTCATGGAAAGCAAACCAACTGAGGGTAATTCAGTTCCTTCCATAAAGCTCGGAACAAGTGTGATCTACCTCAGGAGAGCCAGAAAACAACGTCTTTCTAAGCTCAAGTCTGAACTTTCAAACTCTCTACCTCCTCAAAATCTGGTGGCATCTAATCAAATCTGTTCTGGTGTATGTTCCCCATCCATCCCTCCCTTATTCAAATGGACGCACTGCTGATACCGCACGTGAAAAGGCTGAATGCCTAAACTCGGTGTTTGCAGCTAAATCTTATGTCCAAAACCCATCGCTTTCTCTACCCACCTAACCCAGTCGCACCAACTGTCCCTGGACTCTGTGTCCTTTTCTCCTGACAAGGTGGAGAGCTTGCTGTCAAACCTCGACTCAGATTCTGAAACCAGTCCAGACGGCATCAGCCCACGTGTCCTAAAAACTGCTCTTGTGCTCTTGCTCACCCTCTCATTTGCTCAACTCAAGGTCATCTGCCATCTGCTTGAAATCAGCAAACATTACTGCCCTGCATAAAAAAGGTGCAAAAACAGATCCCTGCAACTACAGACAATCATCCTTCTCCAATCATCAGCAAGGTTATGGAACCCATCATCGCTACAGACATTAAAAATCCTTCCTCTTCTCCAATGGCTTGATTTCCGATCATCAATTTGGTTTCAGACAGGTCACTCTACCTGGATATGTTGCTTCTGCTCTCCACAATGGATGGAGGTCCTCAATGCCAGACGAAATCGAGCCATATCCTGGACATATCACGTGCTTTGAACGGTCTGGCACCCTGCCTCTCAAACAAACCTCTCTTCCTATGGTATCCAGGCCATCTTCACTCATGGCTCACAGACTTCCTCTCCTGTCGCAGTCAACGTGTGGCCCTAATGGAGTTCTTTTATCCACTCTTCCTGTCAGGCTGGAGTTCCTCAGGTAGCGTTCTGGCCCTGTTCTTTTTCTGGTTTTCATCAATGATCTCTCTGACTCTCTGGAAAATCCTCTATATTCTTTTGCCGATGACTCCACCCTCTCCGTACCATCGGTCATCCCTCAGACCGGCAAGTAGCAGCTTCTTCGCTCACTGCAGATCTGGATAAAACACAAACTGGTCAACACGTGGAACATGTCTTTCAATCCGGACAAATCTCACACTCTCACTATGTCTCTCCGAAAGACCGTTTAGAAAACCCCCCATCCACTTTCTCAACAATCCTCTGGAAGAAGTCCTTTCTTTCAAGCTTCTGGTCTCACGATCTGCCATACCTTTCCTGGGAAAGCCACATTTCAAACCTCGCCTCCAAAACCAGTCGCCGACTGGGAATCCTCCGTGTGCAAAGTCCTTCCTCGGCCCACCTGAGCTCCTGACCACTTACAAAGCTTTCGTCCGCAGCTTGATGGAGTACTGCTTCCCCTTTGGGCTGGTGCTCCTGCTCCCACCTTTCTCGGCTTCATGCTGTGGAAACAAGGCATTTCGGATCGTTGGCATCTCCCGCAATGAGGCTGAGTCTTTGGGCCTCTCACTCTCCACCGCAGGCTGGTCGGTCGTCTTCTGTCTTCTACCGTCTCCAGCTCGCCCCCCCCCCCCCCCCCGTCTCTCTTGCGATTTGTCCCCACCACATTTCCGCAGGGCGCTCAAGGTCGCGCAACAACTCCCTTCTGGTAAAACTACCAAAATCACGAATCACTGCTCACTTCACTCTTTCATTCTCTCTTTTTCCCTGCTTTGGGATAAACTCCTACTCTATTCAATCCCATTCTTCCTCCAGGCCTTCAAAACAGCTTTCACCACCACCTTATATCCCCATCAAATCCTCGATCTTTTCTACCCCCGATAATCCACCCAAGCCCACCTCCTTCAAAATTCCCTGCTTTCCTTCCTGAAAGTCCCTGTAATGTCCATCTTGTATTCCCCATGTTCCCCGCCCCATCCTCTCCCTTCCACAGATCTCCTAATGTCTCTGTTCCCACTGTTTTGTCCTTCCCACTCCGCCCCTCTTGTCTCATGCCCCCTTGCTGTGCGTTGTGTGTTAGCTCTCACACGAGCCTCGACAAGGTATACAAAAAAAAAAATCTTCTCTGCTCTGTCTGTTACGACATTCACACAAATGATTCTAATTCTCACAGTTCTAATATCTCACTGCTTCAGACTAGAAGAATATGTGATTACCAAAATTATTTAATGCTAATTTATGAAAACATTCAGTGAAGCAAATGCAGGCACATTCTTTTAGCTTTTAAGAGATTAGTTTAGTTAGCATACCTTAAGAGCTTGAACAGTATCTTCCAAAGAAGGTTTTTCAGATAAGGTACGATTAATCAAGTTCTGTGCCTTCTCTTCTTGTTGCCTTATCATCTTGCCTGTGGAATACTGCCCATCAGTCTCTTTTTGCTCTTGGAACTGGCGTTCCTTTTCAAGTTGAATCATCAGCTTCGTCACTTCTTCCTTCAGACGGCAAGTCTCCTTACGAGCAAAAGTAACCTTACCTTCTGCTTCCTCGGCTCGACGTTTTGTGATATCTATAATTTTAGCAAGTTCATCATTCTTGCAGCGGTGCTCCAACTCTAGCCGGGTCACTTCATCCTGCAACATTTGACGTTCAGCTTCAAGACAAACAATTTTACTTTCACAATGGCCCAAAATAAGATCTTGCTTCCTGGTACTCTTCCGCAAGTCTATCATCTCAATATCAAGCTCTTCAGCTCGTTTGAAGGTCATCTGCAGTGCAAACTCAAGCCGCTGTCCTTCTTCGTTTTGAGTCTTTCGCCATGTTGCTGCTAGCGCCAACTCCTGTCGCAGAGTTTCAGCTTGCTGAGCTGCAGCACTGAGTTGAGAACGTGCTGCTTCAGCATCTCTGGCATTTTGCCCACTGAGCTCCTCAGCTGCCAGGCAACGTGTCTTCCATTGGCGAAGTGCTGCCCGGGCCTTCATCTTCAGCTGGTGAAGTCATCGCAAGCAAAATTACACCCTTCCAAAATTAAGATGCATATAAATCATCGTTCTTTTGTTTCAACAACAGATAATTTACCACAAACATGTATTAAAAGGTCCACAGAATCAGAAAATCATGCTTGGTTTAATGAATAGATATGGCTTCTCTTAACACTTAGTAGTTATTTTCTTGAATAAATAAAAGGAGGAATGTAATATTTTTTGGTGTCCTTTTACGTTCCATTAGCCCTGCGCCCCAAAAAGCGGTGATGTGATTACCTCAAATATCATGCGACTCACCACGTCATCTTGAGGATACTTTTGCTGCGGGACTTGTGTTTACTTATGGTGTCCATATGCTCTGACCTCTGTAAAAGTACTGAGAATGCCAGCTAGATGTATTGTTGTTAGTTGTAGCAATACAACCAAAGATGGTGTGAGTGTGCATGTTTTCTCAAAAGATCCAGCTGTAATGAAAATATGGACATCCAAGGTAAAACTGACCAGACGAAAGTGATGTGACACAACAGCTTCAAGCGTCATTTGCAGCGCCCATTTTGAAGATAATTTGAATGACACCGGCCTGTATTCCCAGCTTGGGATGAGTAAATTGAAGCGATTGAAAGCCGATGCGATCCCCACGAAGATGAGAGATAATTATAATCTAATAGAGAAGAAGAAAAAGGACAGAACAGCTACAGAAAAGCACGAGAAACTGAGGTTAAGTAGCGTTTTTATTTTTTACTTAGCCTTTCTACTTAGCATCGGCCATGATCACCACAACTCTAGTAATCAATCAGTAACTTTCTATGTTACATACATAACATATGTGCAGGTAAAGCTATATCAGACATACATGCGTGCATACATACAGGTACAGCCGTATCAGACATACGTACAACCGTAGGCAGGGCTAAGAGTAATACACGTGTAGCATCTATGTGCCAAGCAGATAGATCATCTGCAGAAACGGAGAAAACTATGAAATGATGTTTAATCTCCGTTATCATGGTGCATAGTTTGACAGCAACAATCAACGTTCACATTGTAATGCCTGTTATTTGCGGATGCGCTGCTCCGCCAGACTGGCGTGGGCCGGGAATGTATGTTAGTACGAACGTTTCAGGCTGAGAAACACTGATGCATGACGATATATGTACGATGTCGAAAGGGCCTACAAGTTAGAACTGCAACAATTTTGTCTGACTTCTACTTTTGAGTTTTGTCACCTATGATTTACCAGCATATTACCCAGGGTGATAGGGTGATTGCTCTCCCCCCCCCCCCACCGAAACCACACACACACACTAATTTTACTGTGAGGAAACTTACACACGCAATTCTGACAACTCCTCATTAAAAACCTCACCCATCCCCTCCCAAATCTATCCATCTTACTCTCCCACCCCCTCCACCCCATCCAACCCCAAGTCCTCACCTTCTCTTCCCAACCTTAAGGCATCGATCCCCACCTTGCACTCAAACCTTCAAATCCTCCATGTCCCCTTCCACTGAAAGTCTGAACCCCCCCCCCAATCTTTCAAAAAGCTGTCCCAGCTTTACTCTCACCCTCCTTCCACCCCCTCCCTATTTCTATCCTTAATTCCATGATGCATTATTTTCCATTGTTTTTTTCAGTTACCGCAAACTATACTCTAAAATGTAAAGGCGGTACAATGCCATCAACAAGACCAGGTAGCAGTCGGAAATCCCTGTAGTAACATCATCGGCATCGATCCTGTAATGATACTCGAGTGATGTGATCGTTTCCAATAATGTTAAGATTGATTTTTTTTACCTCTGCCACTGAAAGTGAGGAGGTTATGTTTTCACCCCTCCTGTCTGTTTGATTTTGTTTGTTTGTTTGTCTGTTTGTTTGTGTGCAGGATATCTCAAAAAGTTGTCGGCGGATCCGGATGAAATTTGGTGGACAGGTTCGGTGTGTGTGACAAGGACAAACTGATTCGATTTTGGTGAAGATCCAGATCCAAATCCGACTACTATAATTTTTTTAAATGATTCTTCACCATTGAGAGATAGGGCCAAACACGATATATAGCACGATATTTCAAAAATGTATTGTGCCCGATATGTTCTTGTGGATCAGGTGTTGCGTGGCAGAGGTGTGCACTCTACCGAGTGCCCTTCTAGTTTGCAAATGAGATTGTGTCTTCAGGTTGGAATCACATTGATGGAATTTAAATAAAGCGATCAGTGGGATACAAAACATAAACCGCTCAGCCTGGCAGAGGTATGCACTCTACCGAGTGCCGTTGTGGTTACTACAATAATTACAGAGAAGTGTTACATCAAAATACCACGAAACTCTACATTTACCACATTCTAACTATATGATTTACTACTTTACCAGCTGTTATTGCCGAGTCTTTCTTCAACGTCATCCTGATTGTTGTGAATGCCAGATATTTCATGCATGATGTCATCCCCAATTACCACCTTGGGTTCATACATGTATGGTCTGACAGCACCTACTAAATAATGATTTTGACGATCGTCGTAATCTGAGGTTCTTGATCAGAAAAATATTTGTCACATTCACTTTCTGACAAGTCTGAAGTGAGTTGTGCGGCCGTTATCCATTCCGTTCTGACACAATCTTTCCCTCGATTACTTCACAGAGACGACATAATGACCATTGACCATGGCAGTGTTCTGGAATTTTCAGGGTAGGCTTTTTTAACTGTAACACCTAAAAAATATATTAGAATTAAAAACCATGTTCAATTCTTTGTTTATGACTTAAAAATCAATATCATAAACCTGGTGTTGACTTAGTGGTTAGGTTAGCTAGATTAGGATTTTAGGGTCCTGCGTTTGAGCCCTGAATCCATTAAATTAACACCAGGTGGGTTGACTCAGCATCTCATCCTTCCGAGGTCGGCAAAATGAGTACCAGTGTATTGGTAATAGGGGCATTGCATTAGCGGGATAGCCGTGCCCTCAGTCAATGATGCTACCCGCAGCCTTGTGCTTCATACGAAGGAGGAGGAGGAGCATCAATATAATCACATCCAAACAAAAAAAAAAATCTTATTCTGTGGACCTTTAACCAATTTTATTTGCTACATATTGTTGTTGCAGTTGTATTGTTCGAAAGACCATCCAATCAGAGAGTTTTGTTAAGTCATGTGTGTTAGCAACATTCCTGTATTTTAATTGGCACATTCAAAAACAGCACTAATACCAACAACATGGCAGAGGCATAAACAACAGCAACATTGTGAGGAGATATGTCGATTGGAAATATAAAACAGGCAGGGGGTAGATGGAGGGAGTAAAGGTTATCCATTTCATTACACTTTGAAGCGTCAAGACCCACACAGACAAATAAGATGGGTAAAGGACTAAGGTATAATGCAAATCCAGCTCAATGTTGACAGTATTACAAGGACCATATTTGTTTATTTAAAAGGTAGGCGTGATATTCATGGTAAGCAACATTTTATGGATTAGGGTACCAAATGCAGCTTGTACTGCTGTCCCATTCTCCTTTGTGCAGACTGTTTTCCAGCCTAAACTCCCTTTTTTTTGTATACATTGTCGAGGCTCGTCTGAGATTCATGTTTTTCTTTACATTTATCCTTTGGGGCATAATTGTATTCATTAAGATTTAACAATGCCATTTGCTTAGTCTTAAAGTAGTGAAAATTTGTGCTCCTTATGGTTATCAACTTTCAAGGAAAATTTAACAGTGAAAAAGATTGTAAAACATAATGCCAGCAGCCAGAGGTATTAAAGAAATCAGAAACTACAGGAAAAAATACATTTTGTGCAAGCATACCACTTTAGAATCCAATAAGTAATTACTGAGATGTAATTTATTTCCTTGTTGTCATCTCCTTTTCTGCACCTTCAATTTCACTGGATGTAACAATTCCATCCCACTCATTATCTTCATTCAGCAACTTCTGAAAATGTTTCCCCCCCCCCACCCTTTTTTTCAATTTCCTCCTCCCTAACTACAAGCTTTCCATCATTTATTTTCAAACGCTCTATTCCTTTTTCAATATTCCTGTCCCCCATAATTTGCTTTCCTATCCTAAAAACCCGATTCCTTCCATGAAGGATTTAGTCAAGTCTGCTGGCAATAGTTGGTGGACGTTAAAAATCCCACAGTATCCTTCACGAGGAGTAGGTGAGCTATTGCCAGCACCATGAACAAATTCAAAATTCCTGCCCTCGCTGGTTCTCGCTGGAGATAGGCTCGCTGGTTCACAAGTCTGTGGTAGCCGCTTGACGCAGTTTTCTGAGAAAAAGTTTTAGGTTAGACTTTCCTCAGGAGTTAAAAAAAACCTACTTGATTTCCCTCTCATATGAATGCTAAATGAGTGGGTGGGTTATGCTGGACGACCAATCACGAAGCAGTGTTTCAGAGTCTCGTGCACAGCATCCAATCAGACCTGAAGGTTAACCGACCAATGGTGGTGTTAATGGCAGTATTGTGGTGAGTTTACCACAATCAGCAATTATCGCATGTCAGTGGGTCCAGCCTCTTCTCTCCATAGGTCATGACTGCCCTTGACAGCAGTAATAGCAAGTGTTAAGCTGTTGTAATATTATGCCTAATTATATATAGTATATAGATTGGGGCGTTGGGATAACACAATTTTAAAGAGGAAAAGGGCTTCCAACCAAAAGTAAAAACTCCATCGACTCCCTAATTTGAGCAAAAATGTGAGAGCAGACCTGGTCTCGAGGCAACGTTTCACCGCTTCACCCTTCACAAGGCACAATATACCTTGTGTGCCTTGATGAAGCCGGTCTAGTGTGACAAACAACTGATAAATATAATATAAATATATATATAATATATATATATAAATATATATATAATATATATATATATAATACATATATATATATAGTGTTGTAATACAGTGACTACACCGTCTCCCCACCAAGTTCTTGGTGAGGAGGGTGTATGATATGGATGAACACCCAGAGGATGAAGAAAAACCTGTCAAAGGGCAGAGGAGCTCCTTGTGAGCCAATGGCCATCCATATCTAGTGCCCAACTGTGTCTGCGGACTCCTCCTGCAGTTGGGTTACTTCTTATTAGGAGGTTGGTGGCAGGATTTGCACTCCCCACCGTAAAACCTTCATTCCGCAAACAACAAAACGCAAAAAATCTGAAAACCCACTCTGGGATACCTCCTGTGCAGCTTCCCTTCAGGGCAGCCCACCGCGAGGGATTGGGGCAAAGCATTCGGGCCCCAATCTTTGATGATAGGAGGGAAACCACAGGGTAACATTCCGGGTCAGATTGCGGGAGAGTGTTCGGGGTGGTGCTGAGGTGTCGTCCACCAGACGGCGGTCTCCTTGGGTTAACCTGAGGCGGTCCCTTCGGGTGGGTGCCTGGAATGTCATCCCTAAGAGAGGAGATCACCTATCTCTGTTATAAACTGAGCTCAAGCGTTTGAACATCGGTATTGCAGCACTCTCTGAGGTTCGGAGAACAAATTGCGGCGAGATCACGGGTGGGTGGTTACACCTACTATTGGTCTGGTCCTCTGATGGTTACCATGCCCAAGGAGTTGCTGTAGCTTTCCAATAAGCTGACTCTAATGATAATTGAGGTAACACCGGTAAACGAGCGTATTGTGAGACTAAGTGTTCGTCTTTCCTTTGGTGCATTTCCCTGGTCTCTGTATATGCTCCAACTGAGGTGAGTGATCTCACCAGTGAAGGACGCATTCTATGCCACCCGAGTCTGTGGTTGATCATTGCCCCAGGCGAGATACACTTCTAGTCTTGGGGGATTTCAATGCATCAACTGGAACTGATAGGGATGGTTATGAGACGTGTTTGGTCCCCATGGGTCTGGAACTGTGAACCTGATTAGCACTACGTTCCTTGACTTTGCAAGAAGTCATGGACTTAGGGTGGCTGGTTCATGGTTTCAGTGCCCACAAGCTCATCGCTGGACTTGGTATTCCAACACTGGCGGTGTGGCAAGGGAGATTGACCATGTGTTCGTTGATGGTCACTCGGAGGATGATCCAGAACTGCAGCGTCTACCGGAGTGCTCAGTTCCTCAATATTGACCACTGGCTTGTTGTAGCAACGCTTAAGTTGCACCTTAAATCCAGGAAAAGGGTACCATCCCAGCCAAGGCTGGATGTTGGCAAGCTAAGAATGAGAGGGTAGCTGAGGAGTTTGCGAACAGGTTGAGTGGAGATTTGGAGGGTCTGGGTGCTTTGGGGATCCTTAGGAGTTATGGAGTGCCTTCAAGACCACCATCTTGATGTTGCTGTGGATGTTTTGGAACTCACAGGAGAGCGACGAAGGATTTTGTCTCTCAAGGGATACTGGATACCATTGCCAGAGTCGAGGCCAGGCTGAATGGCAGAGTTGAGCTGTTCAGGGCTGAGACGTAAAACTGTATGTGCACTGAGGGTGGACAAGGAGGCCTATGTGCGAGGAATCTGTGAGGGGGTAGAGCATCACTTGTGGTCAAGTGATTCTCGTCCTGCTTATTGGGGAATTCACGCATTGCATTCTCAAGCCCATTGGGGTGTGCTGCAGTTAGAGCAGAGAGGTGTGGGCTCTTGACAGAGGAGTCCGAAGTGAGGCCCGCTAGGCCGGTTACTTTGAGGCGTTGTACCAGGCTGATCCACCAGCTTCGAGTTGGATGTCGGGGGTGTTACAATCCCGATTGCTGACCCTCCAATCAACTGTGGTCCGCCTTCGTTGTGGAAACACGGCTGCGGTGAACCGGTTGAAATGGGGTAAAGCTCCAGGGATCTGTGCATCCATGCTGAACTTCTCAAGGCTTGTGGACATGCTGCACTCGTGTCGTTGCATGCAGTTCTGTGCTCTGCCTGGAACACAGACATCATCCAAACTGACTGAAAGAGGGGCCTGTTGTCCCTCTCTGGAAAAGGAAGGGTGATCGCCAAGACTGCACAAAACCGGAGGGGTGACGCTGCTCTAAGTGCCGGGCAAGGTCTTTGCTCAGATAATTCTCGATAGGGTTCGC
Organism: Eptatretus atami; assembly: GCA_035128595.1. Lineage (NCBI taxonomy): Eukaryota > Metazoa > Chordata > Myxini > Myxiniformes > Myxinidae > Eptatretus > Eptatretus atami. The sequence goes on along the minus strand of CM068965.1, from coordinate 62,817,131 downwards.
CACCATCTGATTGAGGACCAGCGTCCAGATCAGTCAGGCTTTACACCAAAGAGGTCAACGATTGACCTACGTCCTTGCTCTTCGG
>CM068965.1:62785674-62809434 GCA_035128595.1 Eptatretus atami | reverse complement strand
CTCTCTCAAACAACATGGCCCAACTTTTAACCACTCATCCTGACTCTCTCTTCCTCGGGTGGTGATTTTGATTGTCACCGTGCCAATTGGCTGGGTGTTGGTACCTCTTACCAGCCATGACACTTCAGCAAAAGACTTATGTGATCCCGTGGGACTCACTCAATCTGTAAAGTTTCCAAACCAGATTTCTGTCAAAATCCTCACTTCTAGATTTGGTGATGATAAACGTTGCCTTTAATATATCTTCATCTACTTCTGCTCCAATTGGTTCATCTGATTATGTGCATCTGAAGGTCAACATCTCTCCAGCCATTCTCACACAACAGCCTCAGTGCCAGCGAGTCTGGCAATTCTCTCGGGCAGATTGGCAGGGACTGCAACCAGCCATCTCACTTCAGAACTGGTCTCCCATATCTACCACCCATGATATTAACTCAGCCTGGGAATTCTTTCCCAGAAACCTGCTCTCCCTTATGTACAGATTCATCACATCTCGTCTTCAGTTACAATACCCATCCTCCTGCCCATGGTAAACTGAATCAAGTGGTGAGGCAGTTGCCTTGAAACAACTGACCTTCTCATACTGGAAGGCAAATCCGAATGAAGGCAACCTCAGATTACTCCACAAAGCCCAAAACTTGTGTGTCGACTCTTCGGAAAGCAAAAATGAACTTTCAGACTTGTCTCCCTCCTCTAAAACCTGGTGCCACCTTGTTAAGTAGGTCTCTGGAGTATGCTTCCCCTCCATCCCTTCCTTCAATCCAAATGGCACCAACTCCGCTCATGAAAAGGCTGAACACCTCGAATCTGTGTTTGCTTCCAAATATTGTGTCTCCACGCCCTCTCTTTCTGTACCCACCCTGCCCTGTCACACTCAACTGCTCCTGGACTCTGTGTCTTTTCACCTGAGAAGGTGGATTTTTCTTTTGCATCCCTTGACTCTGATTCTGCAACTGGACCAGACGGCATCAGCTCATGTGTCCTAAAAACTTGCTCTGCTACTCTTGCACATCCTCTTTCTACTCTGTTCACAGGATCATTTGCACTCCCCCTGCTTGGAAATCAGCCAAGCTACAAAAATTTATCCCCTTGATGACAGACTTATCAGCTTCCTTCCAATCATCTGCGAGGTCATTGAATCCATAATCACAGTGGACACAAACTCCTTCCTCTTCTCCAATGACCTGATCTCTGACCATCAGTTTAGATTTAGACCACGTCACTTTAACTTGGACATGCTGCTTCTGCTCTCCCAACAAAGGATGGAGGACCTCAATGTCAGAGAAGAGATTAGAGCCATCTCTCTGGACACATCTTGAGCATTCAATACAGTCTTCAATCTCATTTTTCATCCAGGTTTTTAAGACAGCTGTTCACCACCATTTTGGATCATCCCCCATCCAAAAGCATCTTTTCTACCCCTGTTAACTCTCTCCAAGCCCACCTCTTTCCAACTTTCCTGTTTTCGACTTCTAACTCAACCCATCCCCCACTTAACCTCCACATTTCCAGTTTTTGCTTCCTGAGAGTTTGTCTCTGAATCCATCTTGGCCACCCCTGTGTCCTCCCCTTGTCCTCACATCTCTTATCTTGGAAGTCTCTCTCTATTTTGTCCCTCAACCCTGCTGTTGTGTGTGTTTCCCCATCTCCTGCTGTTTGTTTTGTTCTGTTACATTCTGATCCGTTATAATTTTTTGCTCCTCCACAAGCCTTGACTCTGTATTTCAAAAAAAGCCCCAAAGAACAGCAAATCTTTCCTTCTTGATTGTTGGAGTAGTTCTTCTCTCGATTTAACAACTTCATGTTCATGAAACCCACAGGGAAGAGTCTGCCCTCGTGTAGCCTCAAAATAACAGCTCCCATACCAATGTCAGAAGCATTGGTCCTAAGCAAAAATGGCTTTCTCAGGTCTGATAGTCTTGAGATGTGGGTGTTGATGAGAAGTTACTTGAGGGTCATGTATGCCTTCACCTGAGGAAAACTTCCCCCCAAACCCTCCAATTAACCCTTGCACCCCCTGAACCCCACCCTCCCTTAATGGGTTGTCCCTTTCTGGTCAATTCTGCAAGTGGCACTGAAATGGCCACATAATAAGGTGTATAGTCCTGGTAGTATCCAGTCAGATCCACAAACGACCGCACACCCTTCTTGGTCGTGGGCCGCAGCATGTCCCTGATATTTCCAGATTGTTTTCATGAAGGCCTAACAAGCTACATTCTCTCTGGTAAGCCATGAGTTTCAATCTGTATGTCATGATTGCAAACTTAGATGGTCTAGCTGTGAGGAAGGCTGCTGACATTCTGCGGAGCAACTCACTCAGGGTGGAAACATGCTCGCCCCATGACATCAATCCTACAATCGCCATTTTCCATTCCAACCACCAACCTCGTTATGCCCCACACTAATGTAGCTCCTGAGTATATCATCCCAAATGGCATCTTCAAAAATTTGTAGATGCAATCTATCATCACAAATGCCATCTCGTACACATCTTCATCAGCTATCGGCATCTGCCAATATCCCTTCCTCAAGTCAACCTTAGTAAAATACTTCTCCTCACTGAGCTTTTGGTAGGCATCGATGACTGTGACCATTGGCTCTAGAACAAATACAGTGATCAATATGGCTTCCAGGAGTCAACATACACTCTGTGCCATCCTTTTTCTTAACCATGACGAATGGTGATGTGTATAGAGAATTCGACTGTAAAATTATCCCAATCTCCAACATATCCTGTAAGTCCTGCTTTGGGACTCCTTGTCAATGTATCGTTTTCGGAAGGGTTTTGACTGAACAGGCGCATTTGTAGTCAGGGTGACATGTTGAATGATTATGGTTGTGGTCCCTGGGAGGTCTTTAAACATGGCTTGTGTGTGGAGCCAGTTAGTAATGTGAGAGTGGAGCCAGAGGAATGCAAAGTGGTGCCCAACAAGGGCAGTATACAACTCACGGGGAGTAATGAGGCAGAGCCAATTGTGGCCAACATGATAGGGATGTGCACATGGGGTAGTGTAGTATAAATGCCATTGGTTTGTGCCGTGTAGATGATGTGTTGCAGGGCAGTGGAGATCATGGGGTGCAGTGAAATAGAGATCAGGGGTACAGTGAAGTAGAGATCATGGCATGCAGTGAAGTAGAGACCACATTATGCAGTGCAGCAGAGGAGCCCACGGGGAGTGTAGTGTTTGGCCACCCACCCCAGAGCCAGAACTTAAGAAAGAAGTAACTGTGGGTCTGCGAACAATAAAATCTAATGTGGTTGAGTGCCTGCAGATCAGAGTAGACAACATCTGGTGAAGAACAAATGCGTGGCGACCTGACGGAGAGGTATGACTGCTTGGAGGAGCAGGCAGGGTTCGGCAGATACACGGACACACATGCATGGTGAGAAGTAGTCTAGGGAGATAGGGGATTGCTAGACTCTTCCCTGTGGGATGTGTTTTCATGTGTGCCATGTGGAGTGAGAGCAATGTGGGTAGTATCAGGTTGGCTGAGCAGAAGGTGGAAAGAGAAATTCCACCAGTCATAATAAGGACAGATGAGTCATAATAAGGACAGCCATTTTATGAGAGCCATAGAGAAAAGGTGGAGGCCTATATGGGCAGCTACATCAGGCTTAGGGCCCACCAAGGAGTAAAAGGAGCCAACGGGGCAAAGATAAACCAAAGAGCCAAGAGCAACAACAGGGACCAAGACAAAGGGGCCGTCATATGTTGTGAAAGTTAGCATCACGACAAGTGTGGTAGAGAACAGCATGGACATAGGACAATTGATAAATTGACATCTAAATTGTGGGCTAATTGGAATTTTAGATAAGTTTATAAAAAAATTTAAAACATCTCATATTTTTTGAAAAGTGGAGTGAGAGTAAAATGTGTGAGTAGTAAAATTTTATGTGTGGATGACAGTGTGAGTTGTGTGAGGTGAGAGAACAGCACCCCCTGCTGGAAGGAGTCTGCAATTCATGATAGGTGAGATATGGGGTAAAGATTTATTGGCTAATAATATCAAATTGTTGAGGATTTTTAAGACAAGAGCCTGTTTTTGTATCAGCTGGATAATTAAGACTGATAAAGGTGAGCTGCTTATCCTGGAAGGGACGTTCACAGGATATGGCTTTGGTGACATCACAGACCAGTATTTGTCCCAGAAGCCCAATACCATGAATGCAGTCTAACCCTCATGTTAAACAACAGGAGACTGACTACACAGGGCTAAGATGGTGATTGATTTCCACCACCAGCATCAACTCATGTTTGCCTTGGACTTCAATGTGGCAGGGTCTCCATCCCACAGAATGCCTCTATGACACCACAGGTAGAAATTTCAATCCCGGTCTTGAGCACCTGAGAAAATCTGAGAGTTGACCTTGTTCCTGCATGAAAAGCGAAACGAAATTCCCGAGAATGGCATTGACAAGGTTATCAGAAGCATGTGATGGAATGATCAGCAGAATTTTAGCTAAGCTCATGACATTGGCACCAAGTGATATACTGCCAAGACACCATCTGCAAAGTTGAGATGCCAATGGACCCACATGCACACCAAGTCCACTCTTGCATGTATGAGAACCAAAGGAACATGTGACTCGATTGAGACATCCAAAAATAGGATCTATTTCTATTACATGATACAAACTTTACTATGGGATTGGACCATTATGGCAGTGTGTCATGATGGAAACACCAAACAGACTAATAAGCAGCACATCAAAACTACTTTAAGAAAACCTGAAAGGTAACATTTAAATTCAAATAACAGTGCAGTGGAATAATAAGTGGCTAACATACCTCATCTGTTACGCCTGACATCCTGACCATATCTGATAGTTCTCGCAAAGATTGCTGAGTATCAAGTTCTATTCTGGAAGAAAAGCAAACATACGTTTAAGAATGGAGGGTATGAGTATCAACAAAACACAAACATACAAAGAAATACACATAAATTTTCAATAGACTACACAAACAAGTAAACAAGAAAGATGTTGTGCATAGTAAATCAAAATAAACTAGAGTAAACTAGATATCTGAGATCACAAAGCGATCGCCAAGGACAAGCCTCCCCCAGCACCCACGATGGCCATATTATTTTCAGACTGCCATATGACCTTGACCTTCAACATTTAGGGATGGAGTGTAAATTAAGAAAATGTGTCCCTATTTACTCACATCTATCTATCCATAAAACTCACATCATGAAAATCAGAGGAATATTATTCAAGTCATGATCAAAAACGTGATTTTTGTTAATTAGGTCACAATCCGGAAAAAGTAGGTCAAGAACACTAATCAAGTATCAGGTGCACAACTTCAGTGCAGGCCCACTGTGCAGGTCCACTATTATGATGCAACATCTTCGAAGGCCAAGCAGTCTTTGAGATTCCGCAATGGCAAAATTGAGCAATGTCAAAAAACGCATTCTTTTTCAGACCACTATTCGACCTTGACCTTTAGCTCAGAGGGGTATGATGCAAACGAAGCATAAATGTGTCTTGCTAAAAGCTATTTAGAGAGGGCAATTTTGTTCCCATCAGACGTACCTTGGTTGAATTTTGGTGAAACATGCTAAAATGTCTATAATTATGTCATGACCTTAAAAATTAGATCATATTTACATCAACCTTACATATGTTTTATTCTCATGAGTGATGCTAATTTTAATTCTGAAAGTCCTTGGATATTGGCAGGAAAAAAAGAGAAAAAAACCTAAATGATGATTTAGTACTACGAGTGGTCTCCTTTAACTCGGAGGGTGATTATGTAAATTTATCGTAAATGCACCTTGCTCTCGGCTATCGTAAGAGAGCAATTTCGTTCTGATCAGATAAACCTCAGTTGAGTTATGGTGAAAAATGGCAAAATGTGTATAATTAGGTCATTACCTTAAAATTAGGTCAAGGTCAAAAAAACATCAAGTGAACTCTGCATACATTCTATTCCCATTATGGATGCAAATTTTCATTCCGAAAGTCCCAGCCAACTCCGAGATAAAGTTCGGAAATTGATACAGCTCGAAATTGGCATTGACGGAAGAAAAAATGATGGTCTCGTACTCCTATGGGATAGAATCTAGGAAACTCTGTGGTACCAATAAAAATTGGTGGCACTAATTGTAGAAACAAACCCAAAAACAGCCACAAGCTTTCCCCTACCCTATAGGGAGAGGTTTAAAAATAGTAGCCATGGAAAATGAAATTTGGCAAATTCAAAAATTTGACATATCAAGTGTTTTACATGAATGAATGATACGCATAACAAATTTGGCTGATACACTTTCTAACTGCGTTTACATGTTTCTAACTGCATTTACATATGTGGTTTACATGATGTTCCAAATGGCCTTGGCATTTGATTAATTTTGACCAAATTTTAAACTCATATACTACACATACATGCAAATAAGATGTGTAGGTTTCAATTTTGCCTATTTTTTTTTTTTGTGGAAGAGCTAGAACACAAAACGGATCAAGACACAACAGAACAAAAGGAAGAGCAGAAACATATTGGGAAAATGCCAACAGCAGAGCCATGGGACAAAATATATGGAGACAAACAAACAAGAGATGCAGGTAAGGATGAGCAGTAGGGGAGAATGCAGGGGGTGGATAAGATGGATACATAAGCAAATTCTCTGGAAGGAAAAACTGGAGGAAAAAAATTGGAGTATGGGGGGAGGGAGGGAGGTGATGAGGAGTAGAAAGGATCATGGAATTGGATGGGGGATAATCTGAGATGGTGGTGAAGAGCTGTATTGAAGACCTGGAGGGAAGAATGACATTGAAGAGAATGTGGAAGTTGGTTCCGCATAAGGGAAATAAGAGGAATAAATGGTGGAGTTAAGCAGTGATTGTGGAATTTAAAAAAAAATGGAACAATTAGAGGTACAATCAAAGTACACTGCACCAATGCCAAATAAATAAATAAAGAACAAATCCTCCAGTGTGCCACGTTGCCGGGGCGCCCTTGGTGCCCAGCGATGCTGCCGTGCAGCACATGGAGACGGAATTGGGATGAAGCGGTGTATAATAATTGATTGATTGATTAAATACATAATTAAAATAAATAAATATTAATCATAAAATAATTAATTTCTTCATCAATAGGTTAATAACATACCTAAACCACCACTGTTTCATCTGAATCTGTAACCTTTTGAAATTTAAGTAATTAATCAAAAAAATTAATTGATTAATAAATAAATCAAAAATACGCTTTATAGCCAAATCACTTGGCCACTGTCGTGTCCAAATATCGGCTTCCCAGCTCAAAAGGTGCCGGAGATATTGCCCAGATGAGAAAGAAAATAAATAAATAATTAATAAATAAATAATAATTAATTGATAAATAAAAAAAAATTTAAAACCTTTTTGCCAAAGCACATCTTCACTTTTGTCACCAAATTTCAGCTTCCGAGGTCAAAGAATGGCTGAGGTATCACCAGGACAAAGAAGAAAGCAAGAAAAAAAACAAACGGAATAAAAACTGAGTACTCCCTTCCTTCGGCGCCTGGCAATGACGTCATGCATCGCCTGGATATGGAATTGGGAATGAGCGGTGTACAAAAATTATTGAGGTATGACAAGAATAAAATCACAAAATGTCCAGTTTCATTTAAATGTGGTGAAATTGTTGTCTTGGAAATCATTGGCATGTCAAAACTGCTAAAACGATCATTCTGATTTTTGGTGAACCAATGTGGTGACCCAATATGCAAACTCTGTTCAAATTTCAAGCCAATTGGATGAAAATTGATGATTTTATGTGACTGTTACCTTTTGACCTCAAACAAAAGGCTTCAAACTTTTAATTGGTGAACCACTTCAGTGACACAATATGCAAATTTTGTTAACATTTCACATCAATTGGGTGAAAATCAATTTCTGACATTGACCTTTTGACCTCAAAAGCAATAGGCTTCTAGCTTTTCATTGGTGAACAAATTCAGTGACTCAATATGTAAATTATGTTCAAACTATCAGTGTACCCACCCTCTGGGTGGGTGGGGTTTGCTCATTACTCTCTGAAAAAAGTTTCCTCTGTATATTGCAATAAGACTATTAATGTTTGTGTGATGTGTGTCTTGGCATCAATCTGCGGTGCGAAATGGTCTGAAATGGCCCAACGGGTTATAAAAGCTTATAATTTCGAAAGGGTACAAAGGGAACAAAAGGTCCAAAAGGTCAAATATGGGTGAAGGGGTCTAACATAGGTGAAGGGGTCTAAAGGGGTCCAACGGGTTGAAGGGCCACAAAAGGTCCAAAAGGTCTAACATGGGGAAAGGGGTTTAAAGTCTCCCAGAAACTTTGTCTCACTATGTCTCTCCAAAAGGACCATCTGAACCCCGACCCGATCTACTTTCTCAACAATCCTCTTGAAGACGTCCTTTCATTCAAGCTTTTGGATCTCACTTTCTGCCATGATCTCTCCTGGGAAAACCATATTTCCAAGCAGGCCTCGAAAGCCAGTCGCTGACTGGGCATCCTCCGTTGTGCAAGATCCTTCCTTGACACACCTGAGCTCCTGACCATATACAAAGCTTTCATCTGCAGCCTGATGGAGTACTGCTCTCTCCTCTGGGCTGGTGCTCCTGCCTCACACCTTTCTCGGCTTCACATTGTGGAAACCAAGGCTTTTAGGATCATTGTGTTACATAATTGGTATCTCTCGCAATGAGGCTGAGTCTTTGGATCTCCCACTCTCTCACCGCCAGGCAGGTTGTGGTCTTTCTGTCGTCTACCGTCTCCTCTCCGGCTAGAACCCCCCCCCCGCTCTGTCTATGATCTGTCCCCCCATATTTCCACAGGGGCGTCAAGGTTGCCAGCAACCCCCTTCTGGTAAAACTACCAAAATCAAGAATCACTGCTCACCTTCACTCTTTCATTCCTCTTTTTCCCCACCTCTGGAACAAACTTCCACACTCTCTTCAATCCCACTCTTCCCTCCAGGTCTTCAAAACAGCTGTTTACCACCATCTCTTATTTCCCACCGCCATCCAAAACCATGATCTTTTCTCCCCCTGTTAATTCACCCCAAATCCACCTCCTTCAAATTCCCTGCTTTCCTTCCTGAAAGTCCCTGTGGTGTCCATCTAGTTTACTCTATGTACCCCATCCCTCTCCCTTCCACAGATATCATAATGTCTCTGTTCCCCACTGTTTTGTGCTTTCCTCTCACGCTCCTCTTGTCTCCCGCTCCCTTTGTTATATGTTCTGTGTGTTAGCTCTTATACGAGCCTCGATAAAGTATGCAACAACAAAAAAGGTCTAAACTAAAGGGTCCAGCGAGCCTTCACCATCAAGAGAATGTGGGTCGACTGAGGCCTCAGACCGTATTTTGCAGATATATATATATATACTGCAAAAAGATGTCAAGACAATCGGATGAAAATTTTCAATTTTACGTTACCTTAACCTTTTGACTTGTTGACCTCAAAAACAAGAAGCTTTTTTAGCTTTTGACTAGCTCCACCAGTTGGTTAAATCTCTTGAAGATCGGTCGAGAATTGTGACCTGTTGGCGACTAACGGACAGACATACTCAGGAAACGAATATACAAGAAGCAGCTGATACTCTAGGTTCCCTGCCTTTTGGGTGGTGTGAAGAACAGATATGTGAAATATGAAAGTTCAATCTTGAATGTTTTTTGAAAGATTGCATACACAAGCCAAGTTACAGAGATGGTTGCCATGAACCATAATTGAGCCAATCACAGCATTCATTTAATTAGGTTGAGATAATACTATGAGAAATAGATATATCTGCAATATGAAAGGTAAATGTTCGATGGTTTTTGAAATATCGTGTACACAAAAGTACATGGATGGATGATCTGCCATGGACGGATGATCGGTCGGTCGGACGGAGCTCATTTTATTGTCCTCCATCTTCGACCTTGTCGGAGGGGTGGGGGACAATAATGCACTTGCAATTCTTCAATTTTGCAAGCACTGTAATAATAATTTGCACACGTAATGCAAAATGACTATATCCAATTATGACTGTAAAATGTATACATTCCGATTCAATTTGTGACGGGGAGTGGTCAAGAGCCTACTGAGGTGGGCTGAGCACCCGGTGCAGATGGAGGAAGAGAGAATGGCAAAGAAAGCAGATGTGTTGAGAGAGTAAGTTAGGAGGAATAGAGGTAGACCTCAGCTGAGATGGAAAGATCATGTGAGGAGGGATGTATATAAGTAAGATGGTGGTGGTGGGAGAGTGGAGAGAGTTGGCTGGAGATAGTCAGCGGGCAGGGGAGGAGCAGGCTATTATGCATATAACTGTGGGGCAGCAGCAGCTTGGTACCAATCAGCCTCACCCCATATAAAGGGAAATGAAGAAGAAGGATTTAAGCAGTATACTACTATTTGGAACAATTTTAAAACAGTCATTTTAATCAAATGCCTCAACATTTTGTGACAGTGCCATATAAAACGAAATGTCAAAATTTCACAAGGCAGCCTAACCTTGTCCTTCGTTCTATTTCTTGTTCAAAATCATTGGCAAGCCGGAGTTGATCACTGCTAAGGTCTTGCAACGAATGGTAGACACTTTGGATCTGCGACAAAAATGACAAAGCTTAAACGTTTGCAATATTTCTATCAAATAGACTTCAAATAACTATTTGGCATTGTTATACTCGCATGACTCTTTCCTGTTTTGAAAATATATCATAATTAGAATGGCACTTGTAGAGTGCACAGTATCACCTCGCGAATTCATTCTGAACAAAAATACCATCGTTAACTGAACACGCTACTATTTTGGCCCATTGCTATTTTATGGCCCACATACCTGTATTATGTCACATAGTTTCGTAGCATGGGTTATATGAAAGTCATACATTTAATTCTTCACTCGCATCCGATCATATATCAGATATAAGAAGTTTCAAATTTCTAACATATCAACTTCAATTCAACCAATTTTGGCTGGAATACCACTTCCCCAATGACATCATCATTATCACCCTATAAACACCATGTGGAGTTGACATATGGCAAGTTTCAATTATTTTCGTTGAGTGGTTTTGGAGAAAATGATGTCCAAATTTTTCCTTTAATCTAATATGGCTGGCATACCATGTGACCGATTATGTCAGAGAGTTAGCAATAAAAGACTTTCCATGGGAAGTCCCTCCTATGTTTAAAGTTTTGCATCGATCGGACAAGCGGTTGCAGAGAAAACCATTATAAAAGCGAAAATATAGGTACGTGGATACACCAAGACTAATTAAAGCACAATATAAATAAATTATTCGTAGTAACATTATTGTACACCACCCCTCCATATTACATTTCCAGGTGCTGTACGACTTTGGCGCCCGTGATGATGTGCGCCAAAAGGGCGTACTCAGTTTTCACTCCATTTGGTTGCTCGTTTGTTTCTCCGGGCGATATCTCAGCCAGTCCTTTCAGCGAGGAAGTTGAAATTTTGGCACAATAATGAACAAAGGCTTCGGCAAAAAATGTATTTATTTTTTGATTAATCAATTCAATGATTATTTACTTAATTATCATCGATTTATTAATTACTTATGCATTTTCTTTCTCATCTGGGCACTATCTCAGGCACCTTTTGAGCTCGGAAGATGATATTTCGACATGACAGTGAACAAGTGATTTGGCTATAAAGCATATTTTTGATTTATTGATTAATCAATTAGTTATTCATTTTTCGATTAATTAATTTTCAAAAAGTTACAGATTCGGATGAGACAGTGGTGGTTTAGGTATGCTATTAGCCAATGGATTAATAAATTAATTATTTTACAACTATTATTTCTTTATTTTAATTATGCAATTAATCAATCATTTATTGTATACCGCTTCCTTCGGATATGTTATTTATTTATTTGGCATGGGAGCGGTGTACTTTAAATATACCTCTACTAGTTCCTTTTATTTTCCCTTATTATTTCGCATTTGTTTCATTTTCCTTTCAAATATAATTTCTCCTTAAAAGCAGTCATGGCCAAATATCTGTGGAAACTATGTCATGCAATTTACTCACTCTTTTTGTCCTGAATCATGAAATGTCCTCCAGCTTGAAGAATGGCCCACGGTTCACTGCATGTGGCAAGACTGCCTGGGCGATGCTGAGCAAATGTAATAAACTTATTGGTCCACGTGCGGGACATTTGCTCACCCGTCTCGCCTCAGGCGAAGGTGATACAAACACAAAACTGTCCTTCTTGTCAGACTCCTTTTCTCTCTTTGTCTATCTGTCCGTTCACTTATATCTTGTATATGCTTATAGCTTATATCTCTTGAGAATGAAACACTGTAGGGCCACCAAACTTCACAAACATAATGGGGGCCCCATGATGAGTGTTTTGGGTGGGTGGGACAACTTGGAGGAGTGGGTCAGAGATCTTTGTAACTTGCATGATCGCAACCAAATGTAGCATACATAATGGAGGACAATGGGGAGTGAAATAGGGAAGTATTGAAGGTGAAGGGAATTTTAGGTGGGGATGGAGAAGAGGGGTTCTCTATAATCGGGATCCTCTATTCACATCTTGACTATGAGCTGCAGTGTTACCAAACGTGGCATGCATAACGGGAGATGATGGGGAGTAAAAAAAGGGAATGCAGTCATTTGGGGGGGGGAGGGGTAGGGAGAAGGTGGAGTTCTCTAATTCGGGGTCCAACTATTTACATCAGCCCTTTGTACAGCCATGCTACCAAACATGGCTTGCATAATGGGAGCCCCATAGGGGGATTTATGGTTAAGAAACAGAAAAAAAACATGAATAGCTTTTGTACATTTTTTGATTTAGGGGAGATATGCAATGGGGGATAGCTACAAAACTTTGTAGGAATTGTGTAGGTCCCATGTGGGGGTTAATAGCTGAAACAGATTTTGAGATATAAGGGGAGGCTTTACAATGAGGGGAAAGGTAATACCTTGAAACCCCGACATTCGCTGATTCGACATTTGCGGACCCCGCATATTTGCGGTGTATAAAATGTGACCTGCCTCTCCTTTCATGGCCCCTGTGGTTCGGCTATTCACGTTTTGCGGGCGCATAAACCATCTCCCACTAGCCACATGCATAAAGCAGTTCGAAAACCATCTCTGGGGGTGGGGGGCATAGCACATGGACCCCCCGAGAAGTCTAGTGCCGAATTTGGAGAAAAAAAAAGTTGCTCTGAAAGACCAGACTAGGCATTTTTGAGTAAAAATTGGAAGACATTTTTTCCCAAAGGATTTTGGGAGTGCTGAATTTATTCCTGTTGTCAAGCTGAAAAATGGATAGTTAAGACTTGATAAGCAAAAATCCAAAATGGCCACCAAAATCTAAATTGAAGGCCATCTTGGCGTACATTTTCATTGCAACTCTCCCAAAACACTTACGGGTATTTTTAATTTTGGGGTGATGATTCTTTATTAGTATCAAGGATATTCTCGATTATAGAGGTCGATATTTTTAGAAGCTAAATATCTGACTAATAATTTGTGTGGGAGGTAGAATATATTTTCTTTCATTAATGTTGGTGTTGTTTTGACATTTATACCCTGTAGATTTTAACATGTGGATTGTCTTATCATATTCATCGTTAATATTTTACCCCCAGTTATCAGATCAATATGACAGCACAATGACCTATTTATTCTGAAAAACTCTCCTGTGGCCATACCGTGTACTAGTTTCTTTGAAATATTACAATTACCGTATAATATTGTATTGTAATGAACTTGGACACTCAAACGGGTGACACAAGGCTGCCGAACATTAACTACCAAGACATTCTGCACAGGTGGTGTCAACTTTTTGAACACCCTTGCATGTCCAACATGACTGTTAAAGCTTGTAGAAATATCAAGTCAAATATAAGTCTCACTAGGCAGTGACATTTATCATCATAATTTTTATGCATAAGGTGAGTATTTCAAAGAGAAAGAAAAAAAAAATGAGTGTCTCTCAATTGGATTTTTCCCATTTAGCTACAAACAATTTTCCTCCACAAAGACAACTACAACGGCACTCGGTAGAGTGCATAGTTCCGTCATGCTGAACACTTAACGTTTTGTATCCCACTGATAGGCCTATCTGGATCCAGACCTGAACCAAAATCGATTCAGCTTGTTCTTGTTTCCAAACCAACTCATCCACCTTGTTTTGTCATACCTCGTCCACAACTTTTTGAAACATGCGATATATTGTTTTTGCCCCCATCTCTCAATGATGAAGAATCACTGAAGAAAATTTAAAAACTCTCGGATCTGGATTCAGATCTTCACCAAAATCTAATCATTTCGTCTCTGTCACACATGCAACCTCTCCACCAAATGTTGTCCAAATCTGTCCACAACGTTTTGAGATATCCTGTTCACAGACAGCCAGACAGACAGACAGGCAGGCAGACAAGGGTGAAAACATAACCTCAGTCCACCTTCGGTGGCAGAGGTAATAAAGCAGATCAAAACAATATGCAAAGCAAAGGCACCTGAGTATGTGGCGTGCAACCATTGGAGAAATGAACTGCTTGAAGTCTCTTTGGCTGAGTTGCACTGTGACATTCACGCAGTGGAGATGTTGACCGGCATTGGGGTTGAGCTAAAAAAAAATTAACAAAACTGCCGTTATTTACCACAATTTGAGGGTACATGTGAAGGAAATACATAGATCAAATCAACTTCAGTGCTATTATGCAAAAAATCTGAAATAATTTGGGGTTACTTGGTTGAACACTAGCTCAAAGCCGCATTCTGCGAAAGGTTTGGCAAACTTCATTTCAATCAATTGATCAATATCTTACATTGCATTTTTCATTTAGAAACAAAATATCAAAGCACTATACAAAGAAAAAGCAAGAAAAGAAAAAATGAAGAATTAGCAGCTCAATTAATAAATTAGCCTGGTGTTGGCTTAGCGGTTAGGGTGGTGGCTTGGGATCCTAGGGTCCTGAGTCCGAGCCCCGTTTTCCCGCTGAATTAACACCAGGGGGTTGACTCAGCCTGTCATAATTCCGAGGTCGGCAAAATGAGTACCAGTGTACTGGTAATAGGGGCTCTGCATCAGCGGCATAACCGCGCCCCCTAACCAATGATGCAACCAGTAGCCAAAAAGACTGCACACAAAGGGAATCAATAAAATTGGTTTCGTATTTTCATTTGGGAATAAAATCTCAAAGCACTTTACTTGTAAAAGAAAACTTGATCGAAAAAATTAACCAAGCAACTGCAAAAGATATGGTTTTGTAAAAGAAAAATAAAACTAACAAAAAGCAACAGCAATAAGATGGGATTTCGTGAATTCTCTTTAAACCATAAATGGGGTTATTACGCGAATCTTAAAAGGCATATTGATAGTTTAGGATTATAAAGATTGTATAAGCGTTCTTGCTGGTATGGAAGGTTTGGGTATATTGGACATATAGGCAGTAGCAAGTTTGTTTTTAGCTTTTAAAGTTATCAACAATATTAAGAAATCAATGTATCGAGGTGCTGGAAACCGGTGAAGAGTCGAAAGGGTTGGAGAGATATGATCAGATTTATGATCATGAACTACATGTCTTGCTGCCATATTCAGCAAAGTTGAGGGGCTTGAGAGAAGAGGCAGTTTAACTCATCAACAGTAATTTGCAGCAATGCAAGCATGGTGTGATGAGAGCACAAATCAGGGTTACAATTGTTCTTCAATTTAAACATGAACAGATTCAAGCAATTTTATAAAGATTATAAGCACCCGCTCCCTGCGCGAGCCACCATGGGGGTCATGTTATTATCTTTATGATTATCAATACTATAGCAGAGCACCCAAACGAGGTGCGATCTTGTTACAAGTGGGCAACACATTCTTGTGACACATCCCTTTATTAGGGTGGTGTATAGGCAACAGACTGCTGCCTCGATCGCTCCCAAAAATAAAATTAACCTGGGTTACATATATGAAGCAAAAACATGTGTATGTAATACATTGTGGTTATATAGCTCAGAAAATTCCAATTTAACTAATCCCCCCCCCCCCTCTCTCTTCCTTGCACATGTTTTTCTCAAAATTCTTACAATTTTCACAAAATTTGATGGAATCAAACGAAACTTGCACATGCATTACTTCAGGGTGCCCTCATTAATCCCTGAAAGTTTCAGCTTCCCAGGTCAAATCCTCTCCGAGGAGTAGATGATACGTACGTATATACATACGTACATTTATTTGCTCCATTATATACAGATTAAAGGAAATTGATTTACATACTTTTGCAATATGTTGAATATTAAAAAATATATATATATATAAAGGATCTAGTCCATAGTGGCACCAAGATTAAGAACTGCAGATGAAAAAAATCGGTGGTCATCCTCAAATTTCACTCTCTGAGGACGTAATTTTTGAGAACAGATCAGGGACCTAAAGAGCTTTGATGCACACTGTAGAAACCAAGGCCTTCAAGATCATTGGAATCTCCTGCGCTGATGCTAACTCTATGGGTGTATCACTTAGCCATCACAGAAAGGTCAGTGGTCTCTCTGTATTCCACCACCTCCTTGCTGGTCTTGCACCCTCTGCTCTTGTTGTGCTCTGTCCACCCCCCCCCTAAGGTTTCTGCAGAACTCACACGGACCACCATCAACCCCATTCTGGTGAAACTACCTAAATCCAGGATCACTGCTCACCTCCACTCATTTGTTCCTCTTTTTCCCCACCTGTGGAATCAACTTCCATGTCCTCTTCAATCTCATCCTTCCCTACAGGTCTTCACGAAAGCTGTTCACTGCCATCTCAGATCATCCCCAATCCAAAATCATGATCTTTTCTACCCTCATTGATCCCACCTCCAAAATCCCTCTTCCTCATGTCCCAGGTTTTCCTCCTTGGAGTTTCCTTCTCCATGCATGCATGTTCTGCATCCTGTTTTTGTCTGTTACGTCCTGATGCGTTCAGTGTGCTAACTCTTCCACGAGTCTCGACTATCTATACAAAAAAGTGTATTGAATGATAGCTGTTTCGAACGTCATGTAGTTAACAAGTGACAGCGATTTTTGTATTTTCTTTCAATTTGCAACACCAATTTTTTTGCAATGATTACGAGAATTAAAGAAACGAGTTATAAATGGAGCAAACTTATGAAGGACATTTGAGAGTGTCAGGCTATAAATTGAAACCAATCCTTCAGGTTAATCTGGGAGGTGTAAGAGCTAACAACTTTGATAACTCCTCACCAAACTGTGGAATACTTGTATTAATGGGATTAATATTTCGGTATGCATTCCATGGGTTCAAAGGTTAAAAACCATTGATGAAGCTGGGTGCATTTAGACGTAAGCAGAGTACAACCATCCAAAGCCAGGGTTGTGCTTAGGCAGGACTTGGATGAGAACCCAGCTGAATCAGAGCCTCATGGTATGGGGCCCTTTCCTCCATATATCATGGCTCGTACAAGATAGCTGATCAGCATCACGGTGTACTCAGAGTTGTCACCGGGAATTAGAACATCACTACATTTTGCCAAAGAGCTATGAGCTGTTTGATCTTGAAAAAAAGAGTTAAAAACAGAAAGGAACTCGCAATGTCATTCTCCGTGAATTTGTTCATCTGTATCTTTATGCCCATATTTCTCTGACTGACTTCGAGTCACTTTTGACTTTAAGTAAGCTATGTTGTCTTTATGAATACTCTTTTAATACCTTGGAGAGAGGATACATAATCCGTGCATGCCTTCGTACATTGTAAATATCTTTTGTAAAAATCAACAATGATAAGTTATTGCTTTGGATGCATCACGGAATTGTGTTTGTAAATATATCTCGAGTCGTTGAATTAAATAATATATTTGTGAAAACGGGATGGTGCTGTCTGTTATGAGCACACCCATGTTGCATACCACAACTGTAAAGGTAATACCACTCGGATAATCCTGGTTAATGGATCACAGAAAGAAGATCTTTCAAAGGGTATATGGTGTGTCAGTTTTACCGCTTGAACCATTGCCAGGACCCCAGTTAATGATGTTAGTCATAATTTGTGCCAAAGACGCATAATAATAGCAACAAACCTCTCGCAGGCTTATCAAATTCATAGCTGGAGAGAGAAGATGGGTGAAACTTTTGGCCCCTTTGACTTGCTCTCTGGTATCGCAGCTGTTGAATGGACTCTTCCAGGCTTACGCGAAGCTGAAGTCACAAAGCCAAATGACCCAAGACATTTCATCAGTAAATGTAAAGTAAATGAATCAAAAACAGAGTTCAGTTCAAGTACCAAGTGTTTCTCATTCCACTTGCACAATCATAAATTGGAAATAAAAGCATGGACTCTTGCCAATTTTAAGAGGCACAGATTTGAATTCAAAAATTCTAATTATATCCTCTTTGTCGACCTCACTCACTAAACACAAACTGCCAATACAAATAGACCCAGAGTTTTTCTTTAGGTTTTTTTTTCAGTTGTGTAGCAAATGGCAATGGAAACCCACATCAATTGGTATATACCACTTTACTGTAGAAGCGAATTGGCTCGTGTCAACTCGGAGCTTTGAATAATTCATGATGGAGATAAGAACAAGAAATTTAACACAAATGGAAAAAAGACCTTTAGCAGAAAAAAAAATGCTGATGGACTCCATGGAGATGAAACTCAAGCCATGATGAAGGATGGCAATATATGTATATACGCAGTACAGCGTTGGAAATAATTATGAGAACAGAGGAAAAACTGGGTACAAATTGCAAAAAACATGTGATTATAATCACACCGGTGTGAAAATGAAATCATATCTCATGCAGTCATGTGTTGATGGAGTATATTATGATTGGTTGTCATGCAAGCAATAAGAAAGTGCCATACCTGCAGAACTATAAAAGTACAGGCAGTGATATTGTAATGTGGTGAATACTAAGGCATGTGGGAAGGAAATATTGCATGACAAGTGTATAGAAATCAACGGCATAATAAATCAAAGGCCCTGTTTGTCTGTTAGTCTGTTTGTTACTTGCGGAATCGAAGATTCACAAGTATATTGGTTGGTCTGGTCTGTTATTCTGTCTGTCTGATTGTCTCTCGCCTACAGGTCACATTTTTACCTCGATTCTCACGAAACTTAACCACCTGATCGAGGTATTGACAAGCAAGAAGCCTATTGTTTTCGAGATCAATAGGTAAAGGTCACATAAGTCGTCAATTTTCATCCGATTCACTTGAAACTATATCTACCTATATAAAACACAGTGTGTATCTGTGTATTTGTGTATTTGTCTGTCCCCCTTCATAAAGCCAATTTTAGGAAGGTTTTAAAGGCCAATCTTTTAATATGACTGTGGATTCACTACGGTCAAAAGACCCTAAGGACCCCGAAGACCCAAAGGACCCCAAAGACCCAAAAAACCCCAGATGACCCAAAAGACCCCGAGGACCCAAAAAGAAGGGCCAGAAGACCCAAAATAAGAGTAATTAAGTCTCTTCCATTGGAATTTTAGACGGTGACCTGCAAACCGAGCCTCAAGGGCAGTGTACAGAAGTGATTTTTAAAATAACAATAAATACAAGGCGCATGGAGGTGAAATTCCCTTCACGTGATATGCAACATGCGCCAATTAAAACGAGTGTTTTTTTTACATCCATAGGATATTTAATAACTAAAGAAGATATAAACACACCTGAAACTAGGCCGAGGCTTCAGACTTTGGTACACGCACAAGGCTGTACCGTCAAAATGAAATGTCCCAAGAGATAAAGAAAAGAGTCACATCTGCACATGGCATGTTTTAAAATAACGCTTTTTCTTGCTATGAAGCATCATATCTTCCAGTCTCCTTGAATATTTTGAATAAAATAACTTCAACCCATCATTTTGATGGACTTTTACACGAGTACACATAAAGAAATGTTTAGATAAGGTTACCATATTTTAACTTTCAAAAAAGAGGGTACTCCAGAGAGGGACACTGAAAAAAAGAGAAAACAATCTTGAGAAGAGTTTCCTTTACATATTGGCAATGGTATCGACGGTCTCATTCGGTGTGTTTCGGACCTCAATCAATTTTGACTGCAAACCACTGTTCCGCCAGTCGAAATACTGAAATATCGTGCTTGCCCGAGTCCACATGAGATTGTAAATCAACAGCACCTGTATTTGCCACAGAGACGTACGTACCAGCTCCACATACCAAGCACTCGGCTTCCCAAACTTCTCGACCACTTCGAAAACACGGGAATTTTGTCTTTAGTTCTGCAGTGAATTTACACTTTCATTTTAGCATTGTGTTTGGGGATAATAAAATAAAATATCAAATAAAGAGCTCTCTGCAAGATGCATAATAACAGCAACAAACCTCTCGCAGTATAAAAATCACATTCAACCAGTTTGAATAGAGAAAAGGAGTCATTCCGCTGTTTTGCATCACTGTGTGTACCGCAATGAGCATGGAGAAAAGAAAGAAAACCAGAGAATTTTCTGACGAGGTCAGACACAAGATTGTAGCCAAGCATGGACAATCTCAAGACTACAAGTCCATCTTCAGAGACCTTGATGTTCCTGTGTCCAGCGTACACAATGTTATCAGGAAGTTTAAGGCCCATGGCATTGCAGCCAACCTCCCTGGAAAATCAATCAAGTTTTCAGAATCGGATCCGAGTAATGCACACAACATCCAGGTCCTCAAACAGTTATTTCCATAAATACATGTTCAGAATAGACCCATTCCCTTGTCTGGTGGGATTCTAACTCTTTGAAGCACTGGAGAAGGGTAGAGAATAGGTTCCCTTCCTTTTCTAGGGGATAACCTTTTCCTCTTTATGACACGTTCATGACGTATGATTTTACATCAGTTTTCATTTCTGCATGAGCGATATTCACCGTTCGTGACGCGATAAGACAGCCATTAGCCCAACGGAGACTCATTCTATTCCCTTTCCATCAAGACACATTGGCTTGGAAATACACGATTTATTTACACATTTTATTTTGGTTATCATTTTCACATTGCACTTACAGGACATTTGAGTCATTTAATGACACTACAAGCCTTTCCCAAACAGTTCGCTCTGATGATCAAAGATGGCTGTGGTCTCAGAACGTTTAGCTCAGGAACCCATCTTTTTCCATTGACGTTTGACACCCCATCCAGCAGCTCCACGGATGCTGACCAGCTCTTCTTCATATTGGGCAAAAACAAAGAGGTGATGATTGCCCGTTAACATTCTGTGAACGCTTCATGTTTCCGCTCATTTGTTCCGGCAAATGGCCATTTTCTGGTGTCTGTCCAGCACCCAAAACTGGCGTCATAAGCGAGGCCTGTGTTGGTTGGGAGTTGCATCTCGTTCGATGGTCGGGAGAGAATGAGCGCGAGAATGGACGGTCAGAGGTCTAGTGCAGGAATGTGCCAATAAGCAAGCTGGATTTGGGTGAAGTCGTGCTTGAGACTCCGCTCATACTGGTCGCCTATAAAAAGGATGGCAGGACCGCCCTGATGACAGTTGGTGAGAGATCCTGATGACAGTTGGTGAGAGAGCCTGAAGATAGTTGGTGAGAGAGCCTGATGACAGTTGCAACTGCAGTTGGTGACAGCTCCTGAC
This sequence comes from Eptatretus atami, assembly GCA_035128595.1. Lineage (NCBI taxonomy): Eukaryota > Metazoa > Chordata > Myxini > Myxiniformes > Myxinidae > Eptatretus > Eptatretus atami. Next base: position 62,787,922 of record CM068965.1, on the reverse strand, counting down.
AGCTCCTGACTGTTGGGGACAGCAGGAATGGCGGTTGGTGACAGTTGGACTGTTCCTGCTGGTTCTACTCTGTCCGATTGGTTCTTAGTGTTCCTGGTGCTTGGCATTCCTGGTTCTTAGCATTCCCAGTTCCTGGGAATGATGACGTGACATCAATTGGTATTCGAGCCTGTTTGCGGGTGGGTGTACGGCGAGGCAAAGCGCTAACAACAGAAGCCACACTTGGCAGACCAAGCCACGCTTACACATTTTGGGTTATTTTAATAGACGCATGACGACTTCTGCCTTAGTAAGCCGAGACTGGATTTCTTTTCCCCCTGAATGGTCTGATGGGTACCCACGTCTCATGTACAATTGTTAAGTAAGGCATCGTGATCAGCATCTGCTCTTTGTCCATTTTCTATAAATGCTTGTTGAATTCTAAAATTTGATTGAGATTATTTTGTTGATTGAACATTTGATTTGAATTCACCCATTTAATCGACAAGGAAATAAAAAGTCCTTCAGTTCATTTATTTTTCTTGTTAATAATAAAATCCTTGTTGACGTTTCAACCTGTCCGTGATTGTCATTTCCTTCCATTGATCCAGCATTGTCCGAACCTAGATAGACTGGGAGATTATAATTCCCAAACAAATTAACCTGTCATAGTCAGCATGCACCAGCGGTAAACGCTTGGCTGCATTGCTTAAGATCTAATCAAGATAAGATTGGTGCATCGCCGATGGTGCGTTTCCCAGTCAGGAGGCCACATGTCCTCTAGTTAAACGACAAATTAGATGGTGGAAAAAGGAACTCGTGGTTAACTGATTGGCGTTCGTGGTTGTTAGGCAACCCACCACACTACAAAGTTAATTGTGAGCGGTGGCCCCAGATCTGGTTCTTCCAAGGAGAAATGGGGATTAACCCCCTCATAATACACTCGGTACCCATGGTCATAACAATATATAAATATATATATATATATATCGAAATATGTGGAAAATCAATCACGTGTGTATGGTACAGACTCAGAAAAGACACTGAATTGGAGACCGAGCACGCCACTGGACTCTCTCTCTCTCACTGCAAAGTTTGACAGGAAGTGGATGGGTGAGTGTCGATGTTCAAACATGTCCATTACGCCATGACGGAGTAGTCCAGACTTGTACCAAACTATCCTGGTCCAAACATTACAAAACCGCATTTTATCACCAGAAGAAAATGTTCAAATATGGTTAACCATTTAAACAAGGTTAAAAAAAAGAAAAAAGTATAACAAAACTTAAAATTTATCCATTTGAAAATGCAAAACAAAAAAAAATGGCAAAATCCTGGACATTTTTAGATTTTTTTTGAAACATACCTGGACAGAAATGTAAAGACTGAAAAGGAGGACAGACATGTCGGGGGAAAACCGGACGTACAGTAACCCTAGTTTAGATGGAAAACAACTTTTAACAGATAAACGTGATATCAATGATTGTTAGAAAGAGCATTTCTCTACTCTGCCGAATCAAGATGGAAATGTCAGTTCAAATGCTTTACACCAGCTCAAATAGCAACCCATGCAAAAACAACTGAGTTTGCCAATAAATGGTAATGAGCTTGACAAAGCTATCAAGGCAACTAGGTGCGGAAAGTCATCAGGACTTCATGTAATTCCACCATAAGTGTTAAAGCACGGTGGCCCTGAGCTCAGATCGAAGCTCCTTACATTCTACAATGCTCCCACAGGACTATCACGATCTACAAACGTGGAGGGGCACAGACCAGGCTGCAAAAACCATTCTAGCATATCGTTATTGTGAATTGCAGGAAAGATTCTAACTAAAATCCTCCTAAATAGATTGAAAGTCATCTCAGAACATGTATCCCTGAAAGTCAATGTGACTTCTGTGGTGGAAAATCAACAAATGATATGATATTCACTCTTGGACAACTACAGGAAAACCCATAGAACAGCATCCCGACTTATTGTACACTGCTTCCTCCGAATTCCGTGTCCTACATGGCAGCTTCGGCGCCTCGGCGATGTCGCTCGCTGAAGGATATGTTATTTATTTATTTGGCATGGGATGGTGTACTTTGAATGTAGCTCTACTTGTATGTCATATTTGTCGACTTTTCAAAAGCATTCAACACTGTAGACAGGGAAACCCTCTGGAAGATACTCAAGATCTATGGCAGTCCAGATCATTTCATGAAGATCATCAGAGAGTTCCATGATTGGCAGCGTCTCTGTTGCAGGTAATGTCGCCGACTCGTT
>CM068965.1:62722649-62769456 GCA_035128595.1 Eptatretus atami | reverse complement strand
CCGAAAAGTACTTGACTGAATCGGGAATTGATTTTTTAATAATGTTTTTCGTTGCCTGATTTGAACGAAACTTGTTACTGCACACCGCAGGAGAATGGTGAGTAAGATAGGCCGAAAAGTTTTACGCTATCGTGTACCATTTTGGCTGTATTTCGGGAACATACATACATGATGAGACTTTTAGTAATATATAGATTAATGCTGATGGTTTACTTCCTGATGTGAACAGTAACAAATCCAGACAGACAAAACCAACCCAAAACGTCAGCACTTTCTGATCTTTTACCACAAATACAGTATTTTTACCTTGGCTACCGATGGTGGATGCAGGAGGTGGTTTTCACCATTGTTTGTTTGTCTGTCTTTCTGTGAGCAAGATATCTCAAAAAAGTTTTTGACGGATTATGTAATGTCCCCAGAAGTCAGTCTCACTCCTTGAAATCCATTAACAAGGTTTATTGCAAGCAAGAGGCGAAATCATTCAGTATGAGCAACAATCAGGACAGACATCGCCATTCCCAGCCCGAGAACGCTTCTCCCATGCTCCGCCATTCCGGATCCGGATGTACATCAGTCAAGCTTCAAATAGCACAATAAAACAAATTACGACTGGTGAGGTTCCAAGGGTAAACAAGAAAACACTAACCCCCTTAGCTTATTACAATATCTCACATTCCTCCAACCTAAGATCAAAGCGTTGTATGTACAGACATTAGGTGCAATCACAATCCTTCAAGTAGGCCGGGTATTTATCCTGACGGTCAGAACGACGCAATCCATCCCTCGAGTTCGCACGAGGGTTTGGCCCTTCCGGTTGTTCCAACCCCATAGTTGACGTCTCATTACCAAGGCCCCCAACGGAATGCACCACAGGTTCTTCCTGGTCCACAATCGTACTTGAAAGCCTGGGAGAGCTCCTCTCCTCCGAGAGCTCTGGCCGAGGACGCAACTTATCCATGTGCTTACGTATGGGCCCACCCCCATCTACATGTCCCTGACACAACACTGATCCCGTCTGCTTTGTCACTGTACCCCACAGCCATGGATCCCCTTATCCATGGTTCTTGCCAAACACCGTATCTTGAGGAACAAAACCACGATCTGTGCCACCGTAATACTCCTTTTGACGCTCTTGTTGTTGACGTACAGGCACATTCACTCTTGGGCAAACTAGATCCAGGTGCAATGTCAACTTGCGATTGAAGAACAATTCGGCCTGTGTACGTCCCATCGTCGTGTGTGGAGTCGAATTGTACCTCAGTTGAAAACAGGCCAACTTATTCCTCTGACTGTCATTCTCCACAGTCATCTTCTTCATTCCCCGTTTAAAGGTCTGTACCATCCTTTCTGCCAGGCCATTGGAAGCCGGTCGGACTGGATCCGAAGTAGAACGATAAACTCCATTCCGAGCACAAAAAGGTCGAAATTCAGCAGCGGTGTAACAAGTGCCATTGTCCGATACCAGATGTTCCACGAGACCATGGGTTTTAAAAAGGTCTATCAGACATTCAGTTGTAGCTGTTGCAGTAGCAGATGTCACTATCTGGATTTCTACAAATTTTGAAAATGCATCAAAAGCCACCAAGGACATTTGGTCCAGGAAAGGACCTGCATAATCCACATGGAGCTGTTGCCATGGTTTAGCTGGCAACTCCCATAGATGCGATGCTGCTGCAGGAGGGTTCCTAGCATTCATTGCAACCCTGCACCCATCTTTCAATATCCTGAGTGATGCTGGGCCACCGCAACACTATCATATAAAGGACTCTGTTGACTCTTGGCTGCAGAGGCACATTGAGAGGTTTTAAGAGACTTGTAAATTAATACTCCCAGATACTTTTCCTCTTCAGTCAATGGAGTTGAGAATTTCTCATCTGGAATATGTGGTGTGGGTTGTGGCTTCCAACGTGCCTTACTCCACATTTGTGCAAGTTGAATTTCATTTTCCATTTCTCAGCCCAAGTCTGGAAGCAGTTTATGTCTTATTACAGGTTTATAATTCCTCCACCATCCTCTACCTTGTGTGATACTTTGGTGTCATCCCAAATTTGTTGATCACAATCTTCTCAAGCAAATTTTCATCGAGTTCAGGAAGCATAGCAGCCCAAGCACTGATCCTTGTACTGCAGAGCTTGTAACATATGACCATCTTGATTTGGCACGATGAGTAATTACTCTATCTCCAACCTGATAATCATGCCTTCATCGACCGTATAATTTTGCCACCCACTCCATGCACTGCAGTTTTTATTTGGTGATGAGCCATTTGTGTGGAACTGTGAAAAGCTTTGCCATGTCCATGTATGCTACATCAACTGGGATACATTCCTCAATTCGTTTCATGATATTTTCTTGATGTTCCAAGAGATTTGTGGTGCATCGTTTCTCTTTTCTAAAGCCATGTTGTGTCTTTCTGTTAAGCTTGTGTCTGTCAAGGTGATTTGTTATTTGATCCCAAATTATATCTTCTAATACTTTTGGAGCCACTGAAGACCAAGATGGGTCTGTAATTGTAAGGTTTTTAATCTTGCCCCCTTCTTAAAGATGAGGAAAACAAGAGTTGATCACCAGTCTCTGGTAAACACCCTCAATCACCGATTTCTGGCATATAGCAATTAAAGATATACGAAATTCTTCAGCGAGCTCCTTAATAATTTATTGGAGGGATGTCAGCACCTGATGCCTCATCTTCAGGACGACCACATCTTGATTTAATGATAGAACTAGCTTGAATCTTCTGCTTGAAAATGCTTCCTTCTTTCCATGTAAGTGCTGCTTCATCACGATGAAGATTACCGTTCGCTGCTGAATCGAGTGCAATATGACCTGGATCAACCTACGATAAGGAGCAATGCGCTGAATCCCCTCCAACAATTGGCTGTGGCACTGCAAGTCCGTGCAAGTGCATAATTTCGATTGCATGTTGGAGATAAAGTGCCTTCAGAAAGTTTTCACACCCCTCAACTTTTGTCACATTTACTTGTTACAGCCCAAATTTAGAATGGATTGCATTGAAAAAATTTTGTCACCGATCTACACAAAATACCTCATGACGACAAAGTGACAAACGTGTTTTTGGAATTTTTGTAAATCAATTAAAAATGAAAAGCTGAAATGTCTTGCATCAATAAGTATTCAACCCGTTTGCTATGACACTCCAAATTGAGCTCAGGTGCATCCAATATCCTTTGACATCCTTGAGATGTCTACAACTTCATTGGAGTCCAACTGTGGCCAATTCAATTGATTGGACATGATTTAGAAAGAAACACACTTTCTATAGAAGGTCCCACAGCTGATAGTGCATGTCAGGGCAGAAACTCCTCCACGAAGAACTGTCCGTAGAACTCCGAGATAGAATTGTGAGGAGGCATAGATCTGGGGAAGGGTATAAAACAATTTCTGGAGAGTTGAAAGTTCCCAAGAGCACAGTGAGCTACATCATTAGGAAATGGAAAGAATATGGAACTACCCAGACTCTTTCTAGAGCTAGCCGTCGACCAAATTGAGCAACTGGGCAAGAAGGACCTTGGTCAAGTAGGTGACCAAGAACCAAATTGACCATGATAGAATGAGAGTTCCTTGGCTGAGATGGGAGAACCTGCCGGAAAAGGACAACAATCTCTGCAGCACTTCACAAATCTAGGCTTTATGGGAGAGTGGCCAGATGAAAGCCACTCCTGAGAAGCAGGCACATGACAGCACACCTGGAGTTTGCAAAAAGGAACGTGAAAGACTCTGAGAGCATGAGGCAAAATATTCTGTGGTCTGATGAGATGAAAATTGAACTCTTTGGTCTGAATGCAAAGCACTTCTGGTGGAAACCGAGCACAGCTAATCACCCATCTAACACCATCCCTACCATGAGGCTTGGTGGTGGCAGCATCATGCTATGGGGATGCTTTTCAGCGGCAGGGACTGGGAGACTTGTAAGGATAGAGGGAACAATGAATGGAGCCAAATACAGACAAATCCTTGAGGAGAACCTGCTTCAGAGTGCAAAAGACCTGAGACTCCGGCAACGATTTATATTCCAACAGGGCAATAACTCCAAGCATACAGCCTAGGCAACAATGGAATGGCTTCAGAACAAGAAAGTGAATGTCTGAGTGGCCCAGCCAAATCCCAGACTTGAATTCCATGAGAATCTGTGGAAAGACTTGAAGGTTACTGTTCACCAACGCTCCCCATCCAACTTGACAGAGCTGAGAAAATCTCCAAATCCTGATGTGTAAAGCTGATACAGACATACCCAAAAAGACTCAAAGCTGTAATAGCTGCCAAAGGTGCTTCTCCAAAGTATTGACTCACGGGACTGAATATTTATTGACATAAGACATTTCAGCTTTTCAATTTCAATTGATTTGTAAAATTTTCTAAAAACATGTTTTCACTTTGACAATTTGGGGTATTTTGTGTAGATCGGTGACAGAAAAGTTGAATTTAATCAATTTTTAATTTAGGCTGTAACACAACAAAATGTAATAAAAATTGAGGGGTGTGAATACTTTCTGAAGGTCCTGTATGTGCAGTGTTTCACAGGCTAATCGGCTGATTATTTCCCTTTGTAAATTGCTATTTAGACAGGTGATTATCTCTGCACGTACAATGATGTTTTTGTCAGCTTTTAAGGGTTAGGCATGTCGCCTTTTGTAAATTCGGCCCTAAATGTTTAAACTTGTCCTTTCTGGTATGTAGAGGAACCGTAATGATCCGAGATACAATGGTACTATACTTGGTTAACTTCTGAAGCATTTGTTCAACAGAGAGATCAAGGATAGCATTGGTTAAATTTATCTTAACATCTGGAGTATCCATTGACAAAACCAGAACAAAATGGTCAGCTCCAAACAATATCCCATTTTCCACAAAGATATCTACAAAGTGAACTTGCCACACAAACACCATAATGTTGTTAAGCCCAATCAGGGATGCAGCTGAAATATTAATCCAATAAATTCCCAATCATGAGAGAAATTAGTCTTAATGCCTTCTGGTTTGCAGCACGACCATGGTAGCCAGCAACGCTTGACATATTCAATAGTCCAGGCATCTGAGTGATTAGGGGGTCAACCTAGAACAAATTGCAACAGTTTCGCAATAAAGTTTTTTTGGTACATATACATGTTGTGAAAGACATACTAAAAGTATAGGTGAATAAATTGGTGGAACAATATGTGGCAGCCATTTTAAAATGGCCGCCGTCGAAAATTTCAATATTTTATTATTCTTTTATTTGCTATTTTAGGTCATTAAATGGCCATTATGATTAAATTTGTACTGCAGCCTATGAACTTGGGTTATATCTTATAGTTAGATAATAAAATTCATATTTGATCTTCCCTTTCATGCATAAATCCAATATGGCCGCCAATTTTTTCATTTTCATGATTTTGCTCGTAATTTTGCACCAAATCATATATAATCTTGCTTTTTATCTCTATTTCTAGGTATTCTGGAAGGAGAATATATTTAGATCAATATTAATCCATTTCAGACTCCTTTCTCTTACAGTTGGCCCATTTAGGGGGCGCTGAAGTACGGCAGTACTCGCGAGTGAAAACCAGCTTTTTGGACGACCGCTGTGAAGATATGTGAAAAATTGTAGTAAAACACCAAATTAGCCACAAACGAGTTTGAGGAGAGGCTAGTGAATTTTGATATAGTAACAAGTGTGAAATATAAGTGTGAAAATCCAAATGACGCACGCAGATCAATTATTGTTATAACTTGTAAATATTTGTCGCACAAAATAAATGAGGTGTCCTTCTGTATGTTTTCAGACATAAGGAACTCATGGAACCATTGTTTACTTGATAAAATTTATGTAAACCAACAACCATCTCACATTTTTTTTTACTTCACTTATTATTTACTCAATAACAATGAGTGCAAGAAGACATACTGAATTCATGGAGTGCTGAAGTCTGATCCAACCACGTGGAGCAAAGCGGACATAGTTAAGAATTCTTAGTACTATTTTGTATTATCAGCATTTTACCGTTGTTATAATTAAGAGCTGTTAAGATACTAAATCTTAAGATCTACTGCACAATATGCATAATATTATGCTATGTTTACTTGTATTGGCAGGTGGCGCACATGTGTATTTTGCAAGGAGTCAGTGACAGATGAAAAGCCCATTGTGACATTGGGAGCAAAGGTGTGAAAGTATTCTCAGAGCAAGTGAAAGTCGTCAAAGTGACTTACGTAACCCTGGAGACATTGTCCACATTATGCAGAGTATATAAACCCCATGTGATCAGTGCATACTAAGAAAAACAAGCTGGCAGTCTACCTCGTAAAGATGATCCAAAATCTGCCCTTAGATCAACTGAGACCCTTCGACTACAGAGCTGTTTATTTTGCGTTGTCGGATCATTGATGGCGCAACAAGATGGAGCAGAGCGACGTCTCTTGTCTGCAATCTATGTTAAGATCGTGTCAAACATGAAATCCATCAGCATGATTTTTCGGCCAAAGTCTTACAAGCATGTGACAGATTCACTAATGACTGGGTGTATACGGTTCATGCCCGTGTCTGTATGCAATAGACTTACCAGCAGCAGATGCAGTCTATCACCAACTGTGCAGTTCAACTTTAGAACGGGAAAACACGTTCATCAAATCTTTGTGCCAAAGGATGGTCCACGAGCATCGAAATACACTCGAATGAGCGGTCGACCAAGGTTGATCAGAAAATGAAGCTTTTCTGAAAGTAGCTGATATTTGAAGCAAAACGATGATGAACAGAAATGTCAACGACCTGGTTGAGAAATGAAAGAATACACAGAGCCAGAAGAATGCGAATGCGACCCGTACAGCTCCAAATACATGAAAAGTAAGATAAAGCAACACTTTGGTGATAAGATTGTCTTCACAGAGATAAATGGAAAACCCAATGTAGTCACATTGTAAGCACTGCTGCACGGATCCTACAGGACTTCCATTACCAACAGAAACACCGTGTGTTGGTGAAACAATCCACATCATTGAGATCGCAGCAAAGCTAATTAAACAGGATATCAAGGTGTGAAGCAGTCCATAACCTATCCTATCCTTAATAGCGAAATATCATCTGCCGAGGAGGGATGGATTACCTTCCGAAGTCTTTACAAACTTTCTCAGCACATTGTTCGTTGGACAGACAATGAACCCAAGCTGGCATCAATCCGGCGGCTATAATGCAAGCCACGCGTCCACGTGTGCTTTTAGTACCCCTCCAGGGTGTCTAAGCGTCCAGTTGCATCATTTTCCAGTCCAAATTTTTGATTATACGCTCCATCGACATGGATTTTGCCTTTCCTATTCCGAAGTAAAGAAGTTTGAAAGGAGCGCAGCAATGATGCAGGGAACAGATATACAAAACTGCACTCCGGAGCATTTCCTTCAGTATGCAGCGGATAATGTTGATCACAACATCAGAACCATTGACGGTAAAAACACATTCCATGGCATGGCATTATTGTAGGAATTACACCAAAAACGACCACCACCAAACCGTCAGAAGGATCAATGTAACCAACGAAGACATCAAAGCTGTTGGTGGTATAACATAGAGCACTTTACCTACAACAGAAATATGATCAATGCACTACGAACACCTTACAAATCCAGACTTGGAGAAACCCTATGCAAAGCTTGATCTACTGTGGGAAGCATCACTGATGCTGAAGACTGCAACACCTTTGTGATCCGGATTGATGCAGATTGTGTACAAAGGTGAACACCCTGAAGAATCATCCGTTCATGTTCCTGCCCATGATAGACATGGATCCAAATGATTTGTCTTGCATATATTCAACCCTCAAGTTTGTCTGTTTGATGCAGCTAGGTATAACTCCACCCCAATAATAACATTTGACCAGCCTCTGTGTGGAAAGCGAAAATGATTGTGGGAAGCGAGCCCGAAAGAAGTCCACTAAACTCCGGTGGTAGTTCGTCTTGGAGGTTTCCACATTGAAATGAGCTTCTTGGGTTGTATTGGTCATTTAATGGGAGGTCCGGGCTGCGGTGAAGTTCTTCAGGTAATCTATGCTGACAATGCAGTAGGACATATCTCTCTGGCAAACAGTATCTTGAGCTGTGAGGGGGCATGTCCTGGTAGACGCTGGTCTCAATGCACTTCTGATAGCTCAAGCACTCAGCCTTGACATCCCACAGGACGAATCACACAGGAGCCATCTACATCCAGAGACACCATGTCAGTTGGTGACCAACCCTGTGACAGCAATTCAGCGGGAATCAGCAGGGGAGCAGTCAGAGCAAGACGAGATGTCCATGTTAACCGAGCTGATGAAAACATTTGCTCACGGGATCCATACCAGCTTCTGAAGTTGAAACAGACGAAGTACTGGTCAGGTTTGAGGATACCATTGCTAGCAAAAGGAAAATCTTCAATCTCTGAGGACATCAAAGCTTTGGCTCCAGTATCTTGATATGATTAAGCTGCTACGAGGCTTCCTCACAGGGGAGAGAACAGGGAATTGGGCCCTACACTTGCAAAGCCTATATGACATGCTGCCATATTTTGCAGCATCAGGACACAACCTGTACCTGAAATCAATACACCTGTATCTACAAAAGATGAGTAGATTTCTGAACAACATCCGAAGTCTCAGACATTTCTTAGAAGGACTACATGTTATCCGACGCGTTCAGAGAGGTCTTGGGCTGGTTTTTCAACTGATTTGATCATCGAGCAATGTCTGATGCGCAGCTAAAGCAACTGGAGGCCTGACAAGAGGAAGAGGTTTGACTGAGGCCCAGCGCGTTATATGGGTACTCTCGACTCCCATATGTGCAGCAGTGAACATTGCTATGCAAGAGTTCACCAACATTCAGTATACAACAAGTGAACAGCATAAGGATACTACATCAGCAAGGATGAAAAGAGATAGCATGACTGTCAAGCTATTTTGCACGTATCTGTCTCAAAGAAACCATTTAGCTCGGAATCCCCACTGGTAACATTGCAACTGGTGTTCTCGCTGGATCAGCTGTAGATGCATGTGATGCCAAGATGGTGAGCCAGGCAATCATAAAATATATGGAAGGACACGCAGTGGCAAGTCATTCCCTCAAAAAAAAGGACCAGGCCATCACAATGGATGTCAAACTAACTGCCAAGAAATGAGACGATGAAGTTCTCGTCGACGGCCAACTTCTGTTCCAGCGTTTGGTCGCTGCTGGTTCCAGGTGTGACGACTTGTCAAAATCTTCAGTTTCGAACTATGCACGTATCCACCTGCTCTATTTGAATCAAATGGTTTCATGAGGCTAGCCAACAAAGCTAACCTTGCAGATGCATTGTGGACAGCAGAGATTGCAGCTGCATCTGGTCCGACAACTGATGTGCAATATGTTCTAGATGGAGGTTCTTGCTTCACCGATACCATGGTCAAAAGCAGCTACGTGGGCAGTATCTGCAAGCAGTACACAAGTTACGTCAAGCACAAATATGGCAAGGCCATAATAGTATTTGATGGATATTTGGATGGACCAACGCCCAAAGATTGCATATTAAAGAGGAATGGTGGATGTGTAGGAGCAGAAGTACACTTCAAGCACAATGGCACTCCAGCTACAAAAGAAGAGTTCCTCTGTACAAGAAGAACAAGCAGCGATTCATTAACATGCTGTCTCAGAGGCTCCAAGAAGAAGGGTGTGATGTATTCCATGCAAGGAGGGACGCCGACCTCCTCATTGTCAAAACAGCTATCGCATCATCTGCAAGAATGGACACGGTACTAATTGGCGATGACACAGATCTTGTGTACTTTTGTGTCATCATGCAATCAAACAGTCACACAATATCTTCTTTAGGCCAGAGCAGAAGACACACTCACAAAAAGTTCAACGATGCTGGAATATCAGAGAAACAAGATCGTTGTAGTGATGTTGTATTGTGACTATCTACCTTTTGTACATGCCATCTGGGTTGCGACACAACGTCTCGAGTGTTCAGCGTTGGAAAAAAGGTGCCATTACTAGAAATCAAGAAAGGCTCATACTTTGCAAAACAAGCATCTGTCTTCATAAAAAAAGATGCCAAAAAAGAAGAAATTGTAGTAGCAGGAGACACGCAATGGTCTCGCTGTACAAAGGACGCCACGGAGAACCTCTCAATGATCTGAGACTCCGCAAATTCTATGACAAAACCATTTCTCGAAAAGAGATGTACAGCCTCAATCCTTCACCTACATCAGGGTCCATCAAAAATAACAGTCTGCGGGTTTATCACCAAGTACAAGAATGAGATGATACAAGTCATTTAACTGCTGAACAGTGGGCTGGAAAGTCAACAATGGGCAATGATGCCTATCCTCATCGACATGATGCCTGCTCCCCAAGATCTCCTCGAATAATGAGGTGCAACTGCAATCAGGCTGCAACACAATGCGATGTACATGCCGCAAAATGGACTGGACTGTTCTATGCAGGTGGCGAATGTAGAGGTGTATGCGCCAATATTACGCACTCAGCCACGGACACTGACTCTGAGGAGGAAGAATAGATTATTGCGAGACTGTCAAAGGTAAACCATCTTTCCTATGCCTACACCACATGTTCGGTTGCACTACCCCTTTCCCAGAACATCAATATAACATCTATATCAGAAAAGGTGTTTATGTGTAGTAAACATTACCACAGCGTGTGGCGTTATTTGTTTTGACTTTACTTATCATAGTATAGCAGTTTTTAGTCATAAACCTGATCAAACGGCACTCATACTTAAGTGAGTAGCAATCAGTGTTCCATTAAATATATTTACCTTACTTCTTAAAGTATGTTTTCACATGTATATGAACAAAAAAGTTTATTGGGAAGCTTTTTGCATTTGTTTTTCTAGGTTGAACTTGACACTGCACTGTATAGTTTAAAATATACAACAGGTGTGATGATAAATGTTTGATATAACATGTACAGTATATATATATTATATAATATATATATCTTGCTTATATATTTTATGAAGTAAACATTTGGTCTCATGAGATTCCTTAGGTCTGAAAACATACAGAAGACACCTCATTATGTTGTTGCGACAAATATTTACAAAGTTATGACAATAATTGATCTGCGTGGCGGGCATTTGGATTTTCGCACTTAAGGGTTTCTAGGAAAAATCACGCTTGGTACTATATCAATAATCACTAAGCAATCCTCAAGCTCATTTGTGCAAATTTGGTGTTTACCACAATTTTTCACATATCTTCAAAGCGGTCGTCCAAAAAGCTGGATTTCGCTCGCGAGTACTGCCTTACTTCGGCCACCCTTGAATGGGCCAACTGTACTGTAAGGAAGTTCTGAAATGGGTTAATTTTGATCTAGATATATTCACCTTCCATGAAACCTAGAAGTAAGAATAAAGCAACATTATAAATGATTTGGTTGCAAAATTATGAGCAAAATCAGATGAAAATGGCAAAAATTGGCTGCCTATAATGGATTTAGCTGATGAAGATATCAAATATGAAATTTTATTATTCTAACATAAGGTATATACCACAGTTATAGGCTGCAGTGCAAAATTTCTATATGGCCTTTTAATGACCTACAAAAGCAAATATAAGAATATAAAAAATATTGAAATTTTCGACGGCGGCCATTTTTTAAATGGCTGCCAAATATTTTCCACTAAATATATTCACCTATACTTTTAGTATGTCTTTCATAGTATGTATAGGTACCAAAAAACTTTATTGCTAAACTGTTTGCATTTGTTCTAGGTTTAGTCACATATTGCCTAGACTACAATGCATCTTGCAAAACTAAAACTAAAATAAGGTTGGCAGAGGGGAAATTTATTTGAAAAATAAATAAAAGGACCAGCAGTTCAGAAGTGAGTTCGGCTCGGTAGCTTGAATTGGGGATCATGGCGGTGGGGGGGGGGAGTGAGTGGTGAGCGGGTGGAGTGGTGGCGATTATGCAGAGGAGGAGGTTGGAAGTTATATATGTGCAGGAGACCAAATGGAAAGAAGACAGGGTGAGGAGGTTGATAGGAGGATACAAGCTGTTGCACATTGTTGGGGATGGAAGGAGTAATGGCATGGGAATAATAGTATTGGAAGACAGCAGCAAGCAGGTGGTCAGAATTGGAAGATGGGAGGGACAGATAGTTGTGGCATGGTTGGTGGTACAGAAACAAATGGTTTGTGTTATGTCGGTATAGAGGCCACAAACGGGCAGGACTTGGGCGGAGAAGTAGGAATTCAGGGATGCACTGGAGAGGATGATTGGAATGGTTGAGCTGGATGTGATGCCGTGCATTGCAGGGGACTTTAACACGCATGTGGGAATAGCAGAGCTGGGGGAAAAGGAATGTTTTGATAAACTTGGTTGGGGAACGAGGAATAGAGGAAGACAACAGCTGATGGAGCTGCTGGTGAGGAATGGGACGGGTGTCGCTGGTTCATTCTTTCAAAAGCAGGAAAGCCAAAAGATTACCTTTCAGAGTGGACATCATCGAACAGAACTGTATTTGGTGGTGGTAAGAAAGCGACAGTTGTGGAGAGTTTAAGGATTATAAGGCAGTAGCGGGAAAGCATGTTACCACCCAGCACAAGCCTGTGGTGTTTGTGATACGGATGGTGAAAAAGAGGGAGGTTAAGAGCAGGGGTCGGAAGATTATTAAGTGGGGGAAGTGTAGGGAAAACATCATCATTGAGTACAAGGAGAGGTTGAGGGCTAGATATGAGCAACTAATGCTTCAGTCACATTTGGCTCGGCGGCCAAAGGGTCTAAAAAATCTACGGCCACTAGCAATTATAGGGCGGCCGCAGTATTTCCACGGTCACATAATGTAGCAGTCACATATGTTTTTATTTTTCGGGTAGCCGCACGGGGTATTTAGAAATTGTGGAGACCGAAAACGTGGGGGTGCCGTACGGTCTTTGATTTGATGTCGCACCGGTGACCTTAGAGCGTCCCTGCGGCGGCCACAGAATTTTCAAGGCAGACGCAAGGTAGCCTCAAGGTGCCTGCAAGGCAACCGCAGGGGGGCCCTAAGGCGAACGTAATTTTTTTTGGGGGGGGGGGGTTGGCAAAATTCATTTTTCATTGATGAGCCTACGGCAGCCACACGAATAACACAAGCCCACCGTACGCCCTACGTACGGTCGACGTGGAACACATCTACGTCATGGCTACAGCTTGTCGAATTGCTACGGCCAACCTAGAAATGAAAAAAAGTTATAACTCCGCACTTTAATTCCACGGAGACCCCTACGGCCTGTAAAAGATAGTCATACGGCGTAGGGCCACCCTGAGGCCACCTCAGAAACTCTGCAAGCCGCCGCACGATTCTGTCAATTCAGGGGGGGTGCGGCTGCCGTATCCTAGCCGTAGAGCAAATGTGACTCATGCTTTAGTGAAGAAGCAGAATGTTTGGAGGGTGGAAGAAGTACAGAGAGACATTTCAGTGAATTGCAGAAGTTTTTTGTGGAGGGATGGCAGGAAAGGGTGCATCGTTGAGGGACAGAAACCAGGTTTTGTGTATGGAGGAGGTAGTGATGGCAGTTGGTGGAAGAAAAAAACAACAAAAAATGACGAGGTTTGGAAGAGGTTAGAGAGGATTAAGAATAGGGGAAGGCAGCCAAATGGTGGGGTTGCTACACCTGTATGGGCAGAAGAAAGCAGGAAGGAGAGCTGTGGATAAGGTGAGGAATAATATGGAAGAGGTGTACAACAAGTTGGAAGAGGATGGTGAGGTAAAGATGATATACAAATTGGTTTGTGAGAAGGATGAGGATGGTAAGGACATGGGGGGGCGGGGGAGGCAGCGATTAAGGATGGTGGCGGGAGGCTCGTGACAGAGAGGGGGTAGTATTGAAGGTGTGGGAAAGGGATTTCAAAGAGCTGTTCAACTGGGACAGAAGCAACGGCGAGCTGGAGCGTTTGTGATATATAGAGGGGGAAGTGGAGTTGGTGGAGATCACAGAGAAGGAACTGCAGACGGCACTGAAAAGACTGAAGAAGGGAAGAGTGCCAGGCATTGATGAGGTGTGTACAAAGATGATAATTGCAGCGGAAAAAGTCGGAGTCAGTTGGCCGAAGAGGCTGTTGAGCATGTGTATGAGAGAGGGATCAATTCCAGAGGATTGAAGGAGAGGGTTAATTGTGCCAATATAGAAGGGGAAGGGAGATGTTCAAGATCCGGGGAAGGACAGGGGGGCATTACGCTCCTAAATCGTGTAATGAAGGTGCTGGAGAGGATTCTGAATGGGAGGATAACGAAGAAGAGCAGCAGAAATTTAGAAAGGATAGGGGGATGATGTTCCTGCTGAGACAGCTAGTGGAGGAGAGGTTGGAGATGCAAGGTGAGATGGCATTGGAATTTGTGGGTCTGGAGAAAGTGGGAGGAGGGAGAATAATGATGAGAGACAGCGAGAGGGAGAGACAAAAAGAAAAAAAAAGAGATAGACACACAAAAAGAGATAGTCACAGAGAGAAAGACAGAGATACAAAGAGGTATGAGACGGTCCTTGTAGTTCATCAGTTTTGAACACTTTTAGCTTGTTCACAAGAAAGAAACCAAACAATAATACTGTAATTTTTCTTCAACCTTATCTTTTAACTAAAACATCATAAAACTCAGAAAAATCGCAGTTTGGCAGGGTTGGGAAGCTGTGGATTCTCAATAACACCCCGTCCAAACTTCAGCTCAAGGAACTGGCGATGGTTGTTGGGCACATTCGCTTGGATGCCAGCAAATCCGAGCTTGCCAAGGGGCAACAGGAAACTCTCAGGAAAGGCTCGGTCTTGGGGATGGCTTTTTATCCACGACTCTCGGATCATTAGGCCATTGTGGGGGAAGAATGGCCATAGATCGACATGTAGACGATTTGTGTGGCTGTAGTGAACACGGTAAAAATCACCCTCTCTTGCCTTCTCCCACAAAAAGCCTTGCTCATCTTCCACTGCATCCGATGCTAAGGTACAGAAGACAAAAAAAAGAGGCAAAGGACTGATTTTGGATCATGCTCAGCTACACCACAGATCGAAAATGTTTAAAGTGCTTTGCACCCATGATTTAAAAAAGTTAGACATTATCATTTAATTAAACCCACAGAGGAAAAGGCAATGTTACAAAGCAAACAAGAAATTTCACCCTCGGCAACACAACATAAACTAGAAGGGCACTCGGTAGTGCGCATACCTTCACCACATAATGCCTGATCCACAGAAACATATCGGGCCAAATACATTTTTGAAATATCATGCATACAGTACTATATCGTTTATGGCCCTATCTCTCAATGGTGAAGAACACTCTAAAAATTAAATAAACCTCGTATCCGGATCCGGATTCAGATCTTCACCAAAATTGAATCAATTTGTCGTGGTCACACACCCCACAGGTCCACCAAGTTTAATCAGAATCCGTCCACAACTTTTGAGATATATCGTGCTTAAATATCATTTTTGGCCCGATCTCTCAATGGTGAAGAATCACGTTTAAAATTCTAGTCATCGGATCCAGATCCGGATCTTCACCAAAATCTAATCAGTTCATTCTTGTCACACACCCAACCTGTCCACAAAATTTCATCTGGATCCATCCACAACTTTTTGAGATATCCTGAACACAAACAGACAAAGACAGAAAGGGGTGAAAACAGAAACTCCTTCACCTTTGGAGGCAGAGGTAATTGACAAGAAAAAGAGCAGAGATTGCAGACCATCGCCAGGACTTGTTTTGTGTGGTGTTTGTGTAGTTTTGTGTGGTGTATTTTGTGTGGTGTTTGTGTACTGGTGTGATACGTAATTAATAAGAGACATAACTGGAACTGCCACTTTATAACTGCTGGCAGTGATGACCAGGTACCAAGACGTCCTGCTTTGATGCAACCCCGCTTTGATCGAACACTTGACCCTGACCATGACGTTTATTATTCAATTGAATTTAGAATGGGATTAAAATAAATTCAATTCAAATCAAATGGAAGACTAAATAGGTACAGCACTGCATTGGAGTAATCAGATGGAACCAAAACAAGCAAAAAGCAAAGATGAAATCATCAGGAGGAACTTGGATAGAATTCGAATTTCAGCTGCTACTTCTCTACCCTCAAACCCATCCAAAGTTTTTCCTTTTGTCCAACATGTCTGCCACACCACATAACCTATTATGTCATAATTATCATGAAAACATTCTACAAGAGTAGTCGCTCCTATAGACTGGTGTTGGCTTAGTGGTTAGGGTGGTGGCTTGGGATCCTAGGGTCCTGAGTTCAAGCCCCGTTGGCCGCTGAATTAATATACACCAGGAGGTTGACTCAGCCTGTCATCCTTCCGAGGTCGGCAAAATGAGTACCAGTGTACTGGTAAGGGGGACACTGCATCAGCGGCATTGCCGCGTCCCAACCAATGATGCAACCAGCAGCCACAGGCTGCACTCGATAGAGAGAAAGTCGCTCCTATGGTGAAAATTGTGTCAATCCGACAGGCGGTAGCAGAGAAAAACACGTTCTGTGCGGACAAATAAATACACAAATGGAAAAAAAAAATCATTCGGTGTGACACTTGGCAAAATGGGACGGCACTCTGTAGAGAACATACCTCCGCCAGGCTGAACAGTTTACATTTTGTATCCCACTGATCGGTCGGATCTGAATCCAGACCTGAAACAAAATTGAATTGGCTTGTTCTCGTCACCTAACCATCTCATCCACCTCGTTTTGTCACAAGTCGTCCACTACTTTTTGAGATATCATGCTATACATAGTTTTTGGACCCATCTCTCAGTGGTGAAGAATCACTTGAAAAATTCATGAATTCGGATCCTGATTTGGATCTTCACAAAAATCGAATCAATTCATCGTCACACACCCAACATGTCCACCAAGTTTCATCAAAATCTGTCCACAACTTTTTGAGATATCATGCAATTTCGTTTTTAGCCCCATCTCTCAATGGTGAAAAATCAGTTATATATTAAATGATTCTCGTATCCAGATCTGGATGCGGATCTTCACCAAAATTGAATCACTTCTTCCTCGTGGAATTCCCAACCTGTATACTAAGTTTTGTCAGAATCCATCCATAACCTTTTGAGATATTGTGCTATATATCATTGTTGGCCCAACCTCTCAATGGTGAAGAATCACTTGAAAAATTCTCGGATCCAGATTCGGATCTTCAACAAAATCGAATCAATTCGTCCTTGTCACACACCCAACCTGTCCACCAAGTTTCATCCCAATCCGTCCACAACTTTTTGAGACATCATGCAATATCGTTTTTCACCCCATCTCTCATTGGTGAAGAATCACTTAGAAATTGAATAATTCTCAGATCCAGATCCGGATCTGGATCTTCACCTGTCTGTCATTGGCCAGTCACCTACATCCATAAAAAAATTGCAGAACGATTGCTTGAAAACTGTGGCCAAAAATTGTGTGACAAAGACAGACAGACAAAGGCTGCAGCCCAACATACTTGGCAAAGAAAAAAAAATTCGCCAAGTAACAAACAAACGGACCCAAATGCAATACCCTCTCCTCTGGCGAGGGTAATCACTGCCCACTGTAGCAATAGGGTCTGATCACTCTTCCTGGTATCCACTACAGTAATGGAGTCTGATGTCGACTTAATATCTTGTTGCGATTGATCACTTCACTCTGGGGAGGAGCTTCTGCTCATCGCTCAGGGGGACCTACTCCTGATCCACGAGAACATTGACACGAGGGGACCTGACATTGGGGAGTGGTCCAATTGTATGACCATGCATTCTGGCCCTTCGGGGTTATGATGTGAGTGCTTGCTTGACCATGTGCTTCAGCCTTTGGGCTGAGAGGAATGTGTATGCTCAATGCTCATGGGACAGTCTTGTTGGACTGTACATTTTCCATGGAGTCAAGGGGCACATCCCAAGCTGGTTAAAACTTTTGATTTACCTTTTTATAAAATAAAAAGGCCTCTCTCATAAGGAGGGCCAAGAAGCCTGAAATATGTGTCTGTGGATGTTCCCTCTCTGGGGTGGACTGGTCCATTAAATGATCTTCCTGGTATTGGCTGCAGTACAATCCTAAGGAGATGTAGGGGGCTGTAGCTCTGCTAAGCTCATGTCTAATAGGTGGAGCCGATGCAACTGTTTAGCCAGAAGAGCCTTTTGAGGCCACACTCGTGAAGCAAAAAGCGGGGTTAAACAATCGGTCCCGTACATGAGTACGTGTCTGCATTTTGTTATTCCCTTTTCGCTGGTTTAAATTCATTGTTCCTGGCTGCTCCTAGAACTGTTTTGTGCACCATAAGCAGTGTGGCAGGAATTTCCTGTTGGTCAGGATGCATGCAGCATTAGCAGGTATGGCATTTACTTTCTGGTGCCGACTACAGTAATGGGGTCTGATCTCAATATATATCGTAAATATTTTCAAGTGTTTGTGCGTTTGTTTCTGCATACATTATTCTTTCATGGCCGAAACATAGTACCCAGAGGCACCAAAGTTTGGGTGTAGGTACTTCAGAATCTGGGCAAGGTTTTAAGCTAACACATATTGATTGGCCTTGATATCCACTTTGAGGCCAACAAAGGCCGCAAAAAGTGTATATTGGGATGTGGGATCAGGTAGTGCTACCACCGGCCTGCAGACAAAAGGGAACCGCCCCGAGGCCAATAACTCCATAGCTTTTCAATGTTAAACATGCCCCGCAACCACCACAGTGAAAAGCTCACTGAGCTGGGCAGCCCCAGGCCTCCACTAGTATATAGATATACAAACTAATAAACTCGCATGCTGTTCCAGCCAAAGAAAACTGCATAAAGCAGCCATGAAAAGCCACACAAGGCATTTGCTGTTTCAAACGTTGCTGTTTGGCACTGCATGTGCTACATGCTTGGGAGCCTCGGTGGTGCACGTTTCTGTCTACGCTGTCGCTGATGACTCGCCAACAAGCAATGGAACCACTCCGGTCGCTGAGGGGGTGTGTAGCATTAGGATTCCCCTGTATGTGCTATTTGTAAATGTCTGCAGTTGTAGAGGAACCCGGGTAGGGTTTCAAACAGCAAAGGGCTTACCTTATGTCGATTTTCTTGGTTGCTTTATGCAGCTTTCTTTGGCTGGAAGAGCGAGCTAGCATGGGGGTTTATATAAATATACAACACTTCCTTTTTTTTAACAAAGTAAGAAAAGGATGTCAACAAGTATTTCAGGACAGTGCTGAATTTCATTTATTTCTGCTTGCTTATCTTCATCTCTCCACAACAATGGCAATCCTTTTAATTTACTGCCAGGACCATAACCACAAGGAAAGTAGTTAAACAATACTTACCAGCATGCTGCAATAATAAATGCTTGTTCACATCCTCAAGGTAGATGCCTACATCGACATCATAGTCCCAAGGAATGATGTCACCGTGTCGTGCAGCGCCCAGAAGGCTGCCACCTTCAAGCCAATAACGCACACCAGCTGCTTCCAGCTCTGCAATCACATGATGTGTCGTGCTACGGAGTGCATGCATGCAACATGGTGGAGTCCATCGCCCAGCATACAAATATGATGGCATGTCATCCAGCACTGTACCAAAACAACGTGCCGTCACCTTTGAACAACCATACCAATGTTCACGGCCATCTGCTCCATTCACCTGTGAGAAAGATAGAAGTAGTTCACTGCCATCTCTATCCTACCATGTGCATTTATACTAAGAGCCTTGAGGCCAAAAATAAAACAATATCTCTCTATCTCTCTATCTCTACAGTGTGTGCAGAGATTTTACTATGTTATGGCTTTGTCCATTTTTATTTTTGGGGGGGGGGGGGGATACATGATCAAGACTTACGGAAAAGCTCAAGCAGAATGGAAAGGGGAAAACACCAACAGTGGAGTGGAAGTGAGAGCAAGATCAAAGGGAGGGAGAGAAGGGCACATGGGGGCGAATAGGCTGCACAAAAGCTGAATGAAACACAGCAAGAAGAGGAAGGGGAAAGTGGGGATGCAACAGAAATGAAACAATGAACCACAATGAACAAATAAAAAGAAGAGAGGGAGAGGAGGGAAAAACACTGATGTAGAAAAAAAAAAGAAGAGTGCTTGGGAGTGGATCATTTGTGTGGAAGAAATCATGAGTATGGATGGAGGTATGACATGAGGTAGTGGTCAACAGCTGTCTTGAAGCCCTGGAGGGAAGAATGGGACTGAATTGACTGGGGAAGTTGGTTCCACAGGCGAGAGAGCAAGTTTGGATTTTGAGAGATTAACAAGGTTACTGGCACAGGGTAATTCTTCAACTCAATGAAGCAGTTTTCCACTATGGACTGGTGCCCCAGCATCAGATAGCTGTCTCTCCTGGATTAAGTGGAATCTAAAGCTGTCAAAATTATTGGAATCCCCCATTATGAGACCAAAGCACACAAGGTCCATTGCTCTCACAGCAAAGGCAGGACAATGGTCTCTGTTTTCTCCAGTCTATTCTCCAATACTGCTGCCTCTGCTCCCTCCGTACTCCGACCCTCCGTATATACTCCAGAAATAACGTCGTCTTCCAGTAACACCATCCTGGTTAAACTACAAAAATTCAGGCTGACTGCAAACCTCAACCCTTTTATTTCTTGCTTCTCCCATCGATGGACCAACCTTTCAGAGACTGTTCTGTCTCATTCTTCCCTCCAGGGTTTAAGAAAGCAGAACATCACCAGCTCTGGCCATCCCCAATTCTGTCCCATGATCTTTATCACACCCATTAACCTTTGTTAACCCACCCATCTTACTTGCTAGTTTTAATGTTTCCTCCTCTACTCCCTCTCTTCTTTTTCTGCTTGTCCATTGCCTTGACGTTTGTCCCATTGTCATTTCTACCTTGCTTTTCAATGAGCCTCACTCCTGTAAAGATAAACGATAAAATAAAGATTTTATGGGAACCTCCATCACACCATAATTGTTACTCCCTGGAATAAAATGAGCAATTCTGGGAGTGGTGATCGACTTCAAATTAATAATTACAGCATTCGTTGATGCAAAACAATCGGACCAATAGGAGTTTTGCACGCCGACTGTGAAGGCAATAACTGGATGCTCATGTCCGTCAGATTAACCTCAATTTACCCATGCATGAATGAATGGAAGTGAGCTGGACGAAGCAAGTACTTGAAAAGTACAGAAACACATTTATCAGCAATAAATAAGGAAAGAAAAGGTAGAGCTCATACAACAAAATCAGTCAATCCGAAAAAGCAAATGTGCCTATGTAATGCTCTTCGCACAAAAATTCGCCTTTCTTCACTCTATGCCTAATCAGACAAATCATGTGCAGCTTGATGGAGGACTACTCTTTCCTCTGGGCTGGCTCCCCTGTTTCACATGTTGCTCAGCTTGATGCTGTGGAAACCAAGGCCTTTAAGAATATTGGAATCTCCCACAATAAAGCTGACCCTATGGGCTTATCACTTTGCCATCGCAGACAGGTTGGAGGTCTCTGTCTTCAACCACCTCCTTTCTGGTGCAGCACCCTCTGCTCTTTCCATGCTTTGTCCCTTCCCTCAAGTTTGTGTATGGCTCACATGGTCAGTCCACTATCAACAAAAAAAAAATCCAGGATCACTGCTCACCTCCACTCATTTGTTCCACTATTTTCCCCACCTGTGGAATCAACTTACACATCCTCTTCAATCTCATTCTTCCCTTCAGATCTTAAAGAATGGTCTCCCTAAACAGGTAGTGGCAGCAGAAGAGTAGATGGATTTATATTATTGGAATTAGATAAGTACCTAGATGCATTGGAAATAGAGGGGGATGAGGATATTGTCAGGACTTTTAGGTAGCTTGTGTGTGGATAGCTGACGGATTCTGGGGTTGGTACAGGGCAGGCATGATGGACCAAATGGCCTCCACCATCACCGAACTTCCTTGTGTGTATAACATTTCAACTCAAAGGAGGAAGGCAGAGTAAAGAAAGGAATTTTCTCTATTTTTACATTTAATTCGACTGGTTAATCAAATCGATTAAGGGAATTTTATTCTAATGGCCAGTAACTAATTGTACATTAAATCCTAGTCTAGACCAGAATAGTGGTAAGCCTCATTATGAATCTTCCAAACCCTTGGCAAATTCAATTCATAAATCTTCATCAGCAGATGGCTGGAGAATTCAGCATCCTACAGAGCTTCAATTCTCTTGGTGCAGGCGAGTACAGAATTTACTGACTTTAGCGAGATTGGATAGGTTTTATATCGATATTAACTTCGCGAATGAAGCATTACAAATAGACCTTCTTCCTTCTGTTTGTTTGTTTTTTCAGATCATTGTGTGGTTCTTATGTGCATTAGAATATCATCCTCTCGGAGAGGTAGCCCTTTTTGGAAGTTTAATATAGATATGTTAGATAGCTCCCATTTTCATGAAGGATTTCCTGCAATGTGGAAACGGATGGTGCAGTAGAAAGTCAGGTTTTGCAATTTGAGATTGTGGTGGGATAATGCAAAGGCCCAAATTGTCATATTTTGTCAGCAATTCCAGACGTTGTCCTCAAAGCACAAGAGGAGGGAAATGAAGGTTTTAGAAAATGAAATAATGAAGTTGCAAAAGGATAAAAATTGAAGGGGAAGCACTCAGAAAAGCAAACTTTTAGTGGATAATTACTTCTGTTTTTTAAGGAAATAGATAACCAGGCCAAACTACCAAAATAAACCCATTCCAACCCATTCATCTTTTTCAGGTCATTATTTTTCCCCCTCTCCCTCACCTCTTTTTGTTTTGTTCCTTTTCTGTTTCATCCCCACTTTCCCCTTCCCCTTCCTCTTCTTGGTGTGTTTAAGCTTGTGTGCATGCAGCTTGGTCAACCCCATGTGTTCTCTCCCTCCCCTGGGCCTCACTCTCACTTTACTCTGCTGTTGGTGTTTCTCCCTTTCCATTTTGTTCCATTCCGTTCTGCTCTTCCACAAGACTTGACCATGTGTACAAAAAAGCACAGTTGATGGGTATTTGCTCAATGAGATGTTACCCATGTGTGATGTGTGGTGCTGAATGCTTACAAGGGCAAAAATCTGTGCTGGAAAGAGTACCCCAATGCAAATGATCCTACTAGTGCTCAATTCCCTGATTTGAGGCTTACACCAATGGAAAACCTTTCAAGATATTCATCAAAACACTCAACTGAGATCACGTTTAAGCACTACACAGCAGTGTCAGAAACTGGGTGACAGGGTATGTACACAATGTGTCAGATTGGCTTGTGATATCTCAAAATTACACATTAGGAAATAGAATGCCCTATTACCAAAATAATCCATTTTCCAATTTAATTGGGTGGGTTTTTATAATGGACTCGTACCCAAAACAACAGGTGACTTGCCGTGGAGTTTGGCTCACTGGATATTACACACTAATAATTTTATGAACTGGTAAGTTCATAAATTAACTTATGAATAAGTTAATTTTGGATGAATATTCATTCTTTGGAGTTTATGAGACTCTTTCATGCATGCGTAGATGGTACATGCATGGCATCTTCACTTTCATTGTTTCGAAATATGTCAAGGAAACTTTCCATTAGTTTAAATTACAATGTTTTTGTGTTAAGTGCGAAAAATTGTTCAGAGGAAAGTGCTTTCACTATTTATTTTTTAAATTGCACAAGCACAGAATGATTTATAAAATGAGGAAATAAAAAATAGAGAATCTATCTGCAAAAGATTAGAATCTTGTGCTTTTTTTATTTTATTTTAAAGCATGCATATACTACACACACACACACATATAATATATATATATTATATATATATATATATATATATATATAATATATATATAAACACACACACACACACACACACACACACACACACACACACACACACACAGTGAGGGAACAACCACTCAGCTCTTGCCTAATCAATTATCCCAAGGTGGCTAGGATCTTTATAAAGAGATAATCTATATAAATATTATCTCATACTAAGCCTCTTCATAAGGATTATAATCCCCTTGCTCTTCTAGCCAAAGAAAGCTATCTAAAGCAACCATGAAAAGCAACACAAGGTAAGCCCTTTACTGTTTCAGACCATACCTGTGTCCTCCACAGTGTGTGTGTGTGTGTGTGTGTTGTGTGTGTTTGTGTGTGTGTGTGTGTGTGTGTGTGTGTGTGTGTGTTGTGTGTGTTGGTGTGTGTGTGTGGTGTGTGTGTGGTGTTGTGTGTGTGTGTGTGTGTGTGTGTGTGTGTGTGTGTTGTGTGTGTGGTTAGTTTCAGTTGTACAGTTTCTGGCTTTTTGTCAACAGAGTCTTGTGTGACTAGATGAATTTATTTATATTTATGAAGAGACTGTGGCTTGTGTTACTGCCATTTTGCCACGCCAACATTTGGGTTCATTTTGGGTTCCTGGAGGATTAAAGTAAAAGTAATTGTGATTAATAACCGGCGTGGTTCCAGACTACGCGAAACACTGACTGACCTCACCGCTCGTGGCCAGTACGCAAGTAAAAGTTATCACTTGGTTTAATTTGTTGGTAAATGCTCATATTGTGATTATGGACTTATGGGTGGATATCTCATATTAAGCCCTACCATACCGATTCCAAATCAAACAGGAAAGAGCATATTCGCCTCAGGCAACATTTATTTATGATCCATGAACCCCATTAGTTTTTAAACTCTTGTTGGTATTGTTTTTTTGTATGAACTGAAAAACATATTTCAATCAAAGCAATTTTGAGGGAAGAAAGCAAATAATCTAAAAACTAGCTCAGGTCAGGCACATCTGTCTGACAGTGCATCCATTAGGACATCTTATCACACAATTTGCATTAGAAATATCTGCATCCCATTTGTACTCGAGATTTTATCAGACATCCTTCACCATCCCTCATACCAGGTGAATGCCAAGCTTCTGATGCATTTTGCGCAAGCGTTCTCGATGCAGGGCCTCTGCTTTGAAACGAACATGAGGCACAGTGTTCAGCACAGATGGAGCCATCGTGAAAGTCACATCTGGAAGAAGGTGTACATGCATTCCACGCATTGCTGTCTGCAGAAATAGTGCCAAAGAGTGAGGCCGTAGCCAGGGGTGAGTCAGGTTCAGTAAATCCTGGGAAAGGGAAGTCAAAAAGAATGACATCCTTTTATTTAAGTCCAAGATAATTACATCAACACAAATATAAACTATAAAGAGCAATCAGATATTGCAGACACTCACCAGAACTTGTTTTGTGTGGCGTTTGTGTGTGTTACGTAATTAACAAGAGACATAATTAGAACTGCCACTTTATAACTGCTGGCAGTGATGACCGGGTACCAAGACATCCCGCTTTGATTGGACACCTGACCCAGACCCATGAAGTTTTTCATTATTATTCAATTGAATTTAGAATGGGATTAAAATAAATTTAATTCAAATCAAAGAGAAGACCAAATAGATACAGTCCTGCGTTGGAATCATTGAAGGAACTCAAACAGGCAAAAAGCAAAGATGAAGTCATCAGGAGTAACCTGGATAGGATTCACATTTCAGCTGCTACCCCTCTACCCTCAAACCCATCCAGGAACAGCCAAATGAGCCTCATTAAAATAAAAAGAACCCGGATGAAAAAAATTCCACATTTCTGCCTCCCAGACCATGTGTCTGATCAAGTTTAAATTTAAAACACGTATTCCGCATCACTACTAGATCATGATTGTGAAGTTTCATGTCGATTAATTTAGTGGTTCCAGAGAAAACATCATTTAACATTTTTTCTTCAATCCAACATGGCTGCCAAACCATGTGACCTATCACTTACTCCTTAACAAACTTGTACACCCAAGGCTTGGGGAACATTTGTGTGAAGTTTCCCCTCGAGAAGAAGACATGGGTTTTAGGGTAAATCCAATATGGCTGCCAAACCATGTGATCTATGACGTCATGTGTGTGAATCTTTTGTTACTCATAGATAGGTGGTCATACGTGTAAAAAGTGTTTTGCCTCGATCTGTTCAGCCACTTCAGAGAAGAAGATTTTTGAAGTTTTTTTTTTAAAATACGGCCGATGAAGGAATCACGTGACCGATAACGTCATAAATTTTTTTTCTGTGGACCATTTTATCCCTAGATGAACCTCAAAATTTTTCATACTGATCAGATGTAACGTTCTACATATGCAATTATGGCGTCACAACGAAGGCACCTATGACGTCATTAAAAAAATCCGCCATTCCTCACGAGGAGTACTTTCCGTGTGCCAAGTTTCAATTTTTTACTTGGTGCGGTTTCAGAGATAGAGGTCCAAAGCTTTTCCATTTTTCCAACATGACTGCCACACCATGTAACCTATGACATCATAATTATCACAAAATCATTCTACATGAGTAGTTGCACCTATGATGAAAATTTCTTCTCAATCTGACAAGCAGTTGCGGAGAAAAACACGAAAGCTCTGTGTGGATAAACAAACAAACAAACCCAAACTGAATACCATCACCGAAAACACCAACAGCTTCAACATAAAGGATATGTAACATGAACTTTTGACTATTTATCTGGTTATGGAAATCGTTGAGTGTATTCAGATAGTGGACAAAACAAAAATGGAAAAACCTGGGTAAATGAGGGACACCAAGCAACATCTTCCATACAGGTGTGACCCAAGTGTTAATCAAGCAAATAGCATCCCAGCATGCTTAGGATAATGTATAAAAATGCTGCACAGGCCTGGATGCCTACAATTATGGCTCGCCTGGCTGCAAGAGAAGACCCCCCCCCCCAACCCACAACAATATGGTCACCAGTGGTTTGATGAGCGCCTCCTCACTCACCATATCTGAACAAAATCGAAGAAGGAAGCTGACAATAATCCTACATTTATGGGATCATCTGGAACGATGCCTGAGACAGCGTTTTCCACCTCCCTCAAACAGGCGTGAGTTGATTGACTTTCTCGCGGAAGAATGGTGCCGCATCCTTCCTGCAGAATTCCAGATGCTGGTGGACTCTATGTCATGGCGCATACAGGTTTTACTGGCTGCATGCGGTGGCCCAACACCCTATCAAGTGATTTTACATTGGTGTTTCCATTTTTTGGGGTCCAGTACCTGTATGTACAATATTATGAAACCATTTGCATCGATTCCATTGCAATGGCACAAACTGCAGTGGCATAACAAACTGACTTGAAAATGTGGTGGTTGGAAAACCCAAGATGAAAAACAGAGTCAAATGCACAGATTCATATTCTAAGCAGACAAATTTGCTCAACCAAATGTTAACAGAGGTGTGCTAACTGCCGTGTTTCACGAGTGAGCCCTTCGTCACATTCTCTACAACTATGTGGAGACAAAAGCTCATTCGAACTATGTATATTGGAGCAACCAATTGTGAAAACACCATGGAAAGTATGAGCACATACAGCAAAGTTAAATTGAATGCTATTACACCATACATAGCCAAATGTTATTCAGTGAAATGCAAGTTGAACACTCAAAATCCATTGCAGTGGAAGCTGACAATAGTTCTACAGAATTAGATTTATCAAGACTCAGTGAATGAAATTGCTGTTTGGCTTATAAGAGATTGCTTCATGGGATTTCACTGTAGTGGCATCTTCAGATCTCTTCAAGCAGTACCTGAGTTCTTAGGAGGACGACAGCATCACCGTCGATAGCCTCACAATCCAAGGCTCCAGCAGCCTCTCTGTATTCAGCTATCCACTCTCGCATCTTTACCTTGAAGACAAAGAATTAACAAAAACACTTAAATTCAGAATTGCAAAATGTCGGGTTTCTAGAAAAGTGAAAGGGGGTAGCGGGAGTTCAGTATCATCCTGAAACACTTTCAGGAGGAATGGGGGGGGGGGGGGGGGGGGAATCACCCAACTGAACCACAAAAGAGTTTTGGTCAAACAAAATTATGACAAGTATAAAACAAGCTATCAAGATTCACAATGTAACAATATGCATTCTTCAAATCACAAAGGCCTGCATTGGGATGTGGGGGACGAAGGAGGATAAGACCAATGTGGGAGTTTCCTCTGACAGTTTTCCCTGATACAGGCGGAAATCTAAGCTGCTCGATTCACACGGTCTTCACTATTCTTAGTACAATATATCTATGAATCCACCTCCACCCACTTTTCCCCCGAAACAATAATATTCATGGATCTTACACATTACTTTTGATCTTTTGCTCCCCTTATTGACATTATTCTCATTTATTATTGCAACGTAATGGGATAAAGTCCTGCCTTTATACATTGTTGTTGTCACTCTTGTGCTGCGGTGATTTTATCAGGAAATGTTTGTCTCAAGATACTCGGTAATTGATGCATTCTCAGTTGTGGCAAGCATCGAAAACAACAGCCTCGGCTTGTTATCCATTTGAAGTTTTACATTCCTTTGGAAAACACACAGTACCTTCAGCAAGTATTCAACCATGACTTTTGTCACATTTTGTTGTTTCAGCCTGAATTTAAAATGGAATAAATGTAAATTTGTCACCGATCTACACAAAATACCCCATAATGAGAAAGTGAAAACAGGTTTTTAGAAACTTTTACAAATTTAATGAAAATGAAAAGCTGAAATATCTAATTTACATAAGTGAGTTGATTGACAAGGTCCATCGCAGACAGGTAACGGGCCTCTCTGGCCTCTTTTTCTAGTGCCTCTCCACCGGTCTTGCTCACTCTCCTCTCTCTCAGTACGCAATTCTCCCCAGCTCCTCCAGCAATCTCATCCTGGTTAAACTCACAAAACCAAGACTTATTGCCCACCCCCACTCATTTGTTCAACTTTTCTCCCGTTTGCAAAACTGCCTTCAAGAAACGGTTCCTCCTGCTCCCTCCAGGGCTCCAAGCAGGTATTACAGCACCATCCTTCTTTACTTGCAGATTGCTGCGTTTCCTCCCCTCTTTTTATGTTTGTTTATGCCATTGCTTGTATCACCCACCTAATGCTTCACTGCCCCACTGTCAGGATGTTACCCGTTTAACCCATCACCTCACTCGTTCATGAGCCGAAACTTGGTATAAAAAATTTTAAGCTAAAAAGGATGCATGTGTAAGAAAGACAGTGGGGGGGTATATCTACAAAGGGGTAAAGGGAGTACATAAGGACGGAAAAATTCAGGCAATGGATAAACAAGGAAGAATTACAGAGGAATATTAGCAAAAGAAGTAGGGGTCAGGGCTGTAAGCAAGCAAAATGGGGAGAGGGGTTAAATACATCAGCAAGGAAGGGTGGTAGGTACAAGAGCATCACAGAAGGAAGGAAACAGTGCACAAGTGAAAGAGAAAAAGGGGAGGTGACAAAATATATACTATATATGGGGGACATAGGGGCCTACTGGAGAAGTGGAAGGGGGGTGGGAGATCTCATGATATTGCCAAAGCAAAGCCAAAAATACAAGTACTGACCTTGAGGTGCATGCAGCGTCCTGGATGCTCAGATAAGACAGGAGCAGCCACAGCAAACACTCTCCCACCTAAGTTTTCCAGCATCTGCTCCATGTATTCCAGCTGTGAAGCTGTGGTGATCTGTACTCCATCTGGAGCTAGCAGCACAAATGCAGATGTCAACAGCAGTTCTGGCCGTGATTGGCAACTAGGCGTGCCAGGTAATCCAGCGAGACATGAAAGAGAAGTGCCAGGCTGGGGAAGTCGCAAAGGTGGGTACGGAAGTTTATCTGAGACCACAAGCACAGAATCCCCAGTTCGAGCACGAAGGAAGGAAGCCGCCGTGTCTGCTACACCATTGGCAAAGTCTTCAAATTCGCGCAGCACAAGAGTAGTTCCAATAGAAGACTTAGATGGGTTGCAGTATGGAAACCATACACCTCGAGTTCTGGCGTGGTCATCTTTATGGTGCTTTTGGCTTATGGAATACATTACAGCAAGGTTTACAGCAATGGCAATCAACAGAATCCATTGCACTCTGGACAGACTCATGCTTGTAATAGTCTCAGGCAACTCCAAAAATCATTGCTTTCTCAGAGTATACCACTTGGGAAAACAAACAAACAACAACAAAACATTTCTTCAAGGATTGATCTTGATGGCAGAAAAAACATTCCATGAGAGATTTAAAAGAAAAAAAATAAATTAATAAAAAGTGTACAAAGGACTTGTGGACCACCAACACAATGGAAAACGACAAACAAAAGCAACCTCAAATGAATAGAGTGAAGTTTGTAGAGTGAAGTTGAGTGAAGTTGGGCCTCGAGGAAGCTGGATTAAGAAAAACAGATTTCAAAGAAACAGTGAGAGATGGGGGGAAAGCATCATGTGGAATATATATATAACATTATCAACACAATTTCATCACTTCTTAATGTGTTGAGAAGACCACCGCACAATAACGTATGAAAGAAAATGGAGAAATTATCTTGTGATACAGAAGGTAAGACTTTCAAATGTCATTAAATTATAGATGTTGACTCACTTTGTAGATTTAACTGGACATAGTCCAATTTTTATAGCACAGAATAAAGATTTTAAAAATAAATAAATAAACTTTCAAATGATGGTAATTCAGGCATTTATGACATCTGCAGAATGTCAGACGTCAGTGTGTTTTAAGCGTCACTTCTCTCTCGAAGTTTGATCCATCTGGTGCAATAATGAGAGGATGCGCGCATTGTTTGTTTCCAACACTTGGCCACCCATCACCATCTCCTCCAGGATCACGTGCACTTTCTCCAAGTGGAATAATATCTTTGGATCATGTCAAGAACTGCCGCAGACACCATGACCATGAATGCTTTTAAATACCACCTCCCTAGCACTAGAAACACCGATTTCTGGCCAACTTACGAAGCATACTAATTGGAATGGGTGATGATGACGCCAACAACGATGCGTTATTATCAACACAGAATCTACAAGGTGTTTATATTTCAAGTATGACTAAATCCATTCAGACAAACACAAAGTTGTATCAATACGTTAAAGGAGAGAAATAGGGCAAAATAGGTCATTAATTTATGTAATGATGACCTAATTAATAAAATGTGTCAAATATCAGATCCAGTCTTAATTAGGTCAGGGCAATCTAGTTTGCACAAAGACTTCTGGGATATCCAAGGTGCATCAGCATATTTGAAGGTAAAAACACGGATGAAAATACAAAAGAAAGATCAGATAATAAATAGGTCAATGTGACCTAGTTTCCAAAAGGATTTATATGACAACCAAAGTGCGTCAGCAGGTCAACAGGCAGAAATTGAGCAAAATATGAAAAATGGGACCATTGGACTGTAGCTTATCTGGGTCCTGGCCTAATGTTGTAACCCAAATTTGGTAGCATTCTGACTGGTGGGTCTGGCGAAGAGGATTTTTGAAGGAATTTATTAAGTCCACCATTTTGACCTATTTAAAGTCACGTGACCGGAACAAGCTTTGCAATCCCCATTACCAGCCAGGGGCAGAACCATGCTGCCAAATTTCAGCCGGATCAGCCCAGCAGTTTGGCAGGAGAAGTCAAAATAGGAGACGGACGGATGGACGGAGCATGATGACAATACCTTATCTGGAATTATAATCTGGACAATACCTTATAAATTAAGAAAATTGACATATTTTCGACCATCTCTACCTTTTTAAAATAGGCTTCTTCAGGGGTTTTGAGGCTTGATAACATTTCTAAATTCACATCCAAATCCAGCAAAGGAGTGGTCATTTTCTGTTAGGCAGAATATCCCCTCTAAAACACACCCCATAACCCAAACTTTAAATACTAGTTCATGAAGTGTGACTCCCTTTTGTTACTTTGTCTGCAGTCATAACAAAAATTCTATCCTATATAAATCATGATGTAAATAAAAGGGCAACAAGTAACACCGACACCAGGTGCTGGCTTTATGGTTAGGGTGGCTGCTTTGGGCTCCTCAGGTCTGGAGTTCAAAACCAGATTTCCGTTAAATTAATACCAGGTGGGGTTGACAGCCTGCATCCTTCCGAGGTCGGCAAAATGAGTACCAGCTTGCTGGAATGATTGAGCCATTCAAGTATCCTGTGTCGGAGTGGTGACCCGTCCAGGAATGCGCCCAACAGCCAAGGAGACTGCTTCGGCAGCACCAATGCTCTGTACAGATTATGGTCCCAATGGATGGATGGAAGTCATATCTGAGAACTGAAAAACATCATGAAGACTAGAATGACACTCGGTGGAGCACATACCTCTACAAGGCTGAACAGTTTACATCTTGTATCCCAACGACAGGCCGGATGTAGATCCGGACCTGAACCAAAATCTAATCGGCTTTTTCTTGTCACCTAACCAACTCATCCACAACATTTTGAAATATCATGCTACACATAGTTTTAGGCCCCATCTCTCAATGGTGAAGAATCACTTGAAAACTTCTCGTATCTGCATCCGGATTCGCATCGTCACCAAAATCAAATCAATTTGTCCTCGTCACACTCCCAACCTGTCCACCAAGTTTCATCCAAATCAGTCCACTTTTTGATATATCATGCTATGCTGTATATTATTTTTAGCCCAAGCACTCAATGGTGAAGAATCACTTCAAAAAAAAACTTATCAGATCCAGATCTTCACCAAAATCTAATCAATTCATCCTTGTCACACACCCAACCAGTCCACCGAATTTAATCTGAATTCATCCACCACTTTTTGATATTCCCTGCTCACAGACAAACAGACAGACACATAGGGGTGATAACATAACCTTCGGTCACCTTCGGTGGTAGAGGTAATAAACTGCATGAAGTGATGTAGTTTAGAACTTCCTGATCACTGGATACACGATTAAGCTTTTTATATCACTTCGTTATAAAAGACTTTGGTCCAATGTAACAAAATTAATATAAAAACTATCATCTTGCAAAAGAAGAAAACTTGAAAC
The DNA here is from genome assembly GCA_035128595.1 of Eptatretus atami. Lineage (NCBI taxonomy): Eukaryota > Metazoa > Chordata > Myxini > Myxiniformes > Myxinidae > Eptatretus > Eptatretus atami. The sequence goes on along the minus strand of CM068965.1, from coordinate 62,736,685 downwards.
AGCAAATCCTTAACGTGAAATTGCCCACAAATGTTCAAAAGTGTCACGCACGCACTATCCAATACAGTATTACAATATCATTAAAAGACAAATTATTTGAGCTATTCACAGGAAGACTGAGCATATCCTGCTGCTCACTACAGATTACACTGCAGTGATTTTAGTACGAAAACTTTACATTTACCGCACCACCGGCAACTCGGAAGAAGCAGGAACACTTCACACCAATCAGAATTCTCTGCCTCCTATCTAATGTTCATCATACCTCACTTTAAATAAATTATGCAAATAATGATTGCTCACTCCTCCCCCCCCCCCACCCTCAATTCCTGTCATTATATATTTTGCAAATCTCTTCCCTTCTACCCCCTTAAAGCTCTTTCAAAAAAAATTTCATTCCCACGACACTTCATCACTCTCTTTACCTCCATTATATGCTCTCTTCCACCCATTCTCATTTACAATATTCCCAACACCCCTTCCGCCACTTAACTTATAACCAAACGTCTCATTGTAAATGTATCTCTCTTCGCATTCTTCCATCAATCTGGTTCAAAAACACCAGTTTGTCCTGAACTGCATAAGCTGCCAGACCCTCTGGTTTCTTCAGACCAAATGATCTCGATGAAGGATACATCAAGTTCGCACTGTGGGAGGGGTGTTATTTGGTTGACAAGAAAAGCAGGCAAAAAATCAATCAAAACTTACACTATATAAATCAAGGATAGCAAGAAAAGTAGGCAAATTAATCACTCGGCATGTCCAATTTCAATTCAACTGGAAGGTATAATAAACAAGGCAATGCCATAAAATCAAAGCACTCACCACACGGTTGAAGTACTTGTCCAGAGTTTCAACAAAGTTTTGAATCAGTTCATAAATTGCCAATTCATTCTAAAAAAAACAAAACAAAAAGGCATTAAAAGGCAAAAGAAAAACTTGCATTGCAAATGGTTAATGCATGCTAATCAATGACATCGGAAGAATTGGCTCGCTCCATATTCGTCATCGTTGAAATTCTAAATCATTAAAACTTCTGCATTTACACCAACTGTGATCCACCAGTCATAATACTACTTCATAAATTGTAAAACACCGCATTAAACCTAAGAACACAGAGTTCTCCACACTTTGAAAACACCTGTACGTTGTTAAAGAAGTGTGCATAGGTGTTTACAATCCAGTAGAGGGAGTCAAGTAACTGAATGAAGGAGCACAGGGGGAAAAAAAATAAAAAGGAATAATCGGGGTGTGATGCCCCACAATGGATGGGTTTTGCAGAATAAGAGGTACAGAAATAATAATTATAATCGGACAGTTAATAACAACACATATCCAGAACCTGTACACTTGCTAAAATCTAAAATCGATTTGTGACAAACAAAAAAGAAAATCTTCACGTCATCATACAAGTAAAACGAGAAGGGCACTCGGTAGAGCGCATACCACCGCCCCGTAATGCCTGATCCACAAGAACATATCTGGCCCAACACATTTTTTAAATATCATGCTGTATATCGTTTTTTGAGCCCTATCTCTCAATAGTGAAGAATCACATTACAAAATTTGAGTAGTCGGCTCTGGATTCAGATCTTCACCAAAATCGAATCAATTTGTCGTGGTCACACACCGAACCTGCCCACAAAATTTCATCCAGATCTGTACTTTTTGAGATTTCGTGTACACAGACAAACAGAACTTTCTCAAATTCAGTGCTACGAAGAAATGTATGGTGACAGTGAAGCAGAAGACAAAAGTGGTGGCTCTGTGGTACAAGACTAAATCATATGTGGATACTCGCCAGAGGTTCTGCTGGGAATATGACCTCAGAACACGTGATGGACCCACAAATTGTGCCATTCAACGTATTGTGAAACATTTGAGCACAAGGGTACAGTGCACAACCAGAGCAAGGGCAACAGTTACAGGCCAGCATCAGTAACCAAGAGCCAAGCGAACATCAATGTCGTGCGGGATTCTGCAGTGGACAGTCCCAAGAAGTCCCACCGCTGGCGCTCCCGGGAGCTAGGCATCAAATCAACATCAGTCTGGTGTATCCTCACGAAGGAACTGTAGCTTTTCCCATACATCATTTCTATTTGGCACAAAATCAGTCAAGATGACATGAGGAGACTTGATATGTGCAATTGTCTGAGTGACAGGATGGAGCGGTACCCAAACTGGATCAACCTAATCTGGTTCAGTGATGAAGCCCATTTCCACTTGAACTGTGCCATCAACATCAACATTTTCTGGGGGAGGGGGGGGGGCAGAACAACCTGAGGAGATCACTGAGAGGTACCTGAAAGGGACCAAGGTCACATGCTTCTGCATCGTCTATGACATTGGAACGCTAGGCCTTACTGGCTTCAGAATGACAACAGCAAGATGGTGACGATCAATGGTGAGCACTACTGGGCCATGCTCCGGAAGTTCCATAATGATCGAGCCCAAATGGTCACCCCAAACTAGGTCAGTATGACCTGGTTTACGCAGGATGGTGCACCCCCGCATACAGCTGGTGACAACATCACTTTCCTGCAGCAGCTCTTCAGAAACCACCTCGTTGCCCTGGGAACCGCTCATGACTGGGCACCCCAGAGCCCAGACTTGAACCCTCAGTTCTGGGGGGCTGACAAGGGCTCTGTCTATGCCAACCATCCTACCATACTGGATGATCTGAAGCAGGAGGTGTCAGACGACCTCCAGGCAGTACCACATGAGACCTACAGGAAAGTTGGACAGAACTTTAGTCAGGATCAATGCCTGTCTGAACCACAGAGGGGCACACATCGAGAACGTCAATTACAAGGATTTTGCGTAAATGCCAATTTCAGACCTTGGGCTCTCACGAACTTAAGCAGTGACTTACTGCAATAGCAATCAGTGAAAGAAAATACCATGTCATAAGCTTTCAAGAAATGTTTGGTTTACATTCCTCAGGTTACTGTTTCTTTGTAAATAAACATTTAAACTTTCTTCACTCTTTTTGAAACACCCTGTATACCACGTACTCGACACAAGGACATTGAGAGACAGTTTCTCATGGATTACTCTTACTGATTTTCTTGTACTGCTATCCTAAAATGCATCCCCACTCCCGGTAGTTTATTTCTAAAGAACACCTTTACAACAAGCAAAACCAGGTTTGCAAAGTTTGTTGATGACAGCACCATGGGGTATCTTGTCTCTCCCTTTGTCAAGACTCCCACGATTAGGCTGAGTCTTTGGGTCTCTCACTCTCTCACCACAGGCAGGTCGGTGGTCTTTCTGTCTTCTTCAGTCTCCTCTCCGGTCTCGCCTCCCCCCCCCCCACTTTGTCTGCGATATGTCCCCACCATATTTCCGCAGAGAGTGCTCAAGGTCCGCAACAACCCCCTTCCGGTAAAACTACCAAAATCACGAATCACTGCTCACCTTCACTCTTTTATTCCTCTTTTTCCCCGCCTTTGGAATAAACTCCTACACTCTCTTCAATCGCATTCTTCCCTCCAGGCCTTCAAAACAGCTGTTCATCACCACCTCTTATCTTCCCCCATCCAAATCCTCGATCTTTTCTACCCCCATTAATCCACCCAAACCCACCTCCTTCAAATTCCCTGCTTTCCTTCCTGAAAGCCCCTGTAATGTCGACTCTGTATACCCCGTGTTCCCCCCCCATCCCTCTTCCTTCCACAATTCTCCTAATGTCTGTTCCCCCGTTTTGTTCTTCTCTCCTCTGCCCCTCTTCTCTCCTGCCCCCCTTGCTGTGCGTTGTGTTAACTCTCATACGAGTCTCGACAATGTATATTAAAAAAAAAGACAATTACACTACCAACTTCATTCTCATGTCAATATTAGCAATAGCGACTTTTCTGTCGAGTTTGCATCTCCTGCCGCCACTGAATACTGCCACTACTGCCAGTATAGTTGCCATTATTGTCGAGCTAACATGGCTGAGGTCACTCTCACACCAATGTGTTATTTTCTTTTTCCTGATATCACTCACAACAATCTATTAGCATTTAATATGATGCATGATGTTTGCACAGTCACAGATCAAGATCACTCAGTGGTACAATGACGACATTCAGATGAAACTGTTCATTGAATCTGATGACACTCCTTCAACATGTATAATTTACTGTCTGAAATTCAAACAAATGTCCAGAACTTTCTCAAATTCAGTGCTACGAAGAAATGTATGGTAATACTTAGCTCCTCATCCATTCTGAAACGTTAGGCTTCAACCCCCAAACAGTGAAACTTTGGATTACCACTTCACTTCTGCTTCCACTTGATTTAAATTTAGTTGTCACTAGAGTTCCAATATTTTCCTTTATTACGTATACAGTATTATTAAAATAAAAAAAAATCCATTTCTTTCCATCTGGGTATTATTGCACATATCCATTCATGCTTTTATCAAAGGAGTACTAAAACTTTGGATAATGTTCTCGTAATATCACACTTAGATAACTGCAATTCATCGTTAGCAGATTTATGATGTCGTACAACTGAAAGCATCAATTCACATTTGGTGAAAGGACAACTGGATTTCAGAAGTTTTTGACAAAATTTGTTTCCAAAAATTAAACTGAATAACTCATAGAATTGTATCAAAAATTTTCGAGGGATGTATATAAAACACAACGATCTCTCTTTTTCACAATTTCATAAAACACAATGATCTTTTCATAAACAATCTTTCTGACTCTGGAAAATCCTCTATCGATTTGCTGATGACTCCACTATGCCATAACATGCCCCATCCTTCAGATAGGTAGGCAGCAGCCTCTTCCCTCTCTTCAGACCTTGGTAGAATTGCAAGCTAGTCAAACACTTGGAATAAGTCTTTCAATCCTGATAAATCTCACACTATCACAATCTCTCTCTCCAAAAGGACTGTCTTGCTCACCCTCCCATCTACTCTCCAAACAATCCTCTTGAAGAAGTTCAATCACTCAAACTCTCGGGTCTCACTATCAGCCATGATCCTTCTTTGGCAAACCACATTTCCGAGTTGGCCTCCAAAGCCAAGCGCTGACTGGGCATCCAACGCCAAAGTCCTTCCTTGGCAAACCTAAACTCTTATGCACCGATAAGGCCTTCATCCACAGCTTAATGGATTACTGCTCTCCACTCTGGGCTGGAACGTCCCTGCCTCACACCTTGAACCAAGGCCTTCAATATCATTGGAATCTCCCATTATAAACTGAGTCTATGGGCCTATCACTTTTACCGTCGCAGACAGATAGGTGATCTCTCTGTCTTATACCACCACCTTTCTGGTCTTGCATCCTCTGCCCTTTCCATGCAAAACCTACGAGAATCGCCAGGGTTCTTTAGATTCCCCCTCCCCCGAATGGAAGGAGAACTGTTCCCGTGATCCTGAGGACGCAAACACCAAACACAGAGTTTGCCTGGACTGGACAGAAACCAGTCTCACAGCATGTCGTTTGTCAGGAAACTGTTGCCCATTTGTCCCATCAAACCTAGACAAGGGCACCTCTCGCAGCTCGACCAGACCCCATCAATTATTTCATTCCTCCTGCATCTTGCAACCATTTTTCTCTTTCTGTATGTCTGACTACCTCTTGATAGTTGGTGTCAATAAGGATAGTAGGGGAGTATCTACGGAGGGTATCAGTTAACCCCCCCCCCCCAGGACTCTACCAACCAACTTTTTTAGCTTCCTTTTATGTCCTATTACACATTTGAGATGTTAACACAAAAAAAATTCCAGGCACTCTGGCGATATTAAAGATGGAGTCAAAATGGCCACCAAAATGGGTAAAATCATAGAATACGGTATATACCATCTCAAAAATGTGGCAAATTGGAAAAATAATCATTGGGATTGGTTCCTGATCATTAGTACTAGTTTCTCATAATCGGCTGTATACTGCTTTCTGCATTTTGGGTGGTATTGGGCCTCTGCTGCAAACAAATCAAATCCTCGGATTCACTTAAGAACCACTCATTATTGTTCGCTTCTGCTATTTGCAGCACTTTCTGCCATCCATCACATTCAAATGAAGAGGTGCCTTCCTTTGTGTCGATGCCTGCCTTTTTCACATGGATTCGGCCTTCAGTATTGCAGAAAATACAATCAGATTAAAAATGATTTTTCTGATGCTTTCTTGCGCTTTAACCTCCCTTCTTGGCTGGTGATGGTCCGAGCTTCAGGATCGTTAGGTGGTTCACTAGCTGTTAACCAATGTAGGTTCAGGGTAAATCTTTGGTAACATCCTCGGTGATAGCCCTCGTTCTCCTGGATCTCATCCGGAATGCCCTGACAGATATCTGTCATTCAATATGAAGAACCTGGTGTTCAGCTAAGCGACGATCCCGTATATTTTTGAGAAGTGCCAATCTATCATTTGGATTCGTCAAGTCTGAAAAATATGTGAACGATCCATGCTTTATTCCAGACATATGAATGACACAATGTTCCCGTTTGCGTTTTCTTTCCATTTCAACAACTTTCTTTTGACAATTACATTAAACTATTTATGCTCGTCTGACATCTTGACTTGTGATCTGATGTTGACTAGCTACGGTCTTGTTAAGCTAACTAATCTAACCTGGAAAGAGAAAAATCAAATACACATAAAAAGATTAGTACACATAATACTTGAGTGCATGTAAATATTCAAAGTGCATCGGGGTGTGTATAGGGGTGTGTTTGTGTGGGTGTGTGTGCGGGGGGGGGGGGGGGGGGGGTGTTTTCTGGCTTTCAAATTGTCCGCCATCTTCAATTCCAAGTACGATAACAAAAAATTACAAGACGAATATTCCATGGTTCTGTCCCTCTATTATTATTACATTAATGATTATTTGAAGCTGACATTTGATATTGTTGCGGTTCTCGGAACCGCATGCATACAACAGATAGTTGTCCCGAGTCAGTTATGCCATTAATATACGTGCAGATAGACCCGTTCCTTTTGTGTATGGGAGGACAAGGGAGTGCGTTGCGATGGGCTATTAGTTAGGATTATTAAATCATTTTTCCCTTTTATTTTATTCCCACCTTTTCTTTTCTGAGGTAAATCTGCCTCGCTTGCCCTTGTCTCGCTTACCACAGCATGACAACCCACGGTACCCTCCCCAACGATCACTTCTGAGCAAAATCGCAACGTGCACTATGGAGTAGACTGGCGCTTTGAGCTTCCACCGCGACGTGTCCCGTACGCTTTCGCACCCAGGTGGGCGGGTTATACCGGCGTCTGGCCGAAACCCGGCCCAGGATGGCGAAACACGTGAGGGGTCGGGGCCAGTCGGAACGCCGACTCAGACGATGACGTCGGATTCGCATGGCCTCCCCCGACCTCCGAGCTATATAAAACACGGAGAATCCTCCGTGTTGTGGTTGTTGTGTGTGTGTTCTTCACGCGGAGTGTTCCTGCTACTTGACTCTGCCCACGTCTCGCCTTGACGGTCCGCCTCCTGTTCCTAGTCTCCACCCACACGACCTCGCTTCCTGCTTCTTGACCAAGCCTCCTGCCTGGTCCTGCCTACTGCTCCACCCTCGCCCTCTGGACTCCTCCCTTCTCCACTCAAGCTCTTCCTGTTCGGAACACGATCTCCACACGTGCGGTTGTGGCCAGAACACGACTATTGTTGGGTACCACCCCACGGAACATCCCCCCCCCCCCCAAAAAAAACGCCCAGGTAACGAAACCTATAACCTCAACCCCCTCCCTCCCTGGCTGAAAAAGTTCTTTTTTCATTGGGGTTTCTTCTTTTCCTGTGTGTGTGTGTCTGAGTGTGCTGGCGCCTGTCTGTTAAGTAAGCCTGAAGAAGATCTTTTTATTGTTGTTACTGTGAATAATCTCACGTCAAGTCTGCACTGTGTCTGCTTTAGTAAGTTGCTTGTATAATTGTCGCACCCCACACCTCTCTTTCTTTCCCTGCGTTATATACCCAATAAATCTTTGTTGTGCCACATGCTTTTCCTCGCTTGCTGTAAATAAACAATCATCATTAGAAATGTTCCAGCTCGCCTGTCTTTTTCTTCTCCCTCATTGGTCCAGCATGGTTCGAATCCAGGTTTAGCCGGGTCTTTATTCCCAACGGTCCGTTCCTTCTCGCCGGTACGTCCTTGGCAGTGCCGCTCGGCTGCATCCGATCCGGTAGAGTGATCCGGTTCGGACAAGGCATACCGAGGGCGTGGTTCCCCGGTGGTTAAACCGCGTGGTTAATTAGGTAACCCGATTCCATAGGCGGGAGACCCTAGGTCACGCGGTTGAGTTATTGGCATCCACGGTCAGTTAAGCGACCCACCGAGTCACGGAATAATTATCCGTGAGCGACGGCCTACAACCGGGGAATCTGATGGGAATTGACGTAGCTTCCCCCACCTAGTGGTCTTCTCACCTGACCCCGCAACAATATTTACTATGATTTTACCATTTTAAAACTCCATCTTGGATTTTATGGATGGCAACAAAACATAAATCACCACATAGGCCTATTAGTTTCTAATAATCAGGAACATATATTACAATGAATCCAAATATTAATTTACTGTTTATATTATTCGTTTCAGGCTTATATACAATTTTCTATGATTTTGCCGATTGTGGCGGCCATTTTGGATGCCATCTTGGAATTTAAGCATTGTAACTAAATTCAATCACTAGGTATTAGTTACTAATGATGAGAAACATTATTCCAATGAATAATTTACAATTTTGTCCCAGTTTTTGGCTGTTATATATTGATTTTGCATATTTTGGCAGCCATTTTGAACACAATCTTGGATTTTTTAAATGCCAACAAAGCCCAATTATCAGAAACTATTAACTAATGATCAGGAACCAAATCCCAATGATTATTTTTCCATTTGCAACATTTTTGAGATGTTATATACCATATTCTATGATTTTACCCATTTTGGTGGCCATTTTGGACGCCTCCTTGAATATCGCCGGAGTGCTGGGAATTTTTTTTGTTAACATCTCAAATGTGTAAAAGGACCATAAAAGGAAGCTAAAAAAGTTGGTTTGGTAGAGTCCTGGCTGGGGGGGGGGGTGCACGGATACCCTCTGTAGATACTTGACTAGAGGGCTAGTCAGATTAAACCAACGATCTGTTTATAGTTGATAAGTGAGCTTTATATGCCGAACAGGATGTCTTCTCCATTATCTCCACCACCGAAGGTGGACAGAGGTTATGTATTCAACCGTTTGTCTGTCTGTCTGTGAGCAGCATATTACCTCAAAACGTTATGGACGGATTTGGCCGAAACTTGGTGGACAGGTTGGATGTGTGATGAGAACAAATTGATTCGATTTTGGTGAAGATCCAGATTCTAGAATTTTAAAAAGTGATTCTTCCCATTGAGAGATGGGCCAAAAACAATATATAGCATGACATTTCAAAAAGTTGTGGACGTGTTATGACAAAACTTGGTGGATGAGTTAGGTAGGTGACAAGAACAAGCCGATTCGATTTTGGTTCGGGTACGGATGCAGATCCGGCCTATTGGTGGATGCAAAACGTAAGCAGTTCAGCATGGCGGTATGAGTTCGACTGAATGCCATTCTAGTTTCAAAATATTATTTTACAGCAAGGTAGAAATATGAATGTACAATTATATTGGATAAAAATTTATATCGCAGGTGACAGTCGCTTCTGATCGAGGAAAATGGCCGAGAAAAATCAGATTTAAAGATTGATACACCCAGTCCTCGCTTAATGTCATGGTTACGTTCTTGTGAACATCAACGTTAACGGAATCAATTTTCCCCATAAGAAATAGATAAAATACACCAATTACGTTCCACAGCCTCCCTTTGCCCCATAAAATACATAACATGTTCAACATAAATTCAATGGGATTTTATAGAAAATATATATTATACATCCAAAAAGATAAGCTAAATTAATGTACCAAAAAAAACAAAAAGATAAATAAAGTAGCCTCCTTACTCGATAATGTTCTTGAACTCAGGCGGGAATATCTCGGAAGCAACGGTAACTGAACTAGCGGCTTCACCAGCCATCTTAATATTGTGGATGTTATAACGTTGAAACCATCCTCGGCTGGCTGTAAAGTTCTCATCCTTCGATCCTTCACCCTCTATGGCCTTTAAGTCGTTATCCAAGGAATTTGCTTTATGCTGGATAACTAAGGCTCACAGGAGCATTGCGGTGATTCTGGTGCTCTATCCACATAGCCAGCATCTTCTCAATCACGGAACTTAGAGCACGACTTGTCTTTGTTGCACTCGTCGAAGTACCACTTCCAGCACTTGCCTTAATCTTGTCTGTGCTGGTACGGATAGTACGCACTGTTGTGGGGGTTCTGCCGAACGCTATACCAATGTCCACAGCACGTTCACCTTTCTCAAAATGGTGCAAAACCTCCATTTCCATCGCAAGGCTAATGGTCTTGTGCTGCTTCTTCACAACACAAGCATCACAAACACTTGATGGGTGCTTGGGAGCCATTTTGAATGGTTACAGTACAGTATTTATAGCAAAAACACTTAAGCACGCACATACCCTGCGGAAGCTTAACAAAGACTGGGGAAAAAACGCTTTGGGATGCTGTGACACTCCATGAGAGAGGGTAGCGCACCAAGATGAGAGAGGGTGGTGCACCATACAAAGTAGTTCGTGTTGGGTGACAACGTTATAACGAATCGGTGGGATCATAAAACAACATTGTTGGAATTATGGGTATCTAAAGAGAAGCAACGTTATAATGAAACAATGTTGTCTGGAACAGCGTGAAACGAGGACTGGGTGTACTAACCAAGTGTGCTGCTCTGAAACATTTTAATTCAAAACATGCAAGATTATCACAAACAAAGTGAAGAAGTCCGACGTGAATATTGCAACAAACGTTAGTTATGTGTTTTGCCAGACCTCGTCTTCATCGATGCCAACAATGCAAACAACAGAGGCGAAGCAGCGAAAAACTAGACGAAAATCTTTGTATTCCACAAAAGAACACTGAAAGAGAAGACGTGAAAAACAAAATCATTTCACAATTCCAACATAAATTACACAAATAATATACAAGCATCATACCTGTAAAAGAAAAAAAATAAACACAAGGAACAACTTAACACAATAACTCAGAAAATTAGGCATTGGAGGAAGGAAGGAAAAAAGAGAAGGAGGGAGAGATGGCAGGATATCTGAAAATTATTTCAGCTAGTAATCCATCCATCCATCCATTGGGACCAGACTCTGTGCAGAGCGTTGGTGCTGCCTCAACAATCTCCTTGGCTATTGGACACAATCCTGGACAGGTTGCCATTCCGACACAGTATACCAGCATGCTGGCACTCATTTTGCCGACCTCGGAAGGATGACAGGCAGAGTCAACCCCACCTGGTATAAATTCAAGAGCTGAGTGGGATTTGAACTCAGGACCTCAGATCCCAAGCCCACCACTCCAACCATTAAGCCAACACCAAGCATATGCCAATAATATAATACATTGATATAACAACCCGGACAGAGATCCAATATATATATATTACTAAAAACTCTCATCTTGAATGTATGTATGTAATGTATGTATGTTTCCCGAAATACAGCCAAACATTACACAATAGCGCAAAAATGTTAGGGCCACCTTACTCACCATTCTCCTGCGGTGTGCAGTATCAACGTTTCGTTCAAATCGGGCAACAAAAATTATTAAAAAATCAATTCCCGATTCAGTCAAGTACTCTTCGGATAATTTGATCAAATGCAAACAACCTCAGCGGTATAGTTCGCTGAAGCTATCTTTTTTCTTGAAATGATTTTTTTTTCATCAACCGCTTTCACAACGGGAACCACGAGTTCACGGGTCGTCTAGAATATATATAAAATCAAAACGTGTGGAGTGTGACAAAACATCAAACGGAGCCACCTATCCGGATTTCGGGTTTATTTGCCCTTATTTGGACAGCATACTGATAAATATCGAACCAATGATGACCACATTCGTCATTTATACATCAGACGCACCTCCTGACTGTTGTGGTATCAGTCGGACTATGTTAAATGGAGATCGGGGAGTGCCTCGTGCACTCCGTTTCAATTTACCGATCACTCACGTGCCTTCTGCTTGAATGGTTTGCATAGCAGAAACAATCGTCTAGGTGGTGGATGGACAGTTGTTCTTTGCGGATTATGCGGTTTTACTGTGTGAGACGTAATCCACGGCGATGCTCACCATAAGTCAGGAGGTGCGTCTGACACACACATAATATTGTGACGTCCACGGGACTTGAACAGTCCGCCAACGTAGATGTGCCGAAACGATGGAGGCGGTTTATTTTTATATAAACCCAGGATGGCGGTTTAAATCGCTCTCCAGCAAACGGGAACGAGGAAAGTGGCACGAGTGCTTTTCACTGAGTAATAATGTTTATTTCTCTAACCAGAACGATAATAAGACTCGGCAAGAGGAGGGGATCACGTGGGCGATTCGACGGGAGGGTGGTGTGGGTTCGGGCGTGGGGGAAACAAACAATTCCAATGGATATACAAACTCCAAACCCTCTAAGGCGCCAGCCACACACACACACCACACACAGCAGCACACACACACACCACACACACACACACACACACACGCACGCAGACACAAAACGTAGCTAGTGTCAGAGGCTTGCCCGTCGGTGTCGATGTAAAAGTCACTGGATTGGTGCCGGACGAGCTGGCGTTGCGCCCGTCAGGGGCAGGCGACACGGTGGTGCCGAGGTTCCGTCAGCCCTTCCGCCAGAACCGCGGTTTCCGGCCTGTGAGCTCCAACTAGCCACCGTGGTGCTGTTCCTGGTGGTTCGACCTCCTGGTGTAGGCCCAAGACCGCTCACAGGCCGCCAGGGAGCCAGTTCTAGCGCCAAGAAATGCGAGCAGGAGAGGAGGCAGGTCCGCCCGCGCGTTCGGTTCCGGTACTCCATCCAATCCCTGGTAGCCCCAGAGCCAAGAACTCCAGGAGCCAAACCGAGAGGTGAGGACGAAGACAAGGGTGCAACGTGGACAATTCTATGGCCACGAGACACGCGATCCAGGTGAAGCACCAGCGCATAAGGGGGCGAGAGAGAACGCGCCAGAGACAAACAGCCTTGACAGCCTTTCTTTTTTATGACTTCCTCTTCTCCACCCATCAGGAACGTTTTATAACTCGAGTACTCGTCACTATCCAATGGAAGCGCCTTTTTTGCCTCTGCGTGTCGCTCTCCCACAATCGTGAGCAAGGGGCGGAGCCATCCGCAGCACTGTCCTGTTATGATCACGGCAAGCCTAGAGGGAAATACTATTAAAGAGAGAATACGCAATAAACACTTAACCCTAAACCCGTCTACCTATAAATTTAAGTGACATTTATCATTTCCCCCTTAAAAGAAATGGACATTTACCACGACAATGTTAGCAACCAACTAAAAAGTGAATTGCTACTTAATTACATCTGAGATCTGGTACAACTCGATATCAGCATAGGATACCTAATTGTAACATCCTACATTAGCTTGAATGCATACCCCCCCCTTAGACGAGTAAACAATGCGCCCTCCTCTGGTACATGGACAGAAATTTCGTCAGCTGGCAAGGCCTGCTCAAGTATAACCAAGGTCACAGGTCGCGTAACAGTTGTTGTACCAAGCCTTAACGAACTTTACTGACTCACACCTATTTAACGTAACGAAAATGAAAATAAGTTGTTTCGAAGTTTCGGTCCGACCGCGCGTGATCGGCGCGTAACTCCAATCGCACGCGCGCCCACCGGAACGGACAAGATTCAGATCGTGAGACCGCTGTCGCAGGGAACAAGCCAGAGAGCATAGTCAACGGGTGGTCTTTCGTACCTCACCACAATCCGTCGCCAATTGGCCACTGGCCTGCAGGATACGGGTTGTATCGACCAATTCGACCTACTATATACCTGCGCGATAGATTACTGGGCGTATCAGTGACGCTCGCACGCAAGGCGGCTAGGCACACGAACCGCTTAAGCGGATCCGTGTCCGTGCTTCAAGTGAGATACGAGCGGTGTTATGCCGGGAACCCGGACGGATGTAATTCTATTACTGGTGCTTACA
>CM068965.1:62704131-62721649 GCA_035128595.1 Eptatretus atami | reverse complement strand
TCCATCGACCGGCCCCCGTACTCTGCCTGCTGCGGCAGCTCCGTTCCTGCCTCGCCCTTATATAGCGCCGGCGGAGTGGAGAATCCGACCCCTGACCTTTGACCTCCAACCTCTGCGCAAAGCCGTACCTGGTGAACATGGGGCCTCACTTCAAGCCGTGACCCCGACCCGGCAAGCCGACCGTGTAGGCAATCACCAAGCCTCGCCCTGTCAGCCTACAGCCTTCATCCCGCCGAGCCTGATATTGGTATTTTAGCCCCGAAGCTTTGCCTCGACCGCCTGCGGTTTCGATCCGGCATGAGCCCGATGTGTGTGTGAGGTCTCGGGGACGTCGTCCGACGAGCCGATGTTGCGTTGTAACACACCAAGAGTTTGCCTTTCGCGCAGGGCTTCGTTCCCGCGAGCCGGCGTGTGTGTAAATACGGAATCTCCGTCCGCTAATTGACGCTTCGTTTTGCCGACGAGCCGCATGGGTTGCTAACACAACCGAGGCGTTTGCCCTTTCGGCGCGGCTTCGTTCCTCGCGAGCCAGCGATGTGTGTAAATGCCATCGAAGTACCGTCCGCCACGCGGCTTCGTCCCCCCCGACGAGCCGATGTGTGGTATGCGTGTTTCGCCGGGGCTTCGTCCGCCGAACCGATGCGTGTTAATGCATCGAGTCCCTCCGCCACGCGGCTCGTCACGCCCACACAGCCGATGTGTGTATGTGCTCTCGGGGCTTCGTCCCGCCGAACCATGCGTGTTATGCCCGAGTCTGTCGCCATCGCGGCTCGTCCCGCCCGACCAGCCACGATGTGGTGTGAGTCACCGAGGCTTTTGCCTCTCGGCGCGGTGTTCGTCCGTTGGCGCGAAGCGGACGTGCGTTAAAATCACCAACGCGCCTTAGACAGCGCGACTTCGGCGTTGACGGAGCGACGTGGTAAGAAATCACCAAAACGGCCCTTAGACAGCACGACTTCGGCGTTGAGGAGCGGACGTGGTAGAAATCACCAAACAGCCCTAGACAGCGCGAACTTCGGCGGACGGAGCGGACGTGGTAAGAAATCACCAAAACGGCCCTTAACAGCGCGACTTCGGCAGTTGACGGAATGCGCTGTAGAAATCACACGGCCTTAGACGCCCGCGACTTCGTGTTGACGCGAGCGCGACGCCTGTAGAAATCACCAGAGCGATCGCTTAGACAGCGCCACTTCGGCCGTATGATGGAGCGGACGTGGTAGAAATCACCAAACGCGCCCTTAGCCCAGCGCGGACTTCGCGCTTGATGGAGCGCGACGTGTTGAAATCACCAACGGCCGCTTAGAAAGCGCGACTCGGCGTGGCCCTCGGCGTACGAAGGCGATGCCACTCATGTTTGTGGGGCGTAGCCGTTGTTGATGGTAGGCGGAGGGAGAAACGCGAAGGTGGGGGGTTTGCGTTGTGTTGTTTGTGGGGCGATTGTGGCTGGGTGGCAATTTGCGTTTTGGGCGGATGATGAATTGTCCAAAATAATGATGCAGAAAAACCAAAACGGCTATCTCAAAGGATCACAGCCCTTGTGAAACGGAAAATTCCCTCAAACAACGTGGGGAAATCTAACTACACATATACTTATTGGTATAACTGATCTGAGGACCCTTCATGGTGTAGTGCCGAATTTCACGCCGCAACAATAATACATATATATATAATATATATCCATTATTGCTGCGGCTTCTGGGAACGCATCTCCAAAGCAATAGCAACCATCATACAGTGGCCCCTAGACAGTTATTCCATTAATATCGTTCAGATAGTCCCTTCCCTTTTGTCTAGCAGGACAACGGGACCAGTTGCATTGTGTAAACTTCATAGCTAGGTCTGATTAAATCTCTGCAACTCATTCCTATTCTTTTTCTACTCTTATTCCTAAGTGTAAATCCCAGCCATTGCACCCTTCACTGTGAGACGGGTCCTCAGCGAAGGCCAAGCAGGCATGACGCCGGACACCCCTCTGCAGAAATCACAGCCTGCCAAATGCACGTGCAGTAGGTAATTTCCACCCACTGCACAGAAGGCGCACCCAACCGACGCCCACACAATGCACGGAACACGTACCAAGGAGATGGAAGAACGGCACCCTAAATGCTGACAACTTGCAAAGCGCACGAAAGCGGACCCTTTCCAAATCCCCATTTAATAATTAATATCTATCTTCTTCTTCAACTCAACCCGATACACATAATTATTTCCAATCTTCCCTTAATTCCTGACACAGCAGATCAGGGCTGGCACGTGCACCCACCCTCTGATCCGCGAACACCATGCTCGATGGCGGGCGGACCCCGCGCTGGCACGTGCTGAATGGCGGAACCCGTGCACCCTGTAACGGGGCATGCTCGATGGCAGGCGACCCAACCGCGCTGCGCACGTGTACAATAGCGGAGTCGCGCGCAGCCCGTGATACTTTATCATGAACAGAACGGGGCACGGAGTAACCACATCTTTGGCCGGGTCTGCGCATGCGGGTTACAATAACATCTTCTATCGGTCTTCGCTCACCACGACGGCAAACAAATGTCTCCCAGAGGCAAACATCTCCCGACCTCCGCCTCGATGCGGCTGCTACCAGGCAAGAGGCAAGCTGTGCGCCGGATCGCTCCGGGCCACGTGGCGCACATGGAGCAGGCACATTGACCAGTGCCAGCCGCGGGTCGTCGGACATGGTACGGGGTTTCGGTGCAAAGCGAATTTATTATCACGGGTTCGGTGCAAGTGCGATTCATGTCGCGGTGCCCGGAGCAGACGATCCACAGCTTGGAACCATCTGGCCGGAAGTGAGGTAGAAGCCGCTTCCGGTCATGGCGGCGCCCGTGTGCTTGCCGGGCCCACCAGAGCGCCCGATTCGGGTGACGACACATCGCTTCGGGTCGTCGCCCCCGCCAGCACCCCGGATCTTAAAAGGACGAGTCCGCAGGGCGGTGGTAAGAGTAGTCATCGTCGTCCAGAAAGAATAGTAGTCGTCTTCAGTAGTAGTCATCATTCGAGAGTCGTTGGTGTGTGTCCGTTTCTGCTCGCTCAGTCTGTCGATTCGTCTTGCTCGTCCTGGGCCTGGAATTCATCTTCAACCATTTGCCTGCTGGCTCGCATTCTCACCACTTCTCCCAAATTCTCCACCCACTTGTTTTGGATCCCGCTTCTCTCCACCCATTGGCTTTTGACTCCACCCAAGTCCTCCTGCACGCCGACGGTCGCGTTCATGCTCTAGACGACGCAAGCTGCACGAAGTGCCACTAAGCAAGAGACGACGCAACAGCTGTCAGGGAGTATCGCACAGCGGAGCACCCCCCTCCCACCACCCCCCAAGACGTATTGGTGGCCGCGATCGGGCAATCGTGCAAGGTATTGAGAGACCGTTAGCCTCATCTCTCTCCTTTTCTCTTCATCTGGGGTTGTGTGTGGTGTGTGTCCTGGCGCCTGTCCTTGTTTAAGTTAAGAGTGTACAATAAATTATATCGGGATAACTCTGCTCTGTGTCTGCTTTTGTAAGTTGCTTGTATAGTGCTGCACCTTCATTTTTTCTTGCTATTCCTGCTACAGACAACAATAAACAACATTAACTGTGCCACATATCTTTCCTCACCTACCTGTTATAAATCTTTGTAGAAATGTTCCCAGCTTGTTTTTGTCTGTTCTTTCATTGATCCAGCATGGTCCCGTATCCTAACTTAGCGGGACTTTATTCCTAATGATCCATTCCTTTGAGCCGGTACGTCCTTGTCAGTGTTGCTCGCGGCTGCATCTGATCCGGTAAAGTGATCCGGTTCGTTCAAGGCATAGACGAGGGAGTGTCCCCGTAATTAGATCACGTGATAATTTTTTTAGGTAACCGGATAAACTAAGACGGAGGACCCTAATCATGTGGTTGAGTTATTGGTGTTTCAGTCGGTTAGCGACTCGCCCCGTCACGGAGTTTATCCGTTGCGACGGCTGCAATTCCGGGAGCCTGGTGGGACCGAGATAGTTCCCCACCCCGGTGGTCTTCCTCAGCCGACCACCGGCAACAATAATATATAATTATATTGTACGGGCGGGGGTCGGCCGCCAACCGACCGCCTGAACGGAGCCGCAAGTCGAGTCGGCCCGACCGATCGCCCGAATATAGATCGCCGCCCGGATAACTCCGAGCGACGGGTCCTTGTACAAGAACGAAATACGCCAAATCGGCAGATCACGTGGGGTAGGGTCGATTGCCAACTTCAATGTACCTAAATACCCACGTGATCCAACACGGGGTATTCCAACCCTCGAGGAACTCGTACGCAACAAACCGCCGAGGCCGAGCTTGTCCGTGCACGATTCCGAGCAGGCGTAATCGCCGAGACCACGTCGGTCCAAATGTCCCCATTACGGCAAACCACGTTTCTAAACTCCCAACACACGAAATGCTTCATCAATGAGGGAATGCGAGAAACGAGCAGGTTTACATTTCACAAGGACATTTATTATAATGAAACACGTATGCAATTAAATAAGGGCAAACACCGTATCAATTATTACAGCAACAAAAGAACTACAACCGTCTATAAGCATTATTAATGTACAGTCACTTACACAGTTTACTACGGGACTCGGCGCCACAAACAAACATTCATTCGAAAGAAAAGCAGGAAAAGACCCATCAAAGGCAATGGGGTCAGATGGACCTCTTGGGTCTTTATGGCGTGGGACTTGGCAGACCAACGAGTCCCAACGAACCTTGCAGGTTTCCTGCACCCTCGTGGTGTCTGGCTTGGGCGACCCACGATGCTCTTCCCACGGCAGCTAGCGTAGCCGCGGTCGAGCCGGCTTCCGTGTGGCAAGGCGAGCTCTCTCCGGCTTCTCCTCCACGAACGCGCTTGGGCGACCCGCGATGCTCTTCCCACGGCAGCTACATAGCTGCGGTCGAGCTTGGGCCTTCCGTGTGGCAGCGAGCATCTCCTCCGGCTCTCTCCACACGAACGCGCTTGGGCTGACCCGCGATGCTCCTTCCCCACGGCAGCTAGCGTAGCCGCGGTCGAGCCTGGGCCTCCGTGTGGCAGGCGAGCTCTCTCCGGCTCTCTCCACACGAACGCCGCGGTTGCGCGACAGCAGCAAGGCTGCGCCTCAGCTCGCGTCTCCTTCGCGACCCGGACTTCACCAAGCTCCTTGGCTTCTGGGTTCTCCCGACTCCCCAAACTGCGAAGCAAAAAGCTTACTCCTCCCACGGGACTCAGCACACGAACTCTGCACGGGCTCCCACGAACTCAGCCACGAACTCAGCCCTACCACGGGACTCCCACGGACTCTTTTCACGGGACTTCCACGAACTCTTTTCGAACAAAGAAAAGATGTCCTCTTTATCCTTTGCACCCCTCCCCCGCCCCCGGCGTGACTCATGCCCTCGTGATCCACCCCCCGCCCACCAGGGTGGAGGAAGTTGTTGACGTCACCGCAGGGTTCTTTCTTCCTCTCGCAGAAGAGAAGAGGGAGACGTCTCCTATGTTTCGTTCCCTAACTATTAAATCGATCCGCAGCACATCTAATCGATCTCTGAACATTTAAACAATGAAGGTGAGCTTATCTAGGGAACATGCCATTATCGACAATAGCTGACTAAGGGAACCTGGTATGTTGTGTGCAATTGAATTCCAAATTCGTAACAATATATTATATATATATATTTTATACATCCGCACACACACACACACACACACACACACACACACACACCACACACACACACACACAACAACATTTAGCTCATTGGAGCTTATGGAATGGTGTTGTCTGTCCGTCTGCAAATAACTTTCAACTTCTATGAAACTACACATACGATTTCGATGTAAACTTTACCCCAACCTTCATCACCCGTGATGTACCAAAGTTGTTCACGGCATTAAAAAACAACATAATAAAATAATAAAAATAATAATAAATAAAATTTTCTGGGTCTGAAGGGGTCTATGGACGGAGTTTATGGGGGGTGGGAGGGGGGGTTGTTTCCCAAGGAAGATATTTGCTTTCTTCTCAGAAACGACACACAATTCCGATGTAACTTGACTGCAACCTTCCTCACCCATGGTGTACCAAAGTTTCTTCTGACGTGAGAAAAATCGGGCTCTCAGGGGGTGTAGCGGGGTTGCCCCCAAAACATGTATTTGCTTTCTTCTCCGAAACTACATTTACAATTTCGATGAAACTTGACAACAACCTTCAATCACCCATGATGTACCAGAGATCGTTCATGGTGTTAAAAAATCCATATGTTATTTACTTTCTTCTCCATTACATATTTTGTGGGTCACCATGCCTACCAGTGGTTCCCGGTTATCTTATCCAGCCCCTACCAGGTGAGCGCCCAGGGGTATTGCTTCCCTACTAATATTATTATACTCTCACAACAACACATTCTTGCATCCATACTTACATATCCATTGCCGTTACATTGGAATAATCAACTGCCCAGAATAACTAACTTAATGACCTTCTGATCATCAGCTTGGCACCATTGATCACCAAGTTTTCAACCCTGCTCAAATCTCCCCGAACAGTAAATTCACAACCATAGTTGTATACAAAGGTCACACAATCAGGCAGTGCAGTGTGCCGAATATACCTACTCTCTGTCTGCCTGGTCAGACATTGTCTTGCATTACAAGGCATTAATTACCATGATGAAAAAGATCAATAGATTAGACATTAAAAGGACAAAATACAATATCAGACTATGTATTTCATAACTCATCCACCAAGTTTTTTGGTTTTTTTAAGCCGGTAAAGCCGCTTCAATATTTGGTATGTCGTTCCTTCCATCTGTCCATCAAAAATGAAGAACCTAACACCAATGTTAATTATATAGTGCTACTTTTACATCATGAACTTTGTTCCATTTACTTGTCGAACAATGACTAGTGTAGGCATGGTTTTTATCTGGTTTCTAACCAATAATTTTGCCCGACACTGCCACGGGTCTCAAGGACCTCTCTTTCTCTCTGTCTCTGTCTCGCCAAGGAGAGGAAGAAAGAGCTTTTCCTTCTGGCAGCTCGCCATTTTACAGCCTCAAATTACTTCTTGCCTGGCAGCTCGCCATTTTACACCGTCGTGGAAATGATTCATGGACTTAAGTTTCACTGGAGTTAAACAGGAGTACACTGGAGATCACAGAGTCCAATGGAGTTAAACCACATTCGCAGCACTATATTCAGCAACGCATTTCCTCTCTTGACGAAAGAAGCTTCATATCACGCGCCACCTTGTGGTTCAGTATCTCCAATGGGTTTTCACTCCTATTATTGTACCCCTTTTGAGGAGCAGATTATTCCCACAGGCACCAGACATTTATGACACCCGAGTCATCGAGTGCATCATATTAGTTGGTGGACACGATGCCGAATTGGCCCACAGGTGATGCGCCGTTATCGTTTTTCTTGCTTCTTATTGAAGTTGTGTCTGTATTCGCACACACTCAAGCTTAACAGCTTATGAGATACCGCTCAGACTGGATGAAGTCATCAAACTTTAGCAGTGAATAGAAGTCGATAATTTTATAAAATTCTAAAGGGTAATTCTGAAGGGTTCTGTCATTTTTAGACGTTGCCTGCCTGTTTAATATTAAAACTAGATGGTATTCATAGAATACATACCCCACGCAGTCTTGAGGACTTGGTGCGAGCAAACATTTTTTTCTTTGATCCAATATGGCTGCCAGACCCGTGACCAATGACGTCATCTTTATCAAACCATATTTCCCATTGTATGCATCAATTAGTTATTTGCACTAATCGTAAGAGGTTTCTGACGAAGATTTTCAAAGATTTTTCAAAGATTTTCCCTTTGATCCAATATGCTGCAGACCACATGACACTTGTCATTTTTTATGAAATCCTGTTCAATATTTAAAAGCAATCGGATGAAATTGACAATTTTAGAAATGTGGCTGATGTTGACCTCAAAAGTGACTGTCATATTGTTGCGAATCTGGAAGCCTGAGCACACAACATTCAGGTTCTATAGCTCAGTTATTTCAATAAGTAATATGTGGATAGATAGCTCCCTTTCCCTAGTCTAATGGGTGAATAAATGTACATCGCGCTGTGCGTTATTTTGATAGTAGGGTTTTCTTTTATTCTTTACACACCATCAACGCCAGCATCACCTTCACCTCACTCTGGCCGACGCCATGCCTACGTGCGTGTCCACGTACGTAGGCAGAGCCCACGCAGAATACAGTTCCTCTGGCTGTTTGGGGGGCGGAGCCCACGCAGAACATGTGCTCAACTTCCTGTTGGAGGGCGGTCCTTTGGAAGAAGGCGAGTTCAAGGAGGGGCCTCGTGCGGCCCCACCATCCAGCGTGCTACGGGTGGGTGACTGCCACTCAGCCATCAGATCCCGCGACAGGAGGAAAGGGTCCGCAGTAACGTCACCATGCCCCGGGCCAATCGACGGACTTGCCCACTCTTTGGCCAATGAGAGGGCTGACAGGTTCTGCACGCCAAAACCGTAGTAGGGAGAGCAGGAGGCGGAGGGGCTGAGGCGTCCCCCCCACCCCGCGAGACCGGTGAATAAGGGCGCGGCGCGTCGGCTGAGCTCTCTTCCTCCTCCTGATGATAAAGAGCTTGAGCTTGAGAGAGACGGGAGAATCCTCGCGATCGAGAGACGACAAGAGACCTTCCGGATAAGAACCTTCCCACAGAAGAGCTTGAGAGACACGATCCCCATGAGAGCGCGGGGGTGCACGCACGTCCCTGCCACTGGATTCGGCTCGTCTCTTGCTGGTGTCTGGGTTGGGTCGCCTCCCGTTGGCCCGGTTCGACTCCGCGCAAGACCACAGGAGGGACAGGTCCAAGGCAGAATCTGGTCTTCAGCTCACTTTCCCTCCGAGCTGGAGGCCTAATAAAGACGCTCTTTGGGTCATTTTATTTTGTGTGTGTGTGTGTTGTGTGTGGTGGTGTGTGTGTGTTGTTTGTGGTGTGGTGTGTGTGTGTGGTGTGTGTGTTGTGTTTGGTGTGTGTGTGGTGCCAGTCAGTTATAGTGAAATTGTACAAGTCGTTTGCTGTAATACGTCCTCTTATATGTGATAACTCTGCTTCTTGCGTGCCCCTCCCTTATAAATAAACCCATGTTTAAATGTATCGGTTCGTTTTTGTTTCTTTATTGGTTTAACACGGTGCGTGTTGGAGAAGTAGCCAGGCTGTTTGCTGCTGTAAAGGGAAGTTGGACTGACGAAAGCTCGGCGACGTCCGCTCGGTCACACACGGTTCTGAGTATGCAAGCAGCTCGTTCCGTACGAGTTCTGTCGAGGGTGAATTTCCCCGGTAGTGGACGACGTGGGTATTTAGGTAAATTGAAATTGGCAATCGACCCTACCCCACGTGGTCGACCTATTGGCGAACTTCGGTCCGATAAGGGGCCCGTAATTTTCGGAGTTTTCCGAAAAGGTACGACTACAATTCCGGTGATTGGTAGAGACGACTCTGCTGCTCCATCTAGCGGTCGTGCTCGTGCCGATACAATATCACATGTCATGTAACATGTGGTAAGTTTCAAAGAAGAGCGGGGGATGGAAGAGGAGCGGTGGGGCGGGGGTGAGGAAATGAGCGTCGGGGGGGGGAGAGAGGAGCGGGGGGTGGAAGAGAAGCGGGGGGGTGGGAAGAGAAGCGGGGGGGGGGGAAGAGAACGGGGGAGGAGAGAAGCGGGCGGGGGGGGGTAGAGAAGCGGGGGGGGTGGAAGAGGAGCGGGGGGGGTGGAAGAGGAGCGGGGGGGGGGGTGAGATTTACGTAGGAAATTTGTTCTGGTGTGGGGGGATATGGAAAGAGGGATAGTTTCGTGGGTTTTTGGGGGGTTATGTAGGTGATGTGCTGGGTTTTGCGTTGGGTTTGATAGGGGAGGATTACGTTCTTTGGGGATTTGTTGGGGGCGTTGTGGAGAGGATCGGCGGTTTTGTCAGGGCGAGCTGGTGGCGTGGGTTTTGGTTGGATGAGGTGTTTGTTGTTTTTGTTTGAGTTTTTTGCTGTGATGGTATATTGAGTTGTTTTTTTTGTTGGTCTGTGTGGGGTGGTGGTATTATAGGTGTTTTTTGGTGTTGGTTTGGTTGTTTTGTGTTTGTTGTTTGGTTGGTTTTTGTGTTGGTTTTGGTGGTCGTTTTTTGTTTTTTTTTGTTGTTGTTTTGTTGTTGTTTGTTTTGGGTTGTGTGTTGTTTTGTTTGGTGTGGTTTTGTTTTTTTTTAGGGTTTGTTTTGTTTTTGTTTTTTTGGATTTGGTGTTTTTTTGGGTTTTTTGTTTTGTTTTGGGTGGTGTGGTTTGTGGGTTTTGTTTTTTGGTTTGTGTTGTTGGGTTTTGTTTTTGTTTGTTGTGTTTGATTGTTTTGTATCTTTTGTTATTGTTTTTTTGTTGTGTTTGTTTTGTTTTTTTTATGTTGTTTTTTTTTTTGTTGTGGTTTTTTTTTTTTGGGGGGTTTGGTTGGGAAGCTGTGTTTTGTGTGAAGTTCTTGTTTGTGTTTGTGTGGTGGGGGGGGGGGGGTAAGAGAATCGTAGGGGGTGTTGGATGGAAGAGGGAGCGGGTTTTTTTGTGGTTTGTGGGTTGGTTTTTTTGGGTTTGTGTGTGGTGGTGTGGTATGGATTTTAGAGCGTGTTTTAGGTAGAGAGATGGGGTAGAGTCTTAGGGTGAGGGATATGGATTTGGGGGTTAGTGTTCGTGTTTTGTGGTATGGGTGTTGGTTTGTGGGGATTTAGGGTAGAGTAGCCAGTTGGTGAAGTGGTAGTTTGTATTGTGTGTTAGGCTATG
Source organism: Eptatretus atami (assembly GCA_035128595.1). Taxonomy (NCBI): domain Eukaryota; kingdom Metazoa; phylum Chordata; class Myxini; order Myxiniformes; family Myxinidae; genus Eptatretus; species Eptatretus atami. The sequence continues at coordinate 62,710,889 of CM068965.1, read as the reverse complement.
GTGGCTTTTTTTGGGGTGTGGTAGTTAGTGGGGGTGGAAGAGCATCTGTTGGAGTTTTTTTGGGGGGTGGAAAGTATTGATCTGATTTTTGTGGTTGGGTGATAGTATGGTATAGAGGAGGGTGGGTTGAAGGTGTATCAATTTTTTTTGTTTGTTTTTATAAAGACATATACTGACAGGCGAGTGAAGAGATGATTTGCTTTCGTTTTGATTTAAAAAAAACAAAAAACCTTCAGGTTGTGAAAGGTTAGCAAGAAGAAATAGAGTGGAGGAGCACGAGAGGAGAGAGAAAAAGGTAAAATGAGAGACTTGTAAAATCGGGTGCCTTCAGTAACAGGGATTTCGGCAAGTGTTGCAAGTTAGACAAACGTTACATAAATGCAATAATCGCTTCCCTTTACCAGAAAACAGCAACAGTGATTAAAAATACCAAACACCCAATCAATGAAAAGGTAAAACGTCAAGGCTTTCTACCTGTCCTGGAGGCCGAGCCAAGCACACAGTGACAACGTCTTTCTCCAAAGCCGCTCGCTTGCTCTCTTCCACAAACTCAAAATACCGAGTTAACCTCGTCTGTCCTTGTCGATTTACTACAAACCAAAACTTCATCATACTACAAAAATCTTGTGCTGCTGAAATCGAATGCAAGCCACAAACTCTGCACCAACCTCCACGTGATCATACTCTTCTTCTTCTTCTTCTTCTTCTTCTTCTTCCTCTCAACTATTATTCTTCTTCTTTTTGATTCAATGGCGTTTTCAGAGCCGTGAGGCTCTATATAGGCCACGCACCAAAATCCGTCGACTGGAGCAGACAAGTACGGACTACGGGGGACTTTATATTAAATGACCCGTTTCTTTAATAAATTTCAACAACGATTAACAGAGTCGACGGTGCTTTTGATTCAATCGGCACATTGTGTCCGGTGCACCCGACCAGCTGATCCCATCTCGGACAGAATGGAAGAGGCGCGATCTGGGTCCCCTGTGCTGAGGACCTTGTGTGAAGATGTGATCCAAATCTTCGGGAACCTCACACCGCTCGCAGAGCCCCGTTGGGTGACGCACTATCCGATGTAAATAGGAGTTAAAAGCGCAATTTCTGAGCCTGTAGAATGTAGAGGATTGCCTGGTCTCCGGGAGAGTCAAGGAAACGAGACAGAGGATTCAACCAAAAGGTCCACCGTACACCTGAAAGCACAATCTCACCTTGGTAGAGATCTCACGGTGAAATTGCCATTTTTTGTAAACACGACTCTCCTAATAAGATTAGAAATTCTGACGGGCCCAGAGGGATTGGGGTTTCAAATTCCGAATTGAGTGCATGTTTGGCTGCCTCATTGCCTCCAATGCCCACGTGAACAGCGATGTCTTCTTTCTCTTCTTCCTTGTCCTCTTCCTCCTGCACTGCGGCGTACCCTTCGGTAAGCTCGAACTTTCGCGCGAATTTCACCCTTATTCCTGCGCACGGTACGGAACGATTCGGGAACTGGTTGTGGTGACAGGTTAGGCCGAAAGGTCCACCCTCTGACTGATCCCCGCGAGCCGGAAGGGTCACGCGACTAATTGTCCGTCCGTGGGGGCGAGCCGGTACGGCGAATTCGAGGTCCCGGGACCGATCGCACGCAGACTATAACGGTCGCTGCGAATTCGCCAACAATATATTGTTACCTTTACATCATACTTTTCCCCATTACTGTTTCCAACATGACATTGTAGGCATCGGACGGTTTGTTTTAATTTCTGGTTCTAAAACAAAATTCTTGCGACACTGCTAGGGTCTCAACAGACCTTCTCCCCTTTTCTCATCTGTCTCGCCAAGGAAGGAAGAAAGAGGCTTTTCCTTCTGGCAGCTCGCCATATACAACGCCTCAAATTACTTCAGCCTGGCTCAGCTCGCCATTTTTACACCTACCGTCCATGAAATGATTCCATGACTTAGTTTCACTGGAGTTGTTAAACAGGATTCACTGCGAGATCACCGAGGATCCACTGGGTTTTAAACCACATTCCCACCTGCACTATATTTCGCAACGCATTCCTCCTTGACGAACGAGCTTCATATCCACGCGCCACTTCGTTCATATCGTGGCCAAATGCGGCTTTTCACTCCTATATATCGTACCCCTTTGAGGACGAGCAGCGTTATTCCACAGCACTTAGACATTTTATGACCACCCAACAGTCATCGAGTGCATCATATATTTGCTGGACACGGCCCCGAATGGCCCACACGTTGATCGCCGTTATCGTTTTTCTTGCTTCTATGGAAGTTGAGTCTGTATTCGCAACACTCACGCTTACAGTTATGACGATAACCGCTCAACTGGCTAGTGAAGTCATCAAACATTTAGCAGCAGTGAATACAGAAGTCCATAATTTCTATGTATAATCTGAGGGGTTCTGTTCATTTTAGACGTTGCACCTGCCTGATTTAATATTAAAACTGTAGATGGTCATTCATAAATACACCTACCCCATCGCAGTCTCTGAGACAGGACTTGGTCTGCGAGCAAACTTTTTTTTTTTGATCCAACATCAATGGACTGACCAGAACCCCTGTACCCAATGCAATGACGTCCATCTTTATCAAAACCATATCTTCCCATTGGTAGTATGATCAATTAGTTAAATTTTGCACTAAATGCGTTAAGAGGTTTCTCCGACGAAATTTTCAAAGATTTTTCAAAGATTTTCCCTTTGATCCAATCATGGCTGCCAGACCACATGACACTTGGTCATTTTTATGAAAATCCTGTCAAATTTAAAATCAATCGGTAGGAAAATTGACAATCTTAGAAATAGTTGGCTGATGTTGACCTCAAAGAATGACTGCTATATTGTTGGCGAATCTGGAAGCCTGAGCAACAACATTCAGGTTCATAAGCTCAGTTATTCAATAAGTAAATGTGGTAAATAGCTCCCTTTTCCCTAGTCTAATGGGTGATAAAAATGTACCTGCGCTGTCGCTTATTTGATAATAGGGTTTTCTTTTACTTTTACACCACCATCAACGACCCAGCATCACCTTCACCTCACTCTGGCCGGACGCCATGCCTACGTGCGTGTCAGCACGTACGTAGCAGAGCCCACGCAGAATACAGTTCCTCTGGCTGTTTGGGGGGCGGAGCCCCGCAAGACCATGTTGCTCCACTTCCTGTTGAGAGGGCGTCCTTTGGAGAAGGCGGAGTTCAAGGAGGCGGCCTCGTGGCGGCCCCGACCAATCAGCGTGCTACGGGTGGGGTGCACTGCCCACTCAGCCAATCACCGATCCCGCGACAGGAGAAGGGGTCCGCGTAACGTCACCATGCCCCGGGCCAATCGACGGACTGCCACTCGTTTGGCCAATACGAGGGCGATGAGCAGTTCTGCACCGCCCAAAACCGTCCAGTAGGGAGAGCAGGAGGGGCGGAGGGGCTGAGGCGTCCCCCCCCCCCCCCCGGGAACCGGGTGAATAAGGCGCGGCGCCGTTCGGGCTAAGCTCCTCTTCCTCCTCTGATGATAAAGAGCTTGAGCTTGAGAGAGACCGGAATCCTCCGATCGAGAGACGACAAGAGACCTTCCCGGATAAGAGACCTTCCTCCACAGAAGAGCTTGAAGGAGCACGATCCCCATGAGACCGCGGGTTGCACGCCACGTCCCTGCCACTGGATTCGGCTCCGTCTCTTTCTGGTGTCTGGGTTGGGCTCGCCTCCCGCTGGTGCCCGGTTCCGACCCCGCGCGCAAGACCACAGAGGGACAGGTCCAAGGCAGAATCTGGTCTTCAGCTCACTTTCCCGTCCGAGCTGGAGGCCTCAATAAAGACCGCTTTGGCCATTTATTTTGTGTGTGTGTGTGTGTGTGTTGTGTGTGTGTGTGTGTGTGTGTGTGTGTTGTGTGTGTGTGTGTTGTGTGTGTGTTGTGTGTGTGTGTGTGTGTGTGCCAGTCAGTTAAGTAGGAAATTGTAGCAAGTGCCTTGCTGTACATACGTGCCCTTATATTTGGATAACTCTGCTTCTTGCGTGCCCCCCCCCTCTCATTATAAATAAACCCATGTGTTAAATGTATCGGTTCGTTTTTGTCTTCTTTTATTGGTTTAACACGGTGCGTGTTGAGAAGTAGCCAGGCTGTTTGCTGCTGTAAAGGGGACAGTTGGACTGACGAAAGCTCGGCGACCGTCCGCCTCGGGTCACCACGGTTCGAGTATGCAAGCAGCTCGTTCCGTACGAGTTCGTCGAGGGTGAATTTCCCCGGTAGTGGACGACGTGGGTATTTAGGCTACAATTGAAATTGGCAATCGACCCTTACCCCACGTGTCGACCTATTGGCGAACTTCGTCCCGATAAGGGGCCCGTAATTTTCGGAGGTTTTTCCGAAAGGTACGATCTAATATCCGGTGATTGGTAGAGACGACTCTGCTGCTTCCATCTAGCGGTCCGTGCTCGTCGCCATACAATATCACATGGTCATATAAACCATTGTGTAAAGTTTCAAAGAAGAGCGGGGGATGAAGAGGACGGTGGGGGGGGGGTGAGCATGAGCGGGGGGGGGGATGAAGGGAGCGTGTGGGGTGGAGAGAGAGCCGGGGCATGGGGTGGGAAGAGAACGGGGGGGGGGGAGAGAAGCGGGGAGGACAGAGAAGCGGGGGGGGAGAAGAGAGCGGGGTGGAAGAGGAGCGGGGGGGTGGAGAGGAGCGGGGGGGGGTGGAAGAGGACGGGGGGGAGGGGAAAGAGGAGCGCGGGGGGTGGAAGAGGAGCGGGCAGGGTGGAGGGAGCGGGGAAGAGGAGCGCGGAGGGAGGGGGTGGATGAGGCAGTGGGGCTGTGAAAAGGAGCGGGGGGTGGAGGGGAGCGGGGGGGGGGAGGGGTAGAAGAGAACGAGGGTGGATGAGCAGGACGGTGGGGGCGGGGGGTGGAAGAGGAGCAGAGAAGAAGAGAGACAGGGATGGAAGAGGAGCGGCGGGGGGGTGGAAGAGAGCAGAGGAAGAAGGAGCGGGAGAGGGGTGGAGAGAATCTGAGGGGGGGCGTGGAAGAGGAACGAAGGGAAGAGGAGTGGGGTGAAACATGACAGGAGTGAAGAGATGATTTGCTTCAGTTTGATTTAAAAAAAACAAAAAACCTTCAGGTTGTGAAAGGTTAGCAAGAAGAAATAGAGTGGAGGAGCACGAGAGGAGAGAGAAAAAGGTTAAATGAGAGACTTGTAAAATCGGTGCCTCTCAGTAACAGGGATTTCGGCAAGTGTTGTAAGTTAGACAAACGTTACATAAATGCAATAATCGCTTCCCTTACCAGAAAACAGCAACAGTGATTAAAAAACCAAAACCCAATCAATGAAAAAGGTAAAACGTCAAGGCTTTCTACCTGTCCTGGAGGCCGAGCCAAGCACACAGTGACAACGTCTTCTCCAAAGCCGCTCGCTTGCTCTCTTCCACAAACTCAAAATACCGAGTTAACCTCGTCTGTCCTTGTCGATTTACTACACAACCAAAACTTCATCATACTACAAAAATCTTGTGCTGCTGAAATCGAATGCAAGCCACAAACTCTGCACCAAACCTCACGTGGTCATACTCTTCTTCTTCTTCTTCTTCTTCTTCTTCTTCCTCTCAACTATTCTTCTTCTTCTTTGGATTCAATGGCGTTTTCAGAGCCGTGAGGCTCTATATAGGCCACGCCCAAAATCCGTCGACTGGAGCAGACAAGTAGGACTACGGGGACTTTATATTAAATGACCCGTTTCTTTAATAAATTTCAACAACGATTAACAGAGTCGACGGTGCTTTTGATTCAAATCGGCACATTGTGTCCGGTGCACCCGACCAGCTGATCCCATCTCGGACAGAATGGAAGAAGCGCGATCTGGGTCCCCTGGCTGAGGACCTTGTGTGAAGATGTGATCCAAATCTTCGGAACTCACACCGCTCGCAGAGCCCCGTTGGGTGACGCACTATCCGATGGAATAAGGAGTTAAAAGCGCAATTTCTGAGCCTGTAGAATGTAGAGGATTGCCTGGTCTCCGGGAGAGTCAAGGAAACGAGACAGAGGATTCAACCAAAAGGTCCACCGTACACCTGAAAGCACCATCTCACCTTGGTAGAGATCTCACGGTGAAATTGCCATTTTGTAAACACGACTCTCCTAATTAGATTAGAAATTCTGACGGGCCCAGAGGGATTGGGGTTTCAAATTCCGAATTGAGCATGTTTGGCTGCCTCATTGCCTCCAATGCCCACGTGAACAGCGATGTCTTCTTTCTCTTCTTCCTTTCCTCCTTCCTCCTCTTCTTCTTCCTCCTCTCCCACTCCTCTTCTTTCTTCTCTTCTTCCTCTCCTCTTCCTCCTCTTCTTCTTCCTCCTTCCTCCACCTCCTCTTCTTCTTCCTCTTCTCCACCTCCTCTTCTTCTTCCTCTTCTCCTTCCTCTTCTCTCTCTTCTTCCTCTTCTCCTCTTCTTCCTCTCCATCTTCCCTCCTCCTCTTCCTTCCTCCCATCTTCCTCCTCCTCTTCTTTCTTCCTCTCCTCACCTCCTCTTTTCTTCCTCTCCTCCTCTTCTTCTTCCTCCTCCTCCACCTCCTCTTCCTTCCCTCTTCCTCCATGCTCCTCTTCTCTCCTCTTCCTCCTCTTCTTCCTCTTCCTCTTCTTCTTCCTCTCCATCTCCTCCTCTTCCTCTTCTTCCCCATCTTCCTCTCCTCTTCTTCCTCTTCTTCCTCCTACTCCTCTTTCTTCCTCTTCCTCTCCTTATCCTCTTCTCCTCTCCTCTTCCTCCACTTCCTCTTCTTCTTCCAC
>CM068965.1:62661731-62684207 GCA_035128595.1 Eptatretus atami | reverse complement strand
ATAATTGGAAAAGATAAAGTAATTTGCCCCAGCTGACGGTGGTCTACGGATCATCCTCATCATGTACATTACAATCCCCACCCCGTTGCAGAATCACTGGAAATTAAAAGGAGTTCGGGATAGAAGGCGAATTTGTCGATTACTGTCCACTCTTTATTATGGTCAAGGAACAACCTGCGTCCCTTGGGCTCCTCTGAGTGACGCGCATCCCCCGCCCCTCCCTCAAACCTTTATTTGTTGCACCCTTGGGAGAAGCCAAGCTGTTCCATGAGGCTGCAAGTTGTCTCCATCTCCATCTACGTCACCTCATTAATATTCATCACGTCACCTCATTAATATTCATGATTTTACTTTCTGAAACGAGGTGGCCATTGTAATCTCGACGATTAATGCAACTTTCATTGTTGATTTTTCACATATAAGAGAACATGACGAGCCGGATGAGTATTTTGTGAAACAAATCGTGATCTCATTGTTGTTGATAACATTTCCTTCAATGAGAAAGACGCCACCGAATCGTTCTGGTAAGCAGAAACGCGCAAAGGGGGGCGAGCTGGTGGGCCACGTCCGGCTCGTCATGACGTCATACGTACGACGGAATGTCGTCATACGTACGACGATGATGTCATGACGTCATACGTGCGACGACGATGAACTCCATTATATTGTACGTGTAGCGATGAGAAGGGGTTGATTAATTTGAATCCAAATTTTGTCCGAACCAGTAACATGATTTATTAAGCGTTAACAGAAGATGCGAAAAAAAATAAAATAAATTATGACTAATTGTTCACACACATTACACTAATCAACGGTTACAGGACGTTTTTCGTTGCAAAACCAAATTGATAAAATAGTAACTACCATTTGAATAAGACGAATAAATACGCCTTGAAATGAACGTGTTGCTCAAGTGGAATGAAGGATGGGAAGAGAAAAACAATAATAAAGTAACCGAGGTGATAAAAGGCGGTGTGTGTTCCGGAACCTGTGGCAATGATGGCCGGCGGCGCGGCCTAGTGGGAGGTTGTTGGAGCAGCAGCAAAACACCCCTCACACAGCACACTGTGGCGCTCCTCCTGACGTCGCGTCCGTTGTCTCCTGTTTCTGTCCCTAGGCCTACTCTCGGTGTTTTACGCATCGCATGGCGAGGATCTCCAGCGAAACGGTAAGATGTCCGTGTTCCGTTCTCCGTCTCACTGCTTTACCTGCGAATCATTGAATCTGTTTATTTGCAATGACACGTTGGTCAAACATACTCGTTTGTATTCATGAGGATCATTATTAAACCCCGAGCGACTCTACTAGACCGCCATGCCACGCGACTGGACCTCGTGTCTCATAACCATCCGTATCTGTGTCGGTACGGCTTGTCTGTGTGCGCCGATTTGTGTAGATACCTTTGTTCGATTATCACTGTCATGTCTCCGAGCTTTAAAACACACACACACACACACACCACACACACACACACACACACACACACACACACACACACAACACTCGTACACAACACACACCCCACACACCACACACACACAACGTACACACCACACACTCGTACACACACACACTCGTACACACACACCACAACACTCGTACACACACACGCACTCGTACACAACACACACACACATTCGTACACAACACCACACACATACACACATAACTCGTGCACACACAACACTCGTCACACGCACACACACACTCGTACACACACACACACGTACAACACACACACACTCGTACACACACACACACATCGTACACACACACACACTCGTACACACGCACAACAACACTGTACACACACAACTCTTACACACACACACACTCGTACACACCACACGACACACGCACTCGTCACAACACACACACGTACACACACACACCACGTACACACACACACACACACACTCGTACACACACACACCACTCGTACACACACACACACCATCGTACACACACACTCGTACCACATACACTCGTGCACACACTCGTACACACACACACACTCGTACAACACACACTCGTATAACCACACACACACGACACACACTCGTAACACACACTCGTACACACAAACACACTCGTACACAACACACTCGTACAACACACACCACTCGTACACACACCACTCGTACACACACACGTCACACACAATACACACACCCGTAACACGTACTCACCCTCCTTTTGCGCGTCCGCTCGCCCCCTTGTGCGTCCCCGGACTCGCCCCTTTGTCGCCGGCTCGCCCCTTTGCGCGTCCGCCCGCCAGTTCGCCCCCCTTTGCACGTCCGCCGCCGGCTCACCCCCTTTGTGCGTCCGCCCAGCCGGCTCGCCCCTTTGCCGTCCGCCCACGGCTCCCCCTTTGCACGTCACCACGGCTCGCCCTTTGTGCGTCCGCACCGGCTGCCCCCCTTTGCGCGTCCGACCACCGCGCTCGCCCCCTTTGCACGTCCACACCGGCTGCCCCCTTTGTGCGTCCGCACGCCGCCGCCCCTTTTGCGCGTCCACCACCGGCTGCCCCCTTTGCACGTCCACCACGGCTCGCCCCCCTTTGCGCGTCCGCCCGCTCAGCTCGCCCCTTTGCGCGTCCGCTGCCCCCTTTGCGCGCCACCCGGCTCGCCCCCCTTTGCACGTCCACCCACCGGCTCGCCCCCCTTTGTGCGTCCGCCCGCCAGCTCGCCCCTTTTGCGCGTCCGCCACGGCTCACCCGCTTTGTGCGTTTCTGCTCACCACCTTGTGCCCTTTGCCGTGCGCCTGCTTGCCGCCTCATGGCCTTTGCCTTTGCGCTCCTGCCCTCCCGTTCGCGACCCTTTCGTGCACATGTGCTTGCCTGACAGATCGCAGACCATTTCGGAGCACAGTACAGAGCTAGAAGGGAACTCGGTAGAGCACATACCTCTGTCACCCAATGCCTGATCCATGAGAACATATCAGGCCATGACATTTTTGAAATATATCGCTGTGTATCGTTTTTGGCCCTATCTCTCAATGGTGAAGAATCACTTTGAGAATTAAATAATTCTCGTATCCAGATCCGGATTCAGATCTTCACCAAAATCGAATCTATTTGTCCTTGCCATGCACCCAACGTATCCACCAAGTTTCATCCCGATCCGTCCACAACTTTTTGAGATATCCTGCTATATATTTGTTTCGCCTGATCTCTCAATGGTGAAGAATCACTTAAAGAATTATCAGATCCGGATCCGGATCCGGATCTTCACCAAAATTGAATCAATCAAAGCAAATAGGGTTTTAGGTTCGATTCGGAGGGGGATAATTTATACATCAAAAGAGGTGGTGTTGACATTGTACAGAAATTTAATGAGGCCACATCTAGAATATTGTGTGCAGTTTTGTTCACCACAGTTCTGGAAGCACATGGATGCCATCGAGAGAGTTCAGCGCTGGGCTACTTGATTGATTCCGGGCCTAGCTAGAGACTCAGCTATGAGGAGCAGCTGGAGGAGACGGCTTTATTCACTAGAAAGGAGGCGGTTACGAGGAGATATGATGGAGATGTTTAACATAATGAAAGGTAGAGATAAAATAAATGCAGATGAATTTTCAATAGAGTAGACAGTGATAGAACCACGGGTCATAGCCTGAGAGTAAAGAAGAGGAGAGTTAAGATGGTAGTAAGGTAGGGGACTTTCACTCAGAGAGTAGTTGATGCATGGAATGGTCTCCCTGGAAAGGTAGTAGCAGCAGAAACATCAGATAAGTTTAAATTGGAATTAGATGGGTACCTGGAAGTTGTGGAGATAGAGGGGGATGGGGATGTTGACAGGACTTTTAGGTAGTTCGAGCATTGATGTGTAATTGTGTGCACGTGTACAGAGTGCTGTTGGTGGGGGTCTCGTCAAGGGGTGTTGTGTGTGTTTTTTGACCAAGCCCATGCCCCCTCCCCTGAGGAGAAAATAAATAAATAATAATAATGATACGACAAAAACTTCAAAAAAACAACAACACAAAAACACATGATTAAAAATAAATAAATAAATAATTTTGCATTTTCTTCTTTTGATCTTGTGTTGATCAATTAGTACGGTGCTGATGTGGCGCTGGCGTGATGTGCTGAATGGCCTCCACGTGTCTGATTTCCTTGTATTTCTTTCTTGTTACACACCCAACTTGTCCAAGTTTCGTCGGGATCCGTCCACAACTTTTTGAGATCACCTTCACACAAAGAAACAGACAAACAAATGAACACACAGAAAGAGGTGAAGACATAACCTCATTCACCTTCGGTGGCGGAGGTAATTACAGGAACTTACAGCCCAACCCGGAGGCATGACAGTCTGAATCAACCTGCCTGTTGTTAATTCAACAGAGAAAACAGCGGCTTGAACTGAAGACCCTTAGATATTAAGCCAGCCACCTAACCGTTTAGCCAACACCAGGCTTTCCAGTCCCTTAATGGCCTGTGCCTTTCCAGTCCCTTGTTTGCCCCTCGTGGTATGTTTTTTTCTGTTGTTGCAGTGTTTTTAATATGGTGCCAAAGTGCCAGATTCTTTCCAGCCACCTGTCCTAAAGCTTGTATTCATCGGTTATTGGATCGCTTGCACAATCTTCTCCTCCTTTGTTTTCGGATCTTTGTCGTATTGTATTACTTTCGAAGATGAACCATCCTTTCCCAAGAGATTTTTGTTTTTTATTATTTGAGATAAGGCGATTTTTATTTCTATTTATATTTATTTACTTATTTATTGAATGGCTTCGATGTAATTTTGCAAAATACAAACTGTCATTGCATCACATTTATTGCACTAATGAAATGCTTCTGCAAAATTTATGTTTCAAGTTGGCTCTTGAGTGATCCACTTGCCAATAAAAGGCAATTAAGATATGTTCTTGTACTCACAACCTTAATTGCAGACTTTTAAACTCTGACTTTCTTGTTGTGTCTTCGAATTGGTTGATCAGGTTGTTGTGAAGCCGACATCATTGATTTCCTCAGCTTTCAAAATCTGATGTTGTCAGAGTGCTGTAAGAGAGATCTCACGTTCAAGAACATCCATAGTTTGGTATTTGTTGAAAGTACTTTTATTGTACCGATAAGTATTTTTTATGTTTCCCATGCTGAAGGTGCCAGAGGAATTTTGTTTTTTGGTTGTCCGTCTGAGAGTCCTTCCGTCCGTCCGTGATAAATTTTTGATACGATAACTTGTGAACCACGACAGGGATTTTGATGAAACCTGGTACAGGTATGTACTATGATGCAAATCAAATATGAACTGATGGGATTTTGGGGTCAAAGGTCATGAGACTTTTTGCTGAAAGCAACAGATTAATTGTTTGTTTTGTTTTTTAACCAAATGTGGTACAAAGGTGTATGATGATTCAATGATGAAATGATTAGATTTTTGGTTCGAAGTATCAAAGTTCATGAGACCTTTAGCTGAAAGTAGCAGAGTTTTGTTGCCACAATAATTTGTGAACCACTGAAGCAATTTTGACCAAACTTAGCATAACTATAGACTGTAACACAAAAATTAACTGATTACATTTTGGGTTCAAAAGGTCAGGTCAGGTATGGGAGCATGGGCTGGAGCAGCATGTTGCTGCGCCCACTTTCTGCCGCTACTCCAAGGGCCTCCATCTGGCCATCCCCCTAGGCAGATGCCTGGCCCGTCCCCATTTCCTTGAGATGCTGATCAACCTGCTACAACCACGAGGCACGGGGTCAGCCAATTGGCCTCCTCCACTCACGATTCTCCCTCGCTGAGAGAATCTGGTGAGCAGGATCAGCGTCAGGAAAACGAGCCACATGTCCATACAGCCACAGCTGACGCTCACGGACTATGCAGGTAACAAATCTCATTTGAGTCTCTCTCAGCAACCACTCGTTGGACACAAAGTCCGACCAGCGATGGTCAAGGATTCCCGAAGAGACCTGGTACCAAAGGAATTAAGTCTCTGTCTCAGATCCTTGGTCAGAGTCCAAGTCTCACATCTGTAGAGCAAGACTGGAAGCACCAATGACCTGAAAACTCAGACTTTCTTCCTCCTGCACAGGTACTGACAGTGCCACACCCCATGATCCAGTGAATCCATGACTCCCCAGGTCCGACCCAGATGTCTATTGACCTCTGGCTCACAGCCATCAGAGACATGAATATTACTGCCAAGGTAAGTGAATCTCTCCGTGACCTCAATATCCTCACCACAAACAGGTACAGACAGGATAGCAGCATCCAATACGTCATTGAAAGCCTGGATCTTAGTTTTGACCCAGGAAACCCGTAATCCCAGTTGCTCCGACTCTCATTCAGCACCTCGAGGACCCCCAAAAGATATCCAGAATCTCCACAAAGATGACATCATCTGTGAAATCAACGTCGGAGATCTTGACATTCCCAAATGATGCTCCGCAGCTTGATCTCTCCAACAACCTCCCCAGAATCCAGTCCATACAAGTGCTGAACAGTGTGGGGCCAGTACACACCCCTGATGAACTCCAGTACAAGTCTACGACTTAAATCCCCAATTATTCCCTCCGTTTTGTGGGTTTGCCCAGGTAACATGTTTGGCCCAAGGATTTCACCAATTTGGTTAACCAGGCCTGGTATTTGAAGGTGACTCGTGACAAGTCACCCACTCTTCATGGAGGACACTATAGGATCTTTAACATGCACTAATGCCAGAAGATGGGAGACCCAGTTTAATGTCCATCCCAGGGATGACACACCCATTGATATATCCCCCCTGCATAGGAAACAACAACAGGGTGACAGTTTATAGCTGGGCCAAGATGCAAACCCAGACATGACTGCTCGGAGGTGAATACACATACCTCTCAGCTCTATACTAAAATTCGACCGTTGGAGAATTGTTTCCCAAGACGCCCAAGCGGAGGTGAATGTTATATTAATTTCACCGTGCGGCCGTTTCGGCGTGCATGGTGACCTAAACTTAGGAATTTCCTTGCGCTGGAGAACAGAACCACTGCTCAAAATACACAGCAACTCGTTTAAAAGGAAGCAGCCAATGACCTGACTGGATGCCCCGAGCACGTATACAAAATTTGGTGGATGTCTGCCAAGCCATTTTCGAATCTATAACATTCAGACATACATGCCCACAAATACAACTCAGAATTGCCAGATTTTCATCTGATGCTGCAAGCATAATTGAAAGACTGTTAATTATCCCGATGGAATTTGGTGTTGATGCGCGAAGTAATGAGAGGAGATATGAATTTGGCAACACTGGGCCTTTTGGGAGACCGGCAGACAGTTGGATTGTAAACGAGCAGTCAGCAAAGTAGTAAATATGTCTCCAGGTCCCTTTCTTCCTCTTATAGTTGGTCACATCTTTCATTAAACCAAGCAGGCATTTCAATTAACTTTTTAAAGCTGACATTTGATGAGGTCCTGGACGAAAGAATTATTTTATGTAGCTCTTGTCCAACGATGCTTCGGGTCAGACTTCATGAGTGTGTAGTTCTCATCCATATCTGGTAGATTGTTAGGAATACAATCCCAGTTGGCTGAATAGGCTCACCAGTTTGATATACGATAGTCCTTTGAGGAGGGTCATCACTCATCAGCATCTGCAACTGTCTATGTATCATGGGAGCAAATGAGAAAATGGTTGGATGTCATCATGTTTGTCAAAATCTCTGGGGATTGCATAAGTTCTGGACCATCTGTTAAAACTAAGATCAAGGCAGAAAGTTTATCTCCTACTTGTCACAAAAAATAGATAGTACCGAGTGTTAGAGCTTTCCTACCGCTGTCTGTGGAGGACCTGCAGTGAAACCATTCTTGCAGAAATGAAATGTCACAAACATTGATGGTGGAAATCATTTTTGTCATTGACTTAAATTAAAATCGGAGAGAGTCCAAATTATTTTTTTGATAACCACTCTTACAGCTGTATACTCTTGAACATTGAATTCTTAACCTTATAATATTGTTTTGGTTTAAACTTCCGATATCTCAGGGTTGCTTGGCCTCTTGCTGTATTAGGGTCTTCAGCCATTCCAATCTATATTGATCACTTAATTTTTTTCCTGCAGTGCAGTATTTTCAGTTAAATTAATTCATATTTTCTTTTCTTTCAATGCTGCAGAGCTGTCCATTTTAATCAGAAGGGACAAGTCTGGTTTCTTCTTTGAGCTGATTCTGATTGGTGGCTGCTCGATGGGTGAGAGCAAAAGCCCGTAGATTTAGTTAGCCAAATGAAGGGTCGATTCTTCAGAAATCCCGGTGTCAGTACCATAACCATTGCAGAAATCACCAGTTGTTGATCCGATATCTATTTTGTGAGAATGTTACAGTGCGAGAACTTGCACAGTCTTCTTCTTGCGTATGGCAGCTTGGCTGCAGGGTAGCAATCATTTTGTTGGGGCTGCAGGGTAGTGCTGATGCTGTGCCCCTATACCAATACACTGGTACTCATTTCACCAACCTCGGAAGGATGACAGGCTGAGTCAACCCCACCTGGTGTTATTTCAGCGGCCAACGGGGCTCAAACTCAGATCCCAGAGATCCCAGAGATCCCAAGCCCGCCACCCTCACCATTAAGCCAACACCAGGATTACTTGCACTGTGGGTAGCTATCACAAGTTTCCAGTCTGCCAGCACTGGTCATTGGTTAAATTCCACGCCATCTTCTGCAAAGAATAGGGGTGCGAATTAGTTGGGCCTTTAAAGTAACAGTAGTAGCAGTAGTAGCAGCTTGGGGCTGGTGGGATTAGCTTAGCGGTACAGGCTACTCGTCTTTGAGCTGTTCAGCCTTTGTTTGAATCTTGACCCAGCTATAAGTTGTCACCCTCATGCTTCACATGCAGGGTGACACATCAATGTGTGCATCGTCAGTCAAAAGCACATTAAGCCAAGGACTCATCTGCCATCCCTGGTCGTTTGTGGATGTTAAAGATCTCTCATTGTTTTTTGTGAAGAGTAGGCGAGTTATATCTGGAATCCTGAACAAATTACAAACTCCTGCACTAACTGACTGCTGGGAAAGCAATGGCAAACCACCCAGCATAGCTCTTGCTTTGAGAATGCTTTGGCAGCACTGAAACTATGTCAAGAATATGGTCCATCGATGACTATGACGATGATTAAGAGTAACTAGCCAAAGTGTCTGCTTGGAAAAAAATGTCACAAAGGTAAAAACTCCATTGTTACCATGCATTTTAATTTAAGCTGCAAGGATAATGTGCTGCACACCTGACACTGCACACCTGAAACTTTAGGTTTGAGCACCTGGATATTTTGCCAGCTACCTTGGAATAGCCAATTTCATTTGGATCAATTTCATTGTAGGCCATGAAAAGCACTGTCATTGAAGAATACAATGAATAATTAGCCTCTGAATTATGACGTTCTTGTTTCCTATATATGGAGTTGGGTTTTATTCACTTTTTTTTTTTGCACATTTTTCTCATTAATATCGTGCTTATTGACATTTTGAGGTTTGCTGAACTGGGTCGTCAAAGCGATACGTGCCTCTGGCTTTCAGGCCATGACAAGACTTGCATTTTTTTTCATGACATCCTTTGAATTTCAACACACAATCCTTGCTGATACTTTCATCAATTAGTTGTTAGCTCGCCTGTTCGAAGAACAGAGAGCTATAGGATACCCCGGCGTGAGCGTCAGCGTCAGCGTGAGCGTGAAAATGTTAGTTTTTGGTGCAAGTTATTTTTTCCTTTCTAATGTTTTTATGTACCACACTATTTTTTATACGCCCGATATATATATATATATATATATATATATATATATATATATATATATATATATATATATATATATATATATATTATCGGGGCGTATAATGTGATACCGGTCGTCCGTCTGCCGTTCCTGTCCGCACTCTAACTCCCAAAGTTTTCAACTTTCACGTTTCATATTTGGTACATAGGTACAGACTGTGGAGACGGTGTTGTCGGACATACGTTCGTCATCTAAAGAGGTTGCATGGCAACCAGGATGCTGTTTTCCATGTAGTAGCACAATTCTGTATATACCTTCTTGTTCGGACGTATATTGTGCTCACTTGGCTCTTGTTACTGATTACAATATACAAATACATATATTGCTTTAAAATTATTTGGATCAGACTTCACTGCAATGCTTTATAAAAAATATTAATTATTAGACTAGTCTTTTAAAAACGATAAATGTATAAACAGGCGAGCATTGGTGGCTTTGACACCTACTCTCTGGTTTTTTTTCTTCTAATCCAACCGTGAACGAGTTTAATAATGGTGCAAAGACAAATTATTTTTTGCAATCTTTCAGTTTGTTGATTTTTGTGTGTGTGTTTTTTTTGTTTGATTATTTGCGGTGGACGGAGGATTATGTTTTCACCCCTATTTGTCTGTCTGTCTGTCTGTTTGTGAGCAGTATATCTGAAAAAGTTATGTACGGATTCGTATGAAACTTGATGGCCAGGTTTCGGTGTGCCGACAAGGCCAATTTATTCAATTTTGATTGATGATGCCGGATACGAAGCTTTTTTAAAATTAATTTTTCTTAGATTTGTCATAATTGAGAGATGGCCAAAAATGACATGTAGTGTATTTTTCAACTGTTATGGTGGATTAATGACAAAACTAGGTTGATGATTGGATAAGTTAAGAAGAACAAGCTGATTAGATTTTGGTTTCGGTCTGGATGCAGATCATGCCCATCAGTGGAAAACAAAATGTAACTGTTCAGCTTGGCGGAGGTATGCACTCTAACGAGTGCCGTTCTAGTTCAGGTTTGTATTTCATTTGTAACTTATGCGTGCAGCAGCTTTTATTTCTTCGAATGACTCTTAAAAACACCTACACTGTTTGTTTGCACATGTCTACATTGGAAGTCGCATACCATGGGGGTGAAGTGACTTGCAGCTTCCAGTCTGCATGTCAGAAAGGAAACATTTGACTTGAGGTTCGAGCTGACACAACAAAAAAAAAATTTTTTCACTCTGAGGACAAACTTCCAATTGTAAGATTTTTATTTTTAAAACTTATTTTGTCATAAATTGTTCTTAACTTAAGAATTGCACCAGGTTATATGAGTGCAAGTCAAATTGTTTACTGTACGGTTCACACACTATAATTTATTGAACTGTAGCACGAGCATTTCGTAGCGATATGCAAATTGATTCAACTCGTCTTGATAACATCCATTAATGATGAGGCATCACCGCATTTTATGATGTCTGCAAAAGTACATGGGGAAGGATTACATAAAATACCCCACGTTGTTTGATAGTTTGTAATACGAGTTGAGATAAAAACTGGAAGCATATCTACTAAAAATAAAACTTGACTTTTCATCAAAATTAAAATAAAATAGAAAAACAACCGACAGGTGATACCATTGTGGGTGAGACCATAACATGAGGTAGGAGAGTTGCAGGTGAAAGGGCAGGGGTGGAAGGGAAGGGGAGGGGATATGATGTCAGAAGGTGTAAAGTTCAGATTTAACAATGAGGAGAGAGAGAGATGATGTTCATGACGTCTAACGGTGCACCGATGACTCGCCATTAGATGTCGTGTGTTGTAGCGATGAGAAGGGGTTGATTAATTTGAATTCACAAATTTTGTCCGACAGTTAACATGATTTATTAAGCGTTAACAAAGATGCGAAAAAAAAAAAAAAAAAAATTATGACGTAATGTTCACACACATTCACTAAACAACGGTTACAGGACGTTTTTCGTGCAAACAAATTGATATAATAGTTAACTACATTTGAATAGACGAATAAATACCGCCTTGAAATGAAGTGTTTGTCTCAATTGGATGAAGATGGGAAGAGAAAACAATAATAAAGTAACCGAGGTGATATAAAGGCGGTGGTGTGTCCGGACCTGTGGCATGATGGCGGCGGCGCGGCTAGTGGGAGGTGTGGAGCAGCAGCAAACACCCCTCACACAGCACACTGTGGCGCTCCTCCTGACGTCGCGTCCGTTGTCTCCGTCTGTCCCTAGGCCTACTCTCGGTGTTTTACGCATCCGCATGCGAGGATCTCCAGGAAACGTAAGATGTCCGTGTTTCCGTCTCCGTCTCACTTGCTTTACCTGCGAATCATTGAATCTGTTTATTGTGCAATGACCGTTGGTCAAACATCTCGTTGTATTCATGGGATCATTATTAACCCCGAGCGACTCTACTAGACGCCATGCCACGCGACGGACCTCGTGTCTTCATAACCCATCCGTATCTGTGTCGGTACGGCTTGTCTGTGTGCGCCGATTTGTTAGTACCTTTGTTCGATTTATCACTGTCATGTCTCCGGCTTTAAAACACCACACACAACACACTCGTACACACACACACACACACACACACACACACACACACACACACACACACACCAACACACACAACACACACACACACACATCGTACACACACACACACACTCGTACACACACACACTCGTACACACACACCACACACTCGTACACACACACGCACTCGTACACCACACACACACATTCGTACACACACACACACAACACACATACACACATACCACTCGTGACACACTCTCCTAACCTCGTGGCACACACACACACTCGTGACACACGCACAACACTCGTACACACGCACACACACTCGTACACACACCACACACTCGTACACAACACACACACACTCGTACACACACACACACTCGTACACACAGCACTCGTACACACACACACACACACCCACTCGTACACACACACACACCACACTCGTACACACACACAACACACACACACACACACACTCGTACACACACACACCACCGTACACACACACACACTTCACTCGTACACACACACACTCGTACCACACATACCTCGTGCACACACCGTACACACACACACACTCTACACACACACACTCGTATACACACACACACAGCACACACACTCGTACACCACACACTCGTTACCACACACACTCGTACACACACACACACTCGTCCACACACACACACACACACTCGTACACACACACACACTCGTACACACACACCACACACACTCGTACACACACACACTCGTACACACACACGTTACACACACACATAAACAGCACACTCCGTACCACACGTACTCACCCCCTCCTTTTGCGGCGTCCGGCTCGCCCCCCCTTGTGCGGTCGCCCGCCGACGTCGCCCCCCTTTGCTCGCCGGCTCGCCCCCTTGCGCGCCGCCTGCCACGTTCGCCCCCCTTTGCCGTCCGCCGCGGCTCACCCCCCTTATGTGCGTCGCCCGCCGGCTCGCCCCCTTTGCGCCGTCCGCCACCGGCTCGGCCCCCCTTTGCACGTCCAACCACCGCCGCCCCCCCCTTTGCACGTCCAGCCCACCGGCTCGCCCCCCTGTTGCGCGTCGCCCCCAGCTCGCCCCCCTTTGCGCGTCCGCTCGCCCCCCTTTGCGCGGTCATCCACGGCTCGGCCCCCCTTTGCACGTCCACCCACCGGCTCGCCCCCCTTTGTGCTCCGCCCCAGCTCGCCCCCCTTTGCGTCCGCCCACCGGCTCACCCCGCTTTGCGCGTGCTGCTCACCACCTTGCGGCCCCTTTGCCTGTGCCGCCTGCTTGCCGCCTCATGCCCTTTGCCTTTGCGCTCCTGCCCTCCCGTTCGCGACCCTTTCCTGCACATGTGCTTGCCTGACAGATCGCAGACCATTTGCGGAGCACAGTACAGAGCTAGAAGGGAAAACTCGTTTAGAGCACATACCTCTGTCAACCAATGCCTGATCCATGAGAACAGATCGGGCCATGACATTTTTGAAATATCTGCTTGTTATCGTTTTGGCCCTTATCTCTCAATGGTGAGAATCACTTGAGAATTAATATTCTCGTATCCAGATCCGGATTCAGATCTTCACCAAAATCGAATCTATTTTCCTTGCCATGCACCCAACTATCCACCAGTTTCATCCCGATCCGTCCACAACCTTTTGAGATATCCCCTGCGTATATATTGTTTCGCCTGGATCTCTCAATGGTTGAAGAATCACTTAAAGAATTATTCATGGGGGAGAAGGAGGGGAGGGACGGGGGGGTAAGAGGGAGGGGGAGGGAAAGAGGGTGGGGGAGGGGGATCGGGGAGGGGGGGGGGGGGGGGGCTAGGGAGGGGAGCGGAGTCGAGGGAGGTGGGGGGAAAAGGGGTGAGAAGAGGGAAATGGGGGGGGAAGGTGGGGGAGGGGAGGGATGATGAGGGTCGAAGGGGACGGGGGGGATGGGGAGGGGTGAAGGAATAGAGGGGTGGGGGAGGGGAGAGGGGTAGAGAGAGCGATCCGGGATCCGGATCCGGATTCTTCACCAAAATTGAATCAATCAAAGCAAATAGGGTTTTAGGTTCGATTCGGAGGGGGATAATTTATTACATCAGAAAGAGGTGGTGTTGACCATTTACAGAAATTTAATGAGGCCAACATCTAGAAGAATATTGGTGTGCACGTTTTGTTCACACAGTTCTGGAAGCACATGGCATGCCATCGAGAGAGTTCAGCGCTGCGGCTTACTTTGATTGATTCGGGCCTAGCTAAGGACTCAGCTATGAGAGCAGCTGGAGAAGACGGCTTTATTCACTAGAAGGAGGCGGTTACGAGGAGAGATATATGGAGATGTTTAACATAATTGAAAGGTAGAGAGAATAAAATAAATGCAGATGAATTTTTCAATAGAGTGACAAGTGATAAACCCGGGTCATACCTGAGAGTAAGAAGGAGAGTGTAAGATGGTAGTAAGGTAGGGGACTTTCACTCAGAGAGTTAGTTGATTGCTGGAATTGGTCTCCCTGAAAGGTAAGTAGCAGCAGAAACATCAGATAAAGTTTAAATTGGAATTAGATGGGTATGTACCTGGAAGTATGTGGAGAGATAAGGGGATATGGGGATGTTGACAGGACTTTTAGGTTGTAGTGCGAGCATTTTGAGTGTAATTGTGTGCCCTGTACAGAGTGCTGTTGGTGGGGGTCTCGTCAAAGGGGTTGTGTGTGTTTTGACCAAACCCATGCCCCTCCCCTGAGGAGAAAATAAATAAATAATAATAATGGATACGACAAAAACTTCAAAAAAAAACAACACACAAAAACACATGATTAAAAATAAATAAATAAAATTGCATTTTCTTCTTTTGATTTGTGTGATCAATTAGACGGTGCTGATGTGCGCGCTGGCGTGATGTGCTGAATGGCCTCCACGTGTCTGTTTCCTTGTTTTCTTTCTTGTGTTACACACCCAACTGTCAAGTTCGGCGGCATCCGTCCACAACTTCCCCGTTTGGTGGATCACCTTCACACAAAGAAACAGACAAACAAATGAACACACAGAAGACGGTGAAGACATACGCTCATTCACTTCGGTGGCCAGGAGGTAATTACAGGAACTACAGCCCAACCGGAGCTGACAGTCTAATCAACCTGCCTTTTGTTAATTCAACAGAGAAACAGCGGCTTGAACTGAAACCTTAGATATTAAGCCAGCCACCTAACCGTTTAGCAACACCAGGCTTTCCAGTCCCTTAATGGCCTGTGCCTTTCCAGTCCCTTGTTTGCCCTCGTGGTATGTTTTTTTCTGTTGTTGCAGTTTAATATGGTGCCCAAAGTGCCAGATTCTTTTCCAGCCACCTGTCCTAAAGCTTTATTCATGGTTATTGGATCGCTTGCACAATCCTTCTCCTCCTTTTTTTCTCGGATCTTTTGTCGTATTGTACTTACTTTCGAAGATGAACCATCCTTTCCCAAGAGATTTTGTTTTTTTTATTTGAGATAAGGCGATTTTTATTTCTATTTATATTTATTTACTTATTTTGATGGTTCGATGTAATTTTGCAAAATACAACTGTCATTGCATCACATTTTATTGCACTAATGAAATGCTTCTGCAAATTATGTTTCAAGTTGGCCTCTTGAGTGATCCACTTCCAATAAAAGCAATTAAGATATGTTCTTGTACTCACAACCTTAATTGCAGACTTTTTAAACTCTGACTTTCTTGTGTGTCTTCGCAATTGTTGATTCAGGTTGTTGTAAGCCACATCATTGATTTTCCTCAGCTTTCAAAATCTGATGTTGTCAGAGTGCTGTAAGAGAGATCTCACGTTCAAGAACATCCATAGTTTGTATTTGTTGAAAGTACTTTTATTGACCGATAAGTATTTTTATGTTTCCCATGCTGAAGGTGCCAGAGAATTTTGTTTTTGGTGTCCGTCTGAGAGTCCTTCCGTCGTCCGTGATATTAAATTTTTGATTACGATAACTTGTGAACCACGACAGTTTGATGAAACCTGGTACAGGTATGTACTATGATGCAAATCAAAATGAACTATGGATTTTGGGCGTCCAAGTCATGAGACTTTTTGCTGAAAGCAACAGATTAATTGTTTGTTTGTTTTTTTAACCAAATGTGGTACAAAGGTGTATGATATTCAATGATGAAAATGATTAGATTTTTGGTTTCAGTTATCAAAGTCATGAGACCTTTAGCTGAAAGTAGCGAGTTTTGTTGCCACCAATAATTTGTGAACCACGAAGCAATTTTGACAAACTTAGCATAACTATAGACTGTAACAAAAATTAAGCTGATACATTTTGGTTCAAAGGTCAGAGTATGGGAGCATGGGCTGGAGCAGCATGTTGCTGCGCCACTTTCTGCCGCTACTCCAAGGGCCTCCATCTGCATCCCCTAGGCAGATGCCTGGCCCGTCCCCATTTCCTTAGATGCTGATCAACCTGCTACAACCCACGAGGACACGGGTCAGCCAATGGCCTCCTCACTCACGATTCTCCCTCGCTGAGAGAATCTGGTGGCAGGATCCGTCAGAAAACGAGCCCAAATGTCCATTACAGCCACAGCTGACGCTCACGGAGCTATGCAGGGAACAAATCTCATTGAGTCTCTCTCAGCAACCACCGTTGACACAAGTCCGACCGCGATGTCAAGATTCCCGAAGAGACCTGCGTACCAAGGAATTAGTCTCTGTCTCAGATCCTTGTCAGAGTCCAAGGCTCAATCTGTAGAGCAAGACTGAAGACCAATGACCTGAAAAACCAGACTTTCTTCCTCCTGCAACAGTACTGACAGTTGCCACTCCCCTGATCCAGTGAATCCATGACTCCCCAGTCCGCCCAGATGTCTATACCTCTGGCTCCAGCCATCAGAGACCATGAATATTACTGCCAAGGTAAGGTGAATCTCTCCGTGACCTCAATATCACTCCACACACAACAGCGGTTACAGACAGGATAGCAGCATCCAATACGTCATGAAGCCTGGAATCTTAGTTTTGACCAGGAAACCGTAATCCCAGTTGCTCCGACTTCTCATTCAGCACTCGGAGGACCCCCAAAAGATTCCAGAATCCTCCACAAAGATGACATCATCTAGCTGAAATCAACGTCGGAGATCTGACATTCCCAAATGATGCTCCGCAGCTTGATCTCTCCAACAACCTCCCCAGATCCAGTCCATACAATGCGAACAGGTGGGCCATTTACCACCCCTGATAACTCCAGTACAAGTCTACACTTAAATCCCCATTATTCCTTCCGTTTTTGTGGGTTTGCCCAGGAACATGTTTGGCCAAGGATTCACCAATTTGGTTAACCAGGCCTGGTATTTGAAGGTGACTCTTGACAGTCACCCACTCTTCATGGAGGACACTATAGGATCCTTTAACATGCACTAATGCCAGGATGGGAGACCAGTTTAATGTTCCATCCCAGGGATGACACACCATTGAAATCCCCTGCATAGGAAACAAACAACAGGTGACAGTTTAAGCTGCGGCCAGATGCAAACCCGACATGACTGCTCGGAGGTGAATAACACATACCTCTCAGCTCTATACTAAAAATTCGACCGTTGGAGAATTGTTTCCCAAGACGCCCAAAGCGGAGGTGAATGTAATGTTATATTAATTTCACCGTGCGGGCCGTTTCGGCGTGCATTGGTGCCTAAACTTAGGAATTCTTCGCTGGAGAACAGAACCACTGCTCAAAATACACAGCAACTTCGTTTAAAAAGAAAGCGCAATGACCTGACTGGATGCCCGAGCACGTATACAAATTGGTGGATGTCTGCCAAGCCATTTCGAATCTATAACATTCAGACATACATGCCCACAATAACAACTCAGGAAAATTGCCAGATTTCATCTGATGCTGCAAGCATAATTGAAAGATGTTAATTATCCCGAGAATTTGGTGGTGATGCGCGAAGTAATGAGAGGAGATATGAATTTGCAACACTGGCCTTTTGGGAGACCGGCAGAACAGTTGGATTGTAATACAGAGCAGTCAGCAAAAAGAGTAAATATGTCTCCAGGCCCTTTCTTCCTTATAGTTGTCACATCTTTCATTAAACCAAGCAGGCATTTCAATTTAACTTTTTAAAGCTGGACATTTGATGAGGTCCTGGACGAAAGAATTATTTTATGTAGCTCTTGCTCCACATGCTCGGGTCAGACTTCATGAGTGTGTAGTCTCATCCATATCGTAGTTGTTAGGGAATACAACCCAGTTGGCTGAATAGGCTCACCAGTTTGATATACGATAGTCCTTGAGGAGGGTCATAAACTCATCAGCATCTGCAACGTCTATGTATCATGGAGCAATGGAAAATGGTTGGAGTCATCATGTTTGCAAAATCTCTGGGTATTGCATAAGTTCTGGGACCATCTGTTAAACTAAGGATCAAGGCAGAAAGTTATCTCCTACTTGTTCACAAAATAGATAGTACCGAGTGTTAGAGCTTTCCTTACCGCTGTCTGTGGAGACTGCAGTTGAAACCATTCTTGCAGAAATGAAAATGTCACAAACATTGCAGGTTGGAAATCATTTTTGTCATTGACCTTAAATTAAAATCGGAGAGAGTCCAAATTATTTTTTTGATAACCACTCTACAGCTGTATAGCTCTTAACATTGAATCTTAACCTATATAATATTGTTTTGACGTTTAAACTTCCGATATCTCGGTTTGCTTGGCTCTTTCTGTATTGGGTCTTCAGCCATTCCAATCTATATTGAGCACTTTAATTTTTTCCTGCAGTGCAGTATTTCAGTTTAAATGTAATTCATTATTTCTTTTCTGTTCAATGCGCCAGAGCTGTCCATTTTAATTCGAAGGGAACAAGTCTGGTTTCTTTCGTTTGAGCTGATTCTGATGTGGCTGCTCGATGGGTCGGAGACAAAGCCCGTAGATTTAGTTAGCCAAATGAAGGTCGATTCTTCAGAAATCCCGTTTGTCAGTTACCATAAACCATTGCCAGAAATCACCAGTTAGTTATCCATACTTTTTGTGAGAATGTTACAGTGCGAGAACTGCCACAGTCTTCTTCTTGCGTATGGGCAGCTTGGCTGCGGTAGCATCATTTGTGGGGCTGCAGGGGTAGTGCTGATGCTGTGCCCCTATACCAATACACTGGTACTCATTTACCAACCTCGGAAGGATGACAGGCGAAGTCAACCCCACTGGGTTATTCAGCGGCCAACGGGGCTCAAACTCAGATCCAGAGATCCCAGAATGCCAAGCCCCCGCCACCGCTCACCATTAGCCAACACCAGTGGTTACTTGCACTGTGGGTAGTATCACAATGTTTCCAGTCTGCCAGCACTGTGGTCATTGGTTAAATCCACGCCATCTTCTGCAAAGAATAGGGGGCGGTGCGAATTAGTTGGCCTTTTAAAGTAACAGTAGTAGCAGTAGTAGCAGCTTGGGGCTGTGGGATAGCTTAGCGGTTACAGGCTACCGTCTTTGAGCTGTTCAGCCTTTGTTTGAATCTTGACCCAGCTAATAAGTTGTCACCGCATGCTTCACATGCAGGGGGTGGACACATCAATGTGTGCATGCGTCAGTCAAAAGCACATTAAGCCAAGACTCATCTGCCATCCCTGGTCGTTTGTGGATGTTAAAGATCTCTCATTGTTTTTTGTGAAGAGTAGGCGAGTAGTTATATCTGGAAAATCCTGAACAATTACAAAACTCCTGCCCACTAGACTGACTGCTGGGAAAGCAATGGCAAACCACCCAAGCATAGCTCTTGCTTTGAGAATGCTTTGGCAGCACTGAAACTATGTCAAGAATATGGTCCATCGATGACTAGACGAGATTAGAGTAACTAAGCCAAGTGTCTGCTTGGAAAAAAATGTCACAAGGTAAAAACTCCATTGTTTTACCATGCATTTAATTTAGGTGCAAGGATAATGTGCTGCACACCTGACACTGCCACACCTGGAAACTTTAGTTTGAAGCACCTGGATATTTTTGCAGCTACCTTGGAATAGCCAATTTCATTTGGATCAATTTCATTGTAGCCATGAAAAGCCACTGTCTTGAAGAATACAATGAATAATAGCCCTCTGAATTATTGACGTTCTTGTTTTCCTATATATGGAGTTGGTTTTTATTCTACTTTTTGTTTTTGCACATTTTTCTCATTAATATCGTGCTTATTGGACATTTTGAGGTTTGCTGAACTGCGTCGTCAAACGGATACGATGCCTTCTGGCTTTCAGGCCAGTGACAAGACTTGCATTTTTTTTCTGACATCCTTTGAATTTCAACACACAATCCTTGCTGATACTTTCATCAATTAGTTGTTAGCCTTCGCCTGTTCGAAAGAACAGAGAGCATATAATCTGATACCCCCGCCGTGAGCGTCAGCTGTCAGCCGTTGAGCTGTTGAAAATGTTAGTTTTATTGTGCAAGTTATTTTTTCCTTTCTAATGTTTTTATGTACCACACTATTTTTTATACGCCGATATATATATATATATATATATATATATATTATATATATATTAATATATATATATCGATGGGTCTCGATCAATGCCGTGCCCTGTGGCCCCGCCCCTCGCGACGTCGTCCCCGTCCGCCACGGTCCCCGGCCCCCCTCCACCTCCCGTCCGTACCCCCTCCGCCGCCCCCGTCCCCCGCCCCGTCCCCCCGCCCCCCGTCCCGTATCCCCCGTCCTCCCCCCGCCCCTCCCCCCCCCCGCCCCCCCGTATCCGCCCCCTCCCCGCCCGCCCCCCCCCCCCCGCCGCCGCCCCCGGTTTCCCCGTCCGCCGCCGCCCCCCGTCACGTCGCCCAGTCCCCGCCGTCCCCCCCCCCCCCCACCACCCGGTCCACCCGCCCCCCCCTGCCCCCGTATAATGTGATACCGGTCGTATCCGTCGTGCCTCGTTCCGTTGTTCACGACGCACTCTAACTCCCAAAGTTTTTCAACGTTTCACGTGTTTCAGTATGTTGCGTATAGAGTAGGTACGATGTACGTGTGTAGACGCGTTGTGTCGTGAACATACGTTCGTCATTCTTAATAGTAGGTTGCCATGGCGATACCAGGATGCTGTTTTCCGGTAAGTAGTAGCACAGAGTTCTGTATTATTACCTTCTTGTTTGCGGGCGATATTGTCTCACTCTCGTTCTTAGTTACTGATCTACAATATTACGATGAGATAATAATTGCTTTAAATAATATTTGGATTCAGACTTCACTGCAATGCTGTTATGAAAAAGTTAAATTATTGTAGTATAGTCATTATTAATTCTAACGTCTGTTGCTTAAAAGATGAAATTATAAAGAAGGGCGAGATTGGGTGGCTTGTTCTAGACGACTCGTACTTGGCACATCCAGTTATGCGAATCAACTTGAAGCAAATGAAAAAAATTTCACTCGAGAGGACAAATTCCAATTATGAATGATGTTTTATTTTAAAACTTATTGTCATAAATTGCTTCTTAATCTAAGAATATTGCACCAGGTTTATATGGTGCAAGTGTCAAATTGTTTATCTTGTACGCGTTCACACACTAATAATTTAATGTTAGAGAGCTCATTATGACGGCTTTTCGAGTGCGATATGCAAATTGATTCAACTCGTCTTGATAACATCCATAAGTGAATGTGAGGCTAGTCACACGCATTTATGATGTCTGCAAAAGTACATGGCGAAGGATTACATATTGATAGATACCCACGCAGTTTTTATAGGTTTGTAATACTGGTGGTATGACGATAAAACTGGAAAGCTATCTACTAAAAATTAAAACTTGACTTTTCATCAAATTTAAAATAAAAATAGAAAAACACAACCGGACAGGTGATACCATTGCGCGTGATACCATAACATGAGGTAGGAGAGTTTGGCAGGTGAAAGGGCAGGGGTGTTGGAAGGGAAGGGGAGGGTGAGTATGATGTCAGAAGTGTAAATCGTTCAGATTTAACAATGAGGAGAGAGAGATGAAGAGAGCATGAGTGATGCTGGCGTATTACCTAGTTGAATAGGTAAGAAAATTATAATTACATGTAGTTGTTAATACGCTTTGGTTCACTTGAAAAATGAAGATCAGAGAAATTGCTCTCTCAAATAGTGTGCTTTGTCGGTTTTTTGGTTGTTTTGGTGTGTGATGAATGTGTAGGTGTGTGTGTGTGTGTGTGTGTTGTGTGTGTGTTGTGTGTGTGTTGTGCTGTCGAGTGTGTGTGTGTGTGTGTGTGTTGTGTGCTGTGTGG
>CM068965.1:62626908-62660273 GCA_035128595.1 Eptatretus atami | reverse complement strand
CTGCAATGTCCCTACCTTGAGCCACAACCACCTGAATTTCCTACCGTGAGCCACAACCACCTCAATGTCCTAACTTGAGCCACAAACCACCTCAATGTCCCTAACTTGAGCCACAAACCACCACAATGTCCCAACCTTGAGCCACAAACCACCTCTATGCCTACCTATGAGCCACAAAACCACCTTCAATGTCCCTACCTTGAGCCACAAACCACCTCAATGTCCCTACCTTGAGCCACAACACCTCAATGTTCCTACCTTGACGCACAAACCACCTCAATAGTCCCTATCTTGAGCCACAAACCACATCAATGTCCCTACCTTGAGCCACAAACCACCTCAATGTCCCTAAACTATGAGCCACAAACCACCTCAATGTCCTTACCTAGAGGCCACAAACCACCTCTCAATGTCCCTACCTGAGCCACAAACCACCTCAATGTCCCTACCAGAGCCACAAAACCACCTCTATATGTACCTACTGAGCCACAACCACCTCAATGTTCCCTACCTTATCTCTCTCTTGGTTGTGGCTCAAGGTAGTGACATTGAGTGTGATTGTGCAGGGCAAGACGAATAACACGAAAAGGAAGCCTAACAAATGTACAGCGTTGACTAATATCTACACTGGAAAAATCACTTATTCATCTGTAGTTTGGCGTAAGACCGATGTTGTCATTTCCAGTTTCCTCTGTACTTCCTTCAAGCTTTACTTTGTGTAGCCTTCGGGCCTGCTCACAAACAAGGCATAGCATTACAACCCTGGCAGGAAGAAATGAATCTTTTCGGATTTTTGCTTTTTTGCTGAATTACAGATCGATCTGCTACCGGTAGTCCATTCTGATGGCTGTCCCAAAATACCTTTGGGATTCCTATAAAAATGTTTATGGTGAAGCCAAGTTGTGAAACAGTAAGTTTGCAAGTTGACTGGAGTTGTGCATGTTACACAATTTCGCCAACATGTAGATTTTCTTTTGGCATTAATATTTTATATGTGATTGTTTTTTTTATACCAAAACGTATGCAGAGAGTGAATCGATAATTCAAATCTCCCTTTTGTTTCTGAGGCTTTTTATTTTTTTCAACAATGCTTCTCAATTGTACTTTTATCATATCTACAAGGTTCTACATTCATTACCGTGCATCCTGATTCCGAGCTTGAAAGTGTACACAACCCTGCTCTTAGTTGTGTCATCGGACTCGGTGAAACACCAATGAAAACTTCAAAGATATCGGTGAAGGAAAGGTCGAATGTGAACACCCGGCCCAGTTGATTTTGATGATTATTCCGTCGCATGTCACTTGTTTCAATGTGTGGCTGCTCGTCCTTTGAACACGTACTGCCCCAGTCAAATTGACCAATTACCCCGCACACATGAAGCGACAAGTGGGGTTGAACATTTGGTTCATGTCCGTCCGTCTTATCCGTTTATGATCGAGTAACAGCTTATTTCAATTGAATGTTATATTTTGAACAAGAATCGGAACATTAATTGGAAGACGTCTTTTGTTTATGTACTTTGGCTCTGAATTCGTCCCGATCGCACATGCACAGAGAGGAGCTAGATCATTTTATTTTATTTTATTCTGCCTGCCTGCCTGGTAGTCAAACAAAATTGAAAATCATTACAAATGGGGAATTTACTGTTTTTAAGGACGTCATAAAGGACATAAACACCAGGCACGAATAACTAATGGTAACGTGTGTGATAGGGTGATATAATAGCCACTGGAGAAATTGGCGGTAAATTCCAGAATTAATTTATTTATACTACTTTTGCAATCTTTATTTTATTTAAATGTAGTTATGCACTTTAACACTGTAGAACACAAACATTTCTTACTACTTTCAAGAACCTTAAGTTTTTTTTTTTGTTTTTTTTTGGGGGGGGGGGGGGGGGGTAGTACAGACTTCAATATAAAGTTCAATGGTGGTGTGTATAAGTGGTATTCGGGACTGCTTCTGGACCACTTCAAGAGCACTAAAC
Organism: Eptatretus atami; assembly: GCA_035128595.1. Taxonomy (NCBI): domain Eukaryota; kingdom Metazoa; phylum Chordata; class Myxini; order Myxiniformes; family Myxinidae; genus Eptatretus; species Eptatretus atami. Next base: position 62,658,285 of record CM068965.1, on the reverse strand, counting down.
TTTTGGATTTTTTTTTCTTGATCGTTAAATAAATCATTATTTTATTACAGCGCGTGCGCTGTATACAATTGCACCGACTTTGAAATGTCCCGTGTCTACCACTTCTCTGGTGTCCCTGTCCCCCCCCCCCCACGTGCCTCAAGACAGCAATGACGGCCGTCCGGTGATGCAGTGCGTAACCTAGACGGAAATAGCGAGAATTGACGGAAATACCCGAGTATTTCAATGGAAATTTGTGAAAAAATGTGTTATATATGTGAAAACCATTTAATTTATTGCCTGACGGGAAAAAACTAAAAACGCGCCCCTCTCTGTACGAACGAACGAAACGTCATTTCGCCCACCATAGCAATTTCGCGCCGAAAGACGTCATTTCCGCCACCCATCGCATTTCGCGCCGAAAGACGTCATTTCCGCCCACCATCGCATTCGCGCCGAAAGACGTCTTTCGCCCACCATCGCATTTTGCGCCGAAAGACGTCATTTCACCCACCATCGCATTTCGCGCCGAAAGAGTCATCCCACCATCGCATTCGCGCCGAAAGACGTCATTTCCGCCCACCATCGCATTTCGCGCGATCGCCGAATGCTGAAAGCTAAGTTCTTCTTATGCCATCATTCTTTTGTGGCCTCCTGCCACGCTGTATCGAATGATTTCATTCCTTCTGTATATAAAGGTGCTTATCACAATAATAACAAGATTTTTACATTTCAAATATTAAGTACGCTTTTTAATTGTTTTTCAACTGAAAAGCATAAATTGCATATTTTAACATTAGTGTACTCATTTGCTTCACCACACCGCTGTATTGAAGGATTTCACTTGTTAAAATTGAAGTACAGTACTGTTTGTACTCAAACACTGCGTGGTACTCTCTCGTTACCTCCGCCATCGAAGATGGACGGAGGTTACTGTTTTCACCCCTGTCTGTGTTTGTTTGTTTGTTTTGTGAACAGTATTACGGAAAAACTCCTGGAGGATTTCGACGAAACTGGGTGGGGATTAGGTATGGTCCAAGGATCATGCCATTAGATTTTGGACTTGGTCCAAAGTCAATATGGCGCTATGGCGGCCATTTTGAAAAAATATTTAATTTTTGTTTGCATTTCTACATGTTTTAAGTGATTTCCAACCAAAAAAAAAAATTTGTTAGAGAAAAAAAAAAAAAAATTTTGCAACTTTTTTCAAAAAAATTTCGATTTTATTTGAAAAATATTTGATTTTTTTTTTTTTGCATTTCTACATGTTTTAAGTGATTCCAACCCCCCAAAAAATTGTTAGAGAAATTTTTTTTAGAAATTTTGCAACTTTTTTTTCAAAAAAAATTCGATTTTTTTTTTTGCATTTCTACAATGCGCGATCGATCTAGTTTAGTTTATTCAATCGTGGTTCAGTAGAGCTGATCGTTTTGACCTACAATGAATAGGATATCCAGGTTCACTTAAGTGACCCAGCAGTATTGGCGGCGGAGGTTTTGCACTCTCCCGAGTGCTCCCCCTCTAGTTGATTATGTAATTGTGTGCATTTTCATACAAAGGAAAACAAACAATTTTTGCTTATTTAATGTTAATTAAGATAGTTGTATATTAATAATGTCAAAGTAGACTCATTAATAAACTCAAATCGAATCCTTATCCATCTGTCGTTGAATTTGACATTTTGTCACCAATTTTATTGGCTTGATGAACGATGATAGCATTGGGTTTTCAGAGGATTGCTTCATTTCTTAGCCTGGCAGCATTGTAGGGCTGATCTTGGAACGGACTGAGGGAGTTCCAGCAGTCGATTGTGCCGATCTCAAGGCGCTTCATCGGCTCGGCGGTGTTGTCGCCTTACTGCTGTAACGATTCACTTCATGGAGGGCCGTGGCTGAGCCCGTTTCAAAATGATTTGTCAGGACTGCAGTCATGTTACTAAGCAGCATATATACTGAGAGCTTTGTGGGCCACTGGGTGAGACCTCCAGCAAAACGGTGCCCGAGGAAGCTGTTGAGCAAACGTCGGTGAGACGTCTGCATGTTTTTTGACACAGCCGTTCTGTGCTTTGAGCATTCTTGTCGGTCCTGCCATGCTGTCCTACTAGTCGGTGTGACGTCATGTCTCTGCCAGGCTTGCGGTATTCACAGACCAGGTATGCTTGAAATTTTGGTCATGTTGGAACAAGCATGTTCTCACAAAAAAATATAACTTAGCAGGAATGACGTCTGACTGCATAAAGTAAATTATCCAAACTTTTATAGTTTTTTTTTTTGAGTTGTATCCCATGTTGCAGACATTTCGAAAGCTTTAATTTCATTGTTCTTGTAGTTGGCAAGGAGCGAAACGTATCTGAAGCGCCCATCATTGCAACATCCATTTTTACCTTTGTTCACTCCTATGCGTGTGAACTGAATGAAGGTCCAGGCAGAAAGTTCACGTTTGCTTTGGAATTTATGTTTGTGCTTTGGCAGATATGGCTGTTGATGACGTAAAGTGTTTGGTGGCAGTGCCTCTCTGGGACTTCCTCCTGCTTTAAAAATACTCTGCCAATTCCCAGTTTAGTCATCACCCACCATAGTCAGTCACTCTGCCATTTTCCCCTTTGCTAGTTTTATATAGTGGTGTTATTTGGAGCCAACTGCTTTGGCTTCAAAGCCATACCACATATCTACAATTAGTAAGAATGTCATTACATTGAATTGTGCTTCTTTTTTTTTTCTTCTTTTTTTTTTTTTTTTTTAAAATCAAGTGTGGCCATCATTTGCAGTTTTGATTTGGGCAATGGATGACAGCTGGAAATGTGCTGGCAGTTTATGGCCTTGATTTTAAATTGGAACCCATGAACACAATGGACAGCCATTAGAAGCACTGAAAAGTCTGGAGTAAATTTTTTTTTTCCTCTTTTGGTTATGGTATTTTTGTGATTCTTAAGTAATTGATATTTTTTAATTACTTCCGCCACTGAAGGTGGAAGGAGGTTGTATTTTAACCCCTTTCTGTCTGTCTGTCTGTTTGTCTGTTTGTGTACAGGATATCTCAAAAAGTTGTGGATGGATTCTGATGAAATTTGGTGGACAGGTTCAGTGTGTGACAAGAGCAAACTGATTTGATTTTGGTGAAGATCCGGATCCGGCTACTAGAATTTTTAAAGTGCTTCTTCACCGTTGAGAGATGGGGCCAAAAACGATATATAGCACGATATCTCAAAAAGTTGTGGACGAATTTGGACGAAACTTGGTGGACACTTTGGCTGTGTGACGAGGAAGGATTGATTCAATTTTGGTGAATATCCGAATCCGGATCCATATCTGATAATTTTTGAAGCGATTCTTCACCATTGAGAGATAGGGCTAAACCGATTATATAGCACGATATCTCAAAAAGTTGTGGACGGATTCGGATGAAAGTTGGTGGACAGGTTGGGTGTATGTCAGGGAAGAATTGATTCGATTTTGGTGAAGATCCGAATCTGGATACGAGATTTATTTAATTTTAAAGTGATTCTTCACCATTGAGAGATCGGGCCAAAAGCGATACATAGCATGATATTTTAAAAAAAAAAATTGGGCCCAATATGGTCTCATGAATCGGGCATTGCGTGGCGGAGGTATGCCCTCCACCGAGTGCCCTTCTCGTTCTTATTGTCATTCCTTGAATATACATAATTTATACAAAACCACAACAAGGTATGTCGAGCAATCCACTGGCACATCTCAAAAATTTTAATATCCCTGTTCCTCAAAACTCATGGAAACGTGAACGAAAATCAATCTTTGAAAACAAGGAAACAACACTCACGTACGACCTGATGATCCAATCCAGCGTGAACATAGAAAACAAAGCACTGCTACCGGACATAGTACTCAGATGCAAAAAGGAAAAGAAGGCAATTGCTAATTGAGGTTTTAATGCACTGATTTTGGAATATACAATGTAGAAATCAAGAAAATCACCAAATATCAAAACCTCAAGAATGAAGTGAAAAGATCCTGGAAGCTGAAGAATGCTGAAATTGTACCAGTGATAATTAATTGGAGCAACAGGAATGATAAAGAAAAACCTCACAAAGATCCTACAAACCATTCCTGGGAACATTACCACAAAGGCACAACAGTTGGAGGCTGTGCGGGGCTCGATGATGATCCTGAAAAGAGCTCTCGGAACAAAACTCTGAGAACTTCACAACTTCGGCCATGAATCACGATCCTTCACCAAAACGAAGGTGGACACTTGGAGTCCTGGGAGGGTTCCGTTACACCTTCTGAAATCCGAATAATGGAGATAACAATCAACGACACATGCCTTTTCCATTTATAGTATATTTGGTTAATTTAGTCTGAAAAAAAGAAAGTTTTGTGAAATTCACATTGCTTTTAGACAAATGAAACATAAAGACATCTACAGTATACAGGTTTATGCAAAATAGAAAAAGGAATGGAAAACGAAACAGAACAACAACAAATTATAATGTGCCAAAACGACTGCAAAAATCCAAAAATATGCATCCTCACCGAAACAGTTTTTGAATTGACTTTACTCAATGTGTTGTTCCGTTTAGTCTTTGGAAAACCATTTGCAGAAAGACACAGTATCCAGGAGCAGGTGAGTACGAGAGGGTAAGGTAGGGGAAAGGGAGTGAGCGGTTGTGGACACAAGATTTGGAGGCAAACACAGAATCGAGGCATTCGGCCTTCTCACGAGCAGTCGGCCATTGTGCCATTTTAAGGAAGAGAGGGATGGCGGGGGGAGCATACTCCATAGAAAATCCTGACACCAGGAATTTGAGGCAGGAGAAAGGTTTGAGAGCTCAGCCTTGAAGTTGGTCAGATGTTTTCTAGCTTTCCTGAGAGTGGAGAGTGAACATACACTTGTGTCAGGAATTGTGGAATGACCTGAAATTGCTTTTGGTCAGATTTTCATTACATGATGAGAAAGCAAGTATTTTTGAAGGCAACTGCCTCACCTGATGATTTGGTGTACCAGTGGTGAGAGGATGCATGCAATGGCTGCAAATGAGATGGGATAACCCCGTGCATGAGGGAGAGTATGCTTTTGTGGAAGAATGTTCAGATGGCATCAATATCGGTGGTGGTGGAGATGAAGAGCAATCCTGAAGTGTGAGGGATTTTGCAGTCAGAATGAGTGAACCGCCAGACTACGGGTGGCTGAGGCGGCTCTGTGACAATAGCCAGAGAGATGAGGGCCCTCACAATGAAATGATCAGATGACCCAATTGGAACTTGGGGAGAAGAATAGGAGATGTTAGAAAGAATGTTCAATCGAAGGGAGGATTTGCCATTGACCGAAATCCCGCTAAGAGAGTTCAGATATTGGGTCAAGCTCACGGAGTCGCAGTTCATAGTCCTTTGCTGCAGTGCCTCGACTGAGAGATCTGTCAAATTGGAGCAGAGGCCTCTGGTGTTGGAGGTCCATACAGTTGGGGTAGTATTGGAGGCTGAGTTTGCAGGGTGGGTGAATGTGGAGGTGTGTTGGTAGAAATATCTGAGTGGCAAGAAAATAAGTGCAAATACGTAGCGTGTTTACAATTCCAACTAACGGCATGGCTGTATGCATATTTAATGAGCTTCTTTCAACATGGTGCTTTGGCTAATTGACAATGAAAAAATTCGCCAAAATTAAACTTTAATAGTATTTGGCGATTTGGTGAATGACAGCCCAAACTTTGCCCATTTGTGACTGCAGCGTTGAACAGCTGGGTCAACCACCGTACAGACTGGGCATGATCCCGATTGCTTGTTGTATATTTTGACATTTGAACTCCCATCTGAATGGCTCTCAATGAGGCAGTGACTGAAACAACCAAGGCATGGCTGAAAGAGCAATCTGAAAACTTGATTTTTACAGGTGTGGACAGTTTTGAGAACACTTTTTGATTCCACCCCTCATATCACCCAACCTTCTTTCTAAACTTCTCTCACTCTCCGAACCTCCTCTCCATTTTTCATCACCCCCTCTCCTCTTCCCTTTCTCCTGTTTTTTTTTTATCTTCCCAATTCTCCACCCAACCTCCCCCCGCGTCTCCCTTCTCTGCACATATTTCAATAGACGGCTTAAAGTTGTGTCATTATTGATCCTTGAAGTATAAATGCCATGAAGTTGCTCAAGGATGTGGGCAAGGGCAACCGATGAGATTAGAATATGCAAATGTATGTGTTTTGTAGATTGATTTGTCTTGGTGTCTTACAAAGAAATGCAAGAGTAGGTCATGCACAGAAAAGACAATTTTGTCGATCTGGCCCGTGTCCTATCACCACCCCACCACCAAACATGCATTTCTACCGAAACATAAAATCATAATATGTTACAAAAACACGTCGAGAGAATGTGATCATGCAGTAGCCTTGGAGCCACCAAGCAAGCACAGATCTGCCAGTGTTTTTTGTTTTTCGTTATTGTGCTTTGGTTTCTTTTTTGTGTATGTGGCATCAGGCGAGAGGGTAAAGCCGAGAAAGATTGGTAGAAAAGGGTTAGCTGCACACGCGTATCTTGGTGCAGGTACGGGTGTATCTATATTCCTCCCTGCTTGTTTTTCCCTTGCCACTTTGGAAAAATACCTTTTGCTGTTTGTCGAATTTCTTTTGAAAAAGATCGACTGGTTTCTGCATTCTGCAACTTGGGTTTGGATTGTATCGGAGCTTTGCAAGCACTGGCAGTCACGTTGATGCGGAGGGAATGAGATTGTTGGCTACACCCCTCATTCATTTTGTGATGTTCTCCTTTTTAATGCCAAGTTTGTGATTTGTCGTCCAACCTTGAAATTTGTATCCAAGAATGAAAGGTTATGTATATGTTGTTGAACATAAGTAATGTTCAAGATTCTTCCTGCTGCTCTTCCTGCTGCTCTTCTGCTGTTCTTGTTTCTCCAATTTGCTAATGCTAAAGTAAGGGCCATCCTGTTTTTTTTTTTTATTCCCTCGTTTTTTTTAATTCCATTTCGTTCTTGTCCGTCTGTCTGTCCATCCCTCATCAGCTTATTATCGAGGAACAGCTTATTTAAATTGAATATTATATTTTGAACATGAATAGGAATACAAGTTTGCCGTTTAACTGTACTTTCGCTCTGAATTTGTCCCGATTGCACATGCGCAGAGAGGAGTGAGATATTTTTAGCTCACCTGGACTTTAGTCTCGTGAGCTTATGCGATCGAGTAGTGAGTGAGTCAGTCAGTCAGTGACTGTAAACACTTCAGTCATTATCAGTGTGACCACTCCTCATTTTCATAAATGCCAAGGTGAGCCAATGAAAAAAGCCAAGAATTCACAAGGTTTCGGAAAAGCGATGACAATGGAAAACCTATATGCCAAGAAAACCTATAGAAAACCAAGACGCCAAGGTGAATAACGAATAGCCAAGATCTTGTGAAAAAAGCCAAGGAGTGTCACCACTGGTCATTATCGCTTGAACCAAACACACAATTTTTATGAAACTTGGCCACAAACTTCATATCTGATCAAACGAAGGTGTATTGACCATCAAAATCTGCACTCATTATGGGGTCTACCGAGGGAGGGGTGTTGACCCCCCCCCCCCAAATTATTATTTGCTCTCTTCTCTGAACTACAGGACTATTTTGATGAAACTTGACCATAACCTTCATCACCCATGATGTATCAAAGTTTGTTCATGGCATTAAAAAATAAAATCAGCCTTTGGAGGGGGGCGGGGGTATGCCTGGTATCGGCTTGATGGTTAGGGTGGTGGGCTTGGGATCCTTGGGTCCTGAGTTCAAATCCTGCTCAGCTGTTGAATTAATCCCAGATGGGGTTAACTCAGCCTGTCATCCTTCCGAGGTCGGCAAAATGAGTACCAGCTAGCTGGTATCCGTGTGTCGTCGTGGTGACTTGTACAGGATTGTGCCCGATAGCCTAGGAGACTGCTTAAGCAGCACCAATGCTCTGCACAGCATATGGTCCAAAGTGGATGGATGGATGGATGGGGGGGGGGGGTTTGAATGACGTGTTTTTGTTTTTTTTAATCTCTGTGAGCTCCAGGAAGTATGGTCGTATTTCTCACTCTGCTACCTGGCAGTCAAACAAAATTGAAAATCGTTTCTAAATGGGAAACTTCATTTTTTGAAGGACTTCATTGTAAAGACAACAGTAGGCACAAAGAACTAATGTGTAATGTATTAAATAGGGTGGTGTAATGGACACTGCGTCAACGGTGGTAAAACCCCGAATTTATATGTTTATTTGCCTTTAAACCTCTTTAAACCATCGTTTAAATTGAATTATGTACTCGAACACTGTAGAACACAAATCACCTTCATGATACTTCCAAGAACCTCCAGTTTAGCGGTACTGTACTTGGACATGTTGTATAATCCATAGGGTGGTGTAAAAGGGTGGTTGTTGTACATAAGATCGTTTCAATCGTGCTAAACTTTCAGATTTCTTGAATGATCTCAAGTCATTATTTTATTAATATCGGTGAAGAATATACTTGAACACTGCATGGAATAATTGTGTTCTATGAATTCTCTAGTTGTGGTAGTTTTTGTGTTATTGTGAAAAAAAAATTGTTCGTTTTGAGCACGCGGGTTTGCTGAAGACAGCAACAATTCATCTTTAAATCTGCATCGACAAACCCAGTCAGGACGTCCTGTTTTTCATTCTCTGTATAGGTCATTGTGACTTGGTTACTGAGTGTGATCTGCAACATGCAGTGCCCTCCATAAGTATTGGAACGGTGAAGTTAAATTTGTTATTATTGCTACATGCTCAAAAAGTTTGGATTTGAGACCCTCAAAAGATGAATTTGAGACGAGAGTACAGAAGGTCAGCTTTTATGTCGTGGTATTTCTTTGCTTGCATGTATTCACCATTAAAAAACAATAGCACTATTCATGTTCAGTCCCCCCCCCCCCCCATCAGTCAGCATAAGTATTGGAACAAATGACTGGCAGGTGTTTCTTGTTGTATTGATTGTTCACACATAAAAGAGCTGTGAATGTCTAATCTTGGCTTTAGCCTTTGCTTTTGCCTTTGGAGTCTGAAGGCATAAACCAACACGGAGACCGGAGAACTGTCTATGAAAGAAAAGCAAGCAATTTGGAAACTGAAAGAACAGTGAAGTATTAATTGGAACTATCTTGAAAAATAAAGAAATCATGAGTGGACTTAGCAATAGACAACATCCAGATCGGCCAAGGAAAAACAACTGCAGTTGATGACAGAAAAATCAGAGCTGTGAAAAACCCTAAAACAACTGTCGGTGACATCAACAACAACCTCCAGAGTGCAGGGGTGAAAGTATCACAATCTACCGTTTGCAGAAGACTTTGACAGCAGAATGACAAAGGTCTGCAGTGCAAGTTGCAAACCTCTCATCAGCACCAAAACTAGAAAGGCCAGATTAGAATTTGCCAAGACGTACAGAGGTGAGCCAATAAGAGTTCTGGAACAAAGTTTTATGGACAGATGAGACCAAGATTATAAACGTTTACCAAAGTGATGGAAAGGTGAAAGTGTGGAGAAAGGAAGGAACTGCATATGATCCAAAGCATATACTACCTCATTGATGAAGCATGGTGAAGGTAGTGTCCTGGCTTGGGCTTGCATGGCTGCCTCTGGAAGTAGCTCACTATCTTTATCGATGATTTCACTGATGATGGCGGCAACAGAATAAATTCGGAAGTGTACAGGAACATTCTCTCTGCCTGTGTACAAGAAAATGCCTCCAAACTCATTGGGTGGTGCTTCACCATGCAGCAAGACAATGACCCAAAACACACTGCCAACACAACCAAGAAGTTCATCAGCTGGAAACAGTGGAAAGCTTGAGACTGGCCAAGTCGATCTCCTGTTTTAAATCCAATGGAGTATGCATTTCACTTTCTGATGCTGAAGAGGATATTAAAGTCCGAACCCCCCCCCCCAAAAAAAAAAACACATGCTTAAAGCTTGGCAAACATCTCAAATAAGATACCAAGAGTGGTGATATCATTGGGTCCATGCTCGATGCACTTATTACATACAAGTGATATGCAACCAAAGACTAACTATTACACTACTTTAACCTGTTCCAACACTTATGCTTACCTGAAATGGGGGGACTGAACGTAAATAGTGCTATTGTTTTATAATGGTGAAACAATATGCAAAGAAATACCAGGAATATAAGCTGACCGTTGTACTCTCGTCTCAAATTCATCTTTTGATCTCAAATCAAACTTTTGAGATTTAGCAATAATAACAAATTTGACTTCACTGTTCCAATACTTATGGAGGGCACTGTGTGCTCCAATAAGATGCAAGGTGTGATTCTGGAAGTCCATGTTGTTTGTTTTTTTTTTGCTCGCATGGGACGGAGTTCCAGGGAGCTTATGGGACGGCGTTGTCCGTTCGTCTGTCTGTCCATAAAGATTGCAGCTTCTCCGAAACTGCTGATGGGATTGTGACAAACTTGGCTAAAATTATGTTTGTATGTTGCAACTCAAGTTTATTCACAGCATTAAAAAATCATGGTCTAAAGTGGGTCTATGGGGGGTCAAAGTAGGTCCAGGTTTGACCGCCCCAATATGTATTTGCTTACTTCTCCGAAACTACACACCAATTTCAATGAAACATGACCACAATCTTCATCATCCATGATGCAACCAAAGTTTCTTCACGGCACTTAAAAATGTAACATAGGGTTGTACCCCTGGGTGCTCTCTGGTAGGCTGGATAACCCAAAAATATATAATGGAGAAGGAAGTAAATACGTTTGGATTGTTTTTTTTTAATGCCATGAACAAACTTTGGTACATCACAGGTGATAAAGGATGTGGTCAAGTTTCATTGAAATTGTGTGTGTGGTTTCAGAAAAGAAAGCAAATACATATTTTGGGAAGCAACCCCAACGTAGAATCCCTGAGATCCCCTTTTTTTTTCTTTTAATGTCGTGAACAAACTTTAGTACATCACAGGTGATGAAGGTGGTGGTCAAGTTCATAGGAATTGTGTGTGTGTAGGTTTGGAGAAGAAAGCAAACATATTTGGGGACAGACCCATGAGAGCCCGATTTTTCGAATGTCATGAACACACTTTGGTACACCATGAATGATGAAGGTTGGAGTCAAGTTTCATTGGAATTCTGTCATTTCTGAGAAGAAAGCAAATGTCTCTTTTGGGGGGGGGGGGCATCTCCCCCGTAAACTCCTCCCGAGACCCTTCAGACACCGATGTTTTTATTATTATTTATTTTTTTAATGCTGTGAACAAACTTTGTACATCACGGGTGATCAAGGTGTGGTAAAGTTTCATTTGAAACTTATATGTGTAGTTTCAGAGAAGAAGTTGCGAGTATTTGTGGACGGACTGACGGATGGACGCAGTGCCATCCTGTAAGCTCCCCGGAACTACGTTCCAGGTGAGCTAAAAATCAGGGGCTAGGTGGGTGTGCGGGGGGGGGGGGGGTGGTTAACCCCCCTTCAAATATGTATTGCTCTCTTCTCCCGAAACTACACACACTTATATCAATGATACCTGACACAACCTTCATCACTTGTGATGTATCGAAGTTTGTTCACGGCATCGAAAAAAAAAATCACCATCCAAGGGGTTCTGGGAGTCGGGGGGGGGGGGGTTGAGTGAATGTTGCTCCTGATACAGATGAGCTTTAGGACCACGGTTCTATTTTTATGTTGTTGTTTTATGCTTTTTGTTCCTGCAGTTTGATTTGTTGTTACGTGACACTCCAATTGATCGGATGACTTTACATCCCGTATTTTAGTTATGAAGCCTGGTGTGGCTTAGTGGTTAGGGCCTGAAGTTTGAGTCCTGTTTGATACTGAATTAACACAGGTGGGGTTGACTCAGCCTGTCATCCTCCTGAGGTTGGCAAAATGATACCAGTGTACTGGTAAAGGGGCACAGCATCATTGGCACAGCTATGCTCCCAGAATTGGTCGGGTGGCGACCTGTCCAGGATTGTGCCAAAAGCCAAGGAAAAGTGCTTCGGCAGTTCAATGTCTGTTCAAGAGTACGGTCCACTGGACTGGATTTTAGTCATGTACCTGGAATGCCAGCTATGCATATTGCTATTTGCTGTCAGCCTGTTCCATCCAAGAAAAGCACGGTTCGCTATCTGGTATTTGAACACAAACTCGAGTGTCGTGCTGTTTATCTGCCTCTTTGGATCGTTACCATGGAGCCTTTAACAGAGCATTCCATTCGACCTCTGCATCTTTTGAGGCACATTATTCAGGTTTATTATATTTTTAAACTGCCTGTTTGATGTCTTACCTTTGGTTCATTAAACTGGTGACTCTGTTATTTATTTCTCCACATATTCATGTTTTGTGCTTTGTTCACCTATATATCACTGTTTCTTATGTTTGCATGTATACAAAAGTCAAGTTGTGTGCAATGTCTGAATGGCAAAATTTCCGTTGGTGTTGCTTCCTCTAACGTCTTTCCCTTGTGCAGCCTGTTGTGTGCGGAATACAGCCGGCAGGCGTCCGTGCTCTTGCCCTCGGCAGCCTTGGCTACGGAACGGCCCCCCTCGCCAGAGCCGCGTTCAACACGGCTCAGAGGATTCTAACCTGGGGGCGGGTTCTCCGCCCCCTGCTGCCCCGACTGTCCACATCTCCGATGGTCACTTATCGCCTCCCAGGAAGAAACATCGTGAGGATTTCAATTTGGCAAAATCCTGGCGAGGGCTCATTTTCTACGGTACATCTTTGCTCCTCGAGATTTCATTGGCGTCGGTTAATGGTCTTTTCACTGTCGCAGGATGCGTTTATTGTTGCTCTCTAGTTGTGTGGAATTTGGTACACCATATAAAACAATTAATGCTGTGCGAATTTTTCCCATTTGATCTGAAAGTACAATCTGTGCTGTGATTTAAAAAAAATTATTATATATTATTACTATTGGCCTGTGATTTTGAGGTTGTTGGTGTTGGAAGAGACCAATTGGCACTGTATACTTGTCCAAGTTTACCTGAACCTTGCACTTGGAAGCGATCTTCTACTTGCTCAACGATTGCTCACGTCTTAACATTGCGATGTTTTTCTGTGCTGTTTTGGCTGTGCAATCACAAATGGTTGTTTTGGAGGGCCAAAAACATGGATAAACACACATACGTTGACATTTATTACACATCATGCATGATTTGTTTGAACTTGATTCCTTACATTGAAAAGTTTGTGTTGGCTGCTTTTTATACTTGTGCTCATATTCTCTACCCAAGCCTGGTGTTGGTTTCATGGTAAAGGTGGCTGGCTTAAGATCTTAGGGTCTTGAGTTTGAGCCCGTGCTGTTAAATAACACCAGTGGGGTGACTCAGTCTGTCATGCTTCCAAAGTTGGCAAAAGTCATACTGGGGTAATAAGCCTTTCAAGTGTCGTGTGTCGGAGTGGCGACCAATCGAGGATTTTCTCCTTCGCCAAAGGAAACTTCCTCGCAGCCTTAGTGCCTCACGGCATGAAAGGAATGGTTATTTTATATTCTCTTCCCACAGGTCGTTTTGGCCAAAGAATGTGCTACAGACAAGGAGTTTGCAAGTGAGTATAGTAAATGTTAAGTTGTATTTTTGTTTACATTCAGGTTACACACAATCCGTCAGGCTGAGTTAAGTGCGCTCTGGGTGGACAGGTTAGGCAATGCTAATGCGCACGCAGTACCAACTAGGCCTCGCTAGGCTTTGCAGGCTTTGGTGTTGCTGTGGTGCAGTCCAGAGAGAGAGAGAGAACAAGAGAGAACATGAGGACAGACAGGGAAATTTAATTTGCTGTGGTAAGGGTTAATGGGAATGGAAAAGATCATGGGGTTAGAGTGAAAGATGATGTGGCATGATAATATACTGCAGTCTTGAAGCCTTGGAGGGAAAGTTGTTATTGCACTGACTAAGTGAGGTGGCTTCACAGCAGAGCAACGGTGTCTAAGTAATGTCGGCATTGCACTCCAGGGAAAGACATCATCAGCAAAGGGAAACAGTGGGCGGAAGCACATACTCCAGATCGTGATATCCATGCATTTGAAGTGCAAGGCAAAGCAGGTGAGCAACTGCATATCAGTTGACTGTAACTTTCAACCTGGGGTGGAGCAGCCAGTTTCATCAAAAACCGTCCGCCAATAACTACACAGAGCATGCATGAACCATAGCCGTTGCAGTGCATAAACCACTCATCACACCTGGAATGCATGTTTGCGAGTCTAGTGCTGCAGAGCACAGGCAATGGACTACCGAGCAGTGGAGAAATGTGATATGGTCAGATGAATCATCCTTCACCAATTTCTCATCCAACGAAGAGTGCACGTGTGGCGCAACTGAAGAACTCAACAACCCTGAGTGCTTGGTTCCAACAGTGAAGGGTAATGTTGTGGGGCACATTTTCTTGGCATGGTTGGTGTAGTCATTCCCTTCGTAGGCAAGCTCAATGTCAATCGCTACTTAATGGTCCTGATTGATCATCTCACCCATGTTGCAGCATTTTCTTCCGACTGGAGAGGTGTGTTATAGACTGACAATACTCCATCCACAGAGCACGTGTGTCGCCCAGTTTGATGAGCATGACACTGATGTTATCCATATGCACGGCCTTCTCAGTCGCCATGTCTGAGCAAATCGAACATTTCTGGGATATTCTGGAATGACCCCTGAGACTGTTTTCCACTCCATCAAACAGGTGTGAGTTGATTGACTTTCTCATGAAGAATGGTGCCGCATCCCTTCTGCAGAATTCCAGAAGCTGTGGACTCAATGCAACGGTGCATACTGCGCGCATGTGGTGGCCAAACACCCTATTAAGTGACTTTACATTGGCGTTTCCATTTTTTTTTTTGTCCACTACCTGTGAATATGCCTTGTAAGACATGAGTTCAGATTAGTGGGAAGGACTTGGCATAAGGAGGATCTGTGTTGTACCTGGCTTTGGAGACCAGCTTTAATGTATGATCTGCATGAGAGGTTTGTGGCTGATTGGAGGTGAGAACTTTGTGTTACTGAAGTTATTCTCGTGGCTGATCAAGTACATAGATTGGTTTGGATTGCTGGATGATCCTTCCAAAGAAACAAGGTGAGAACTTGAGACTTGCCTGTATCAAATGATATTCCACGTGTCAGACTATTAGCTGATCCTTTCCATATGCCAAATTCCTTGTCTGTTGTTAGAATGAGTACTTTGCAGCAGAAGTGGCACAAAATGTTTTTCCAGTGTATCAGAGATGTCACTGTTTGTTCGAAAGCTGTAAGTGGGGAACAAAGCTGAACCCATGATGAACTTGGGGCACTCTATGTCCACTGTAGAAGGCATCAAAGGATCTCCGAGTGCTGATTATGTCCTTGGATGAATCTGTTGAGCGAGGAATCAGTCGACCAAGACATCGAAGGATACAGTTGAGATATGCCGTGATTGTGTCTTAGTTGAAGTTGGTGATCGAGGCATGAGAGCCTTCGTTGCACAGGCAGAAAGTTTGACGAGCAGAGCAGGTGCAAAGACGGTATTAAAGACCTGTGATATGTCCTACCATACTGGCCCCGCCTCTATTTATGATATATTGCACTTCTCCATTGCTGAGAGAGAAGAGGCAGCATATCCAAAGTTGAGTGATGTGTAGAGAATCAAAACTGATGATAACAGATCAGGCCATTTGAGAAGAGGAAAGACTTCATGTAAGCTGCAACGATGGATTCCATTGCTTGGCTTAAAGTAAAAAAATGCTGCTTGGCCTACATTTGAGTGGATCTGTTTTTACACCATTCTTGTGTATGGAACTGATGTGAGCTGTCTCCAATCAAATGAGTGTAGCTGCAGGGAAGGAAAATTTGAAGAGCAGCCCATGATTTGAGAACATTGACAACAATGCAATCAGGAATGTTGCAGAAATGGAATCGAGTTATTAAGGATTTTTTTCCCTACCTTTTCGTGTGAAAAAGATTAGTGTGCAGGAAACGTGGGAGCGGGAGGGGATAAAGAGTGGACAGAAAGGAATGGATTGGGTAGACACAACACTAGACAAAGCTTTCAAGGCAAATACTGAGTAAGACATTCTCCTTGTCATTCAGCAGATTATGTAGTGAAGCATTTTGTGCTGGTGGAGGAATGTTGGAGCATGTACCGGAGACAGCAACGTTCCACTAGGTGTTGGAGGTAGAAGACTGGTTGGAGAGTTCTTTGAGGTTGGGCTTTGAGAAATTACCTAAGGTTGCCATTGTCAGGTTGCCTTACACTTTGAAAAAGCAGTTGTTACATCGCAACTGCTCACGGAAATATTGCGTGTTGGTGTCGAGAAGGAGGAAAGATTGTTGCAGAAGAGATGGATAGACCTCAGCATTGGAGAAAGCAGTCTTTTGTAAAAGCACTCCAAGGCAGTGTTTCAGATGCAGAGGAGACTGACAAACAGTAATTTAGCAAGAGGGCAATTTCTAGTCATTTGAGCAAATTGCCAGAGACTGCGGTACTGAGGGACCCCTCCCCCCCCAAAAAAAACAAAGTTTAACAATAGCATTGTCAGTGTTTGGAGGGAAAGTTAGTCGTTACCAGGTCCAGGAGGTAGGAGGACTTACCCTATCGTCTTATTTGGATAATCAGGAGATGTCTGGGTTGGGAATGTCACAGGCTGGTCATAACACCAGACTCAAATATTCCCTTTGCAGCAATGCTGTGACTGGTTCTTTTAGAACCAAGTCCCAGCCAGCTGTCTGGTGACATTTGAAGCAGAAGAAGAAGAGAGAAGAAGAAGAGAGTTGCGATGGGTGCGTAATAGTTGGTCTTGACAGGTGTACGCAGAGCTACGATCACCTTGTGAAGGAAGTTTTTAAGCCTTATGGAGCGTGCAATAAATAGGATCTCCATCACATAAATTGAGGCCAGTACCACACCTGGTACTGTAAAAGACTCATTGAAGTATTTGCTTTTGTGTCATGGAACCAAAAGTACTTCACTTGGTTGTTTAGAAAAAGATAACTTTCTTCTTCGGGAACATTCCAGCTTACTGGGATGTCATCGGTAATTGATCACCTTAGCCATTGAGCAATTGTAGTTGACCCATTTTTCTAGTCATTTGTTAGCCTGTAAATATCATTTCAACACATCACACATACCCTGCCGTCTTATTTGAATCGTGTTTATCACGACTCGTCACTCCATATAACCCGTTTCTACATTTGAGACGTCGGGCGACCCTTTCCTTGTACACTCCAAGCAACCGGTCATGCTGGCACTTTGTCTGTGCTGAATGCCTTGTATTTGATAGATTGCCACTGAAGAGCAGCTACACATAAGTCTTGCATAAGTGCACTTCAGTTTCTTGGTCTTACTTGACATGCTTGAACTGTTTTGTCACATCATGCATATTTGGCAATCCGTTGTGTGTGTTTTGATGATGTAGTTTTTGAAGTTTCCAGATCATTGTTGGCTTGCCTGTCTATCGGATGATGTTCTTGATTGTTATAATGAATTGGCTGAGCGAGGGTGATTAAAAACGTACTGATTAGTGATGACTCTACTCTGATAGTGTATTATCCCCATGCTTATATAAAGAAAGAAAACTGGGAGGGTGGGGGAGGGGGATACTGTAATCAGCTCCGTTTGTTTGCCTGTCTTCTGTCTGTCTGTCTGTCTGCCTGTCTGTCCATCCGTCATGCTACCTCCTCCTTAATGGGTGTGCAGAAATTCACCAAACTTATCCCACGCTTCAAAAAAAACAAAAAAAGAAATGGGGGGGGGATAATGTAATCGGGTCCGTCTGTCCGTCATGCTATCTCCTAAACGTTTCACAGAAATTCGCCAAACTTGGTCGTTATGATCACCACATCGCAAGAAGGTAGAGAGCAGTGCCATTTTGCCCGCTCTTGAGCTGAGGGTGTGTCAAAAGTCAAATACCAAAAATGCAATTATGGCACATTTAAATATTTTTAATGAAACTGTGTACAGTATATGCAATCTGCATTGGGGAGGGGGGGATATGTAACGTTTTTTGGGGATTGCCACATTTTACACACACAACTGCATGCCCCAGCTGGTTGGGATTTATGTTATAGGGGTGAAAATATAAGATTTATTTTTTAAAACTGAATTTCATTTGGTCATCCTCATGGAACATTGCCATCTTCTAACTTTGCTTGAGGTGGGAAGCGTGGGGATTTGCAATGACGTGCCATCGACTTCACGCTCGTTAAATTTCTGTTGGATGCCATAACTCGTTCTCTGGTACATGGAGTTTTAATACAGGGCAATTAAACGGTTTCCTGGATATTTATACAATGCAATGCTGATATTCATGAATTACACCAAATCAGATGCACCTGCGGGAAATCCTCACAACTAAAAACGACTGTCCTGTAACTTTTGGTAGGTATCGGTGCGTGTTGACGTTTACTTAATGTGTGCATTTGAAGACTCTTCAACTTTTTTTTTATGTTTGTTTA
Organism: Eptatretus atami; assembly: GCA_035128595.1. NCBI lineage: Eukaryota > Metazoa > Chordata > Myxini > Myxiniformes > Myxinidae > Eptatretus > Eptatretus atami. Next base: position 62,639,927 of record CM068965.1, on the reverse strand, counting down.
GGTATGGCTGAAAATGTTTTGATATATTATTTTATCTCATGCTTTTTTTATACAACATCGAGGCCATTGAAAGAGCGATGTGACAGCGGGTTAAACCGGCAAAAACTGAAAGTGGTGCAGTGGTGTAGTGTTGCCACATTTTGAATGTGCATAAGAGAACGAACTAACATAACCAGACTCGGTGGTGTAATAGTTGGAGCATCCTCTCTCACGTCTGGGAGGTCAGTGTTCAAACCCGGCTGAGTCGTACCAAAGACTTTTTTGTTTTAATACGTGCTGCTGCCTTGCTTGATGCCAGCATTTCAAAGTTAGGAGCACAGACAATCCCCATAGGTTGGCATCCATGGAGAGGAGGAAATTATTCCTGAGGAAATGTCCCGTTGAGTGTGGTTGAGAAAGTGGCGCTGTTATGATGTCGCTGTAACCCAGAGGCCCCAGGTGGACGCCACTTCCCAAGCTCAGTGGCTGTGTTTGTCTCGTCAAACAGTCATGTTGTGTGTGTGTGTGTGTGTGTTGTGTGTGTGTGTGTGTGTGTGTGTGTGTGTGTGTGTGTGTGTGTGTGCAGCTCCACTACGAGTGTTAGATCTGTAAATTAAATTTAAAAAAACTGGATAAGAGGAGAGTGGGCAGTAACCTGCAAGTAAGGGTTGAGTTTAGCAGGGGTTGTGGGTCAATGAGCTTTGATGTATATATTTGCTGGTTTCCAGTTTGTTTGATTGAAACCTGACTGACTGCTTGTGCATGACTCTCTAAAATTGATTTATTTTGGAGAGTTTCTAAACCTGTTGTAATGATTTTCATTAAAAAACAAACAAAATGAAAACATTTCATGCACAAAAAAAATCTCTCTTCTCAGAACCAAAGTTGAAATTGTATGTTTTCTACTTCTCTCTGGGGTTGTGTTTATTACTGACCATAATTCCTTAAATACTGCTCTACTTCTGTTCATGACTGATTTGAGTAACCCTTGAACTTGTGGCTATTATGATACGCAGGAACAGTAGGCATAGGTGCAAACTGAGTTGTGCTGGAGGAGTTGTAGAAGGAACCTGAGGGTGTGAGCTCCACTCCCCCTCGTCCCACACTCCTCTAATGAGAGGAGTAACAACCGGGCTTCCCATCGACATAGTTACTCCTTGTGTAATCATTTTTGAATAATAAGAATAATGCAAAAACTGAATTTAGCAGGTTCGTCAATGTTTAGGCAATCTATATCTGTATAGAATGAAGAACCCAGTCTTACCCATGAGGCTTATGTCAGGAGTGCGTGTACATGTTGTATCATGTGGAATTGTTTCATATTGTAGAATGGAAGTTTCTTTTCAAGTCAGAGTAGATACTTGGTACCATTGGATAAAGAGGAGAAGGAGAAGAAGACAAGTATTGGTAGATAACGGTGGAACGCTATACTGTATGGTAAAACTGTCAATGGATTGCTTTGGTTGTCCAAGTCATGTTATAGCAGCAATTACAATGGTGATACAAATCAGCAAGTGGTGTTGTTTCTGATTCCATCTGAGCGTCGTGTATCGAGGCTCGTGAAAGAGCTAGTACAAGTACAGCTGAATGTATCAGGAGAACAAAAAGGAATAGCAGAGAGAGAGGGAGAAACACCAACAGCAAGAGCGAAGGCCAAGACAGAGGGAGGCGGACAAACGATGGGTGTGGGGAAGAATGGAATGCAGGAGAGGATGCCTCAAACTCAAAACCCCTTCCTTCCTCCCTTCCAAACTTACCTTTCCTCCTTTGCACCAATGAACAGTAGGTTCAAATTAGACAGAGGTTTCAGTTGTTTTAAACTCCGGGCGAAATATTTCACGATTGCATACCTCAGTTAAAAATATAAATATTAAATACCGTGATAATCGTTTTACTTTGATACTTTGTAATCTGGCGGGAACTGACTTCGTGTAAGGCTGCTCACAAAGTATGCTTTTTGTGGCCTTGTTAATCTTGTGTGTTTGCAAAAGAAGGATTTGTCCTAATAATGCTCATTAAATGGTGGCCATGAATGGTCTTGGGTGGACATGGTCTTGTGGGTGGCTGTAGTATGTTCTGTTGCAGCTTTTTGGTGCATTCGACTCGTTTTGTGCACTTGCACTCAAAAAATTTGTGATCTTTTTTTCTCTTTTAAAAGTCTTGGCTTGTGCAAAGTGGAAGGAAGAGATGGTCAAGTGCAATTCTGACCACCAAACCGCTTGCACAACACAGTGATTTTTGAATGCCCGTGTTTACGTGCTGAAGAAACCAAGCCATCGAACGACGACGCAAAGCTTTCAATGAGGTTAGACAGTAACATGATAGACGGAGATAACGTTAATTTTTGTATTGATCAAGAATGTGTATTTTGCCAGAAAGACAAGTTTTATTTTTTGTTTTCATCTCATTAACACAAAAGCTAAAAACTGCTTTTTTGTTCAGATAACATCCATTTATGGCCTGTCATTCAATCATTCATTCATTCATTCATCCTGCCATTACTTGCTTGTTACTGCCGAAATGTCTCGCAATCATCGTCTTTCTATAAATTCCAGTGCTTGTCAGTTGAAATCAATTTTGTGAGACATAGTGTAAGGTAGTTGTGGCAGAATAGAGTCTTATTTGTCCAACCCAAGGCCTGTTGGCTGTTTGTTTCTCATGACCGAAAGGGCAGCGTTGCCCTTGATCATTGGGAGGCACCCTTTTCTGACAAAATGCACACGACCAACGGCCGAGAAGTGACAGACGATCCGCTTCAGACAATTGTGGCAGTAAAACAGAAGAGAAGCCGTGTTTTTGCGTTGCGATTCTCACACACCGATCACTATCGATTCGAGAAACTGTGAATTTGGTGTCCACCATGGCGGGTGTGGAGCGCGCAGATAACCGTATTCTAATTTCCTCGGAGTGCAGGAGATGCAGCTGGCAGGGCTGTTTCCACAGCTCGACTTGAGAAACGTTATCATTTGCTGTCGTGCAGTTTACGCAATTCCCGTCAGTGTTATTGCTCACATTGGATGAAGCAGATCTTCTCGAGGAAATTTGCTAATCCTCGTTTGAATTGCTCGTCACCATGCTGTACTGTTGTTTTATGAGCTGTATATTAGTCATTTATTTCCTCTATTTGTCTGAATATATATATATATATATATATATATATATATATATAATACTAGCGCTGAATGTAAATATATATATATATAATATTTAGTCTTATAGCACTTATAACAGTAATATTACCTGTGAACCTTGACCAGCCACATGGATGCACTGTTGCTCATCATGGAATTTAGAGGTGTGGCTTTAGACTGTGAATAAGGCTTCTTGCAGCCCACATTTTCCAATAATTAGTGACGGTTGGCATGGGTAATGTTTGCGCAAAGTGTTTTTTTACTGCTTGGCTGGAGACTCGTTTTCCTCGCCTGTCAGGTCATTTGTCATTTCAGTCTCTCCATCAATATTGTATAAATAAGGGAGGTAATAGCTTGTTGTTTTAAATTCATTTTATTTTTTGTCCTGCGGTGGTTAAAGACTCCCTGACACCGGGGTGGTTGTCTGTGAATGCAAGCAATTGACACATTTGCATTATGTTCACCAGTGAAAGGAACATATATTCCGTCGTGTGAATCCTGGCGACGTGCATCATGACTTCAAATAGATGGACATTTCTTTCTTTAAAAAAAAAAAAAAAACCTCTTTCATCATTTTCTTGTTTTAATAACTAAACAAAATATATGTACATGTTTATAAGCATTAAAAAAAAAACCCCACTAAGTGCTCCACTAAACCATCTGTAAAAACTACGAAACTATCATTCAGAAGTAAGCAACTCTCATAAACCTCTGACGCGACCTCACTCGAAGGGAATGTCAAAGTTGCGAAACTCTAGTCTCTTTTGTATGGCGTGAAAAAGTGGACGTGACCTCAACTGCTTTGATACCAAATGTGGGTCGTGTTCGGGTGATTGAAGTTATTTGCCGGGGCAGAGGCTTCCCATGAGGCATGCTTTGGACAAAGTGCCAGCAGCATGGAGGCCAATCGCCAAGGATTACGTGCATGAATCGCATCGGTGTCGCCATAAGATGGCTCGTCTCTCAGAGCATCTCAGGTTCTTCAAGCTATTTGCAATCAGGTTCAAATTCATGACGTGAAGCTTCACTTGCGGGCGACATGTCAAAGCCTCGTCATGTGCCTTGGTCAGACGTATGCTCAAAGTTTTTGCTGATGATAAATAATTTATACACCACACAGCTATATCGGAGTGGAATGGAATTGATTGTTGAACATGTACCTTGGGTGGCTCTGACAGCTTGTGATGTAATGACCAGCTTAAATCGGTTCAAATTAATTTTGTTTAATATGCACTTGTGAGGTGTTCAGTATTCAAAGCAATACCAGGATAACCTTCTAGCTTCCATTTATTGTTTTCTTTATTCTGGCCTTTAATAAGATAATTAGGTACTTGTGCAGACAATAATGATTAGGTAATGTTGCTTAGTATCCACAAGATGAGAATGCACCTCTTCTCTAAAGCATGTGAATGAGCGTTCGATACAAGCGCATTCCAGTGCAATTAGGAGAAAGTACATTTACGATGATGAACCGAATGCAAAATACAACTAGAGAGTTCGTGGAACACTTTCTTTGCTCATTTGTTCAATTATGTAATTCAATTGAAATAAAATGATTTTAAACGTCATATTAAAAAAAATCCAGAAATTTAACACCGTTTATGCAGTGTCTGGTACACCAACCTATTTTAACATGTCAAGTACTGCTTAAACGGAAGTTTTTGAAAGTGGGCAAAAAATCCATTTGTGTTCTATGGGCGGTTAAGGGAGGTAATAGCTGTTCACTATATGATACATGTACGTAACAGGAAGGTGACAGTGTTCACTGTATAAATTCCATTGAAATAAAATGAAGATTTTAAGGGTCATAGGAAAAAAATGAGGTAGGGTCCACCTGTCTAACTCGATTTACCTAAGTACTCACGCCGTCAACTACTGGGGAAACACACACCTCGGCCGACTCTGTCCGATCCGTGTCGCGGGAATGCTCGATCCGGCGTAACCGAGCGGAGTTACCAGAGCCGCGCCGGACCAAATTACATCTACAGCAGCAACGGACTTTTTAATCACCCACACGCACCAATGCTAAACCAATGAAGGAAGGACGAGGACGAGCTGAAACATTCACAATAGGGGTATTTATATTACAATAGGTGGGGAAGGAACACATAAAGGCAGAGTTAAACCGACTATAAAGGATGCAAATAATGTACAGCAAAAGCACTTAACAGTTGCGACTTAAAGACGGGCCCAGAGACACACACACACGACACACAATACCCCAAAGAAACGGAACCCAAATGGTCTTTATTCGAGCGCCAGCTCGAGGACAGGTGAGCGAGAGACCAGAGCTATCTCTGACCTTCCCGCCTCGTGTGGGTCTTCGACGTTCTGGATCGGCGGACTCAAACCCGCAGCTCAATCTGCTGCAAGCACCGGGTACGGAGGGCAGCGTCGGCTCCGCACGTTCCTCTGCACGCGGCGAGACAAAAGGCAGCGACGAAACGAGCAGCAGACCGCCGGCGACAGGTCGAGACCAAGAAGACGAAGCAGCCGACACAAGACCAGCAGCTGCTGTCAACCCGCACCGTCCCGTCTATCTCTTCTCGCTCGTCCAGACCACCACCTTTTTCTCAGGCGGGAGGGGCCTCTCCCTCTGCCACTCGCCTCCTCATGGTCGACTCATCGCGTGATTCCCTGGCCGTCCTCCATTGGACAGACCCATGGTAGGCGGGGCAACTCCACTCTTCTGGTGGAGTCCCGAGCAGAGGCGTTTGTGGTCCGCCCACCTCCTCACCTCTGGCCACGTGCGTAATGGCGTCGGGTCGAGGAAGCGAGGTGAAGTCGTGTTGTTGTTATCGTTGATGTAAAAAATAAAGAAACCCTGACTAAAAAAAGTAATTCGCAGCGCACACATGTAATTCCCATTAGACACAGGTAGGGGCCCTAACTAGAAACACACACTTACCGAAATAAACTAAGCTACGGGGAGGCTGTATGTCTGTGTGCACAGGCTTTCTAATTCTAACAATATATGTATGCTGTATAAATATGTATATGTACAATTTGTACATGAATATAAATATGTAACAAGTGGGGGAGAACAAGTATTTGAAATACACTGCCGATTTGCAGGTTTTCCCCTTACAAAGCATGTACGAGGTCCTGTATTTTTTATCATAGGTACACTTCATTGTGAAAAAGATGGAATCTACTAAAACAAAAAACCTGAAAATCATCATTGTATGATTTTAAATAATTAATTTGCCTTTTATTATGCAATGAAATAAGTATTTGATACATCAAGAAAAAACAGAACTTAATATATGGTACAGAAACCTTTGTTTGCAATTACAGAGATCAGACGTTTCTGTAGTTCTTTACCAGGTTTGCACAGACTGCAGCAGGGATTTTGGCCACTCCTGCCATACAGATCTTTCTCCAGATCCTTCAGGTTTGGGCTGTCCTGGGCAACACAGACTTTCAGCTTCCCTCCAAGATTTTTCTATTGGTTCAGGTCTGGAGCTGGCAGGCCACTCCAGGACCTTAGATGCTTCTACGGAGCCACTCCTTAGTTGCTCCTGGCTGTGTGTTTCGGGTCATTTGTCATCTGGAAGACCCGCCACACCCCCCATCTTCAATGCTCTTGTTGAGGGAAGGAGGTTGTTGGCCAAGATCTCGGCGATACATGGCCCATCCATCCTCCTCAATACGGTGCAGTCGTCGTCCCATTTGGCAGAAAAGCATCCAAAGAATGATGTTTTCCACATCCATGCTTCACGGTTGGGATGGTGTTCTTGGGGTTGTACTCATCCTTCCTTCTTCCTCCAAACACAGGCGAGTGAGTTTAAACAAAAAAGCTCTATTTTGGTCTCATCAGACCACATGACTTCTCCATTCCTTCTCTGATCATTCAGATGGTCATCTGGCAAACTTCAGACAGGGCCTGGACATCGCTGGCTGAGGCAGAGGGACTTGCCGTGCGCTGGCAGGATTTAATCCATGACGGCGTATGTGTTACTTATGGTTTTCTTTGATACTGTGGTCCAGCTCTCTTCAGGTCATTGACAGGTCCTGCGTGTTAGTTCTGGGCTGATCCCTCACCTTTCTCATGATCAATTGAGGCTCCACGAGGTGAGATCTTGCATGGAGCCCAGACAAGAGGGAGATTGACTGTTTATCTTGAACTTCTTCCATTTTCTTTAAATATTGCGCCATACAGTTGTTGCCTTCTCACGCAAGCTGGCTTGCCTATTTGCCTGTAAGCCCCATCCCAGCCTTGTCAAGTCTTACATTTTGTCCCTGATGTCCTGAGACGCTCTCTGGTCTCCCATTGGGAGAGGTTGGAGTCTGATTGATTGAGTGTGGACAGCTGTCTTTTATGCAGTAACGAGTTTCAAACAGGTGTAGTTAAATACGGTAATGAGTGGAGAATGGGAGGGCTTCTTTAAGACAAAACTAACAGGTCTGTGAGAAGCCGGAATTCTTACTGGTTGGTCGGTGAATCAAATACTATTTTCATGCATAAAATGCAAATTAATTATTTAAAATCATACAATGTGATTTCAGCATTTTTGTTTAGATTTCCGGTCTTTCACAGTTGAGTGTAACCTATGATAAAAATTACGGACCTCTACGTCTTTGTAAGTGGGAAAACCTGCAAAATCGGCAGTGTATCAATACTTGTTCTCCCCCACTGGTATTATGTACATGTATATATGTATAATATGTACATGTATATATGTATATTGTACATGTATAATAATATGTATATATGTACATTGTACATGTTATATAAATATGTATATATGAGCATTGTACATGTATAATATGTATACATGTACGTGGAATAAATATGTATATATTGTACAGTTATATGTATTATTGTGTGGTTTCTCACCACTCCGGCGTGCGGCGACCGCTTTTAGCTAATTCAACGCCGCACGCGCCCACCGACGTGGCAAACCAGTCGGCAGCTTTCGGATCAACGGCCGAATCCAGCTACGGGTGGTGTTCTTAATCACCGCGAAAATCAGGCCAACTATTCCTGTCCGCGCGACAGGGGTCCGATGGCGGAGAAATTGTTGATTTACTAAGTATGCGCGCAGACAGAAATGCGGGGATTTACACGCTCAACGGGACCTGCTGAACCGAGCCGCTTAAGCAGCTCGCTCCGTTTGCGATTTGCCCGAGCGGTGTATATACCCAGGCCCGCCGGATCCATTACTTTATCGGCTATTTAAAAGCCAGCTAATTCCCGAACGCAATCGGCGCAGCTCAATCAGAGGGGAACGGACGCAACGAACAGGTGAACATTCAACAAGGACATTTATTTGTTACACACGTATGCACTCAAACCACGTATTGCAATCAAACACGTATGCAACTCATGCCACGTATGCAATCAAGCACGTATGCAATCTGGCAGTGAATAAAGCCATGCAGGAACGAGCAAGACAGAAGGACTACAACCGTTTTATTATTTACGTACATGCACTAACAGTTTCACTACTTGACGGACAAGGCGGCCACACAATTCATACAAAGAAAACCCCGGAAAAAAGGGTAAGAATAGGGCCCGAGGCCTTTAATGTTCCTCGAGAGCCGGGATGAACTGCGAGGCCCCGAGAAGACCGTGCAGGCTACCTTTCACCCTCGTGTGACTCGCCGGGCTTGGTTCGGCGACGCTGTGGCCCTGCCCGCAATCCGCTGGACTCGCACCCGTGCTTTCAACGGCGATCCCGGCTGGCGACTCCTCTCCGGCGGCCTCCATCGACCAAGGAGAGAGACCAAGCAGATGGGACTTCTATCCCCGCGACAGACTCTGCTGGCACTCCCAGACTGCAGCATTGCAGCTCGACTCCGCTCGCCAGACTTCCACTCAACTCCACGGCGAACCCAGACTTCACGGCGAACGCCAGACCGACTTCTTGGCGTTTCACGCCGGCCTTTATCGCCCGGCGCCTCGCCCCTACCTTCGCGGCGCGCGGGGGGGGGGGGGGGGACATTCCAGGGGGGTTCGGCTCGCTCCTCTTGGCCCGCTCTTTGGCCGATCACTGGACATTCTTTTCTTTCGCCCTTCTGAGGGAAAAATTCCAACAGAGCTCGGCTGGGCTCAGTTGTTGTTTTCGCAACGCGTCATTTCTGTTACCTGTTCTGATGGATATCGGGGCGGGAGTTGTTGAGAATGTTGTTGCAGTGTGGTTAAGCACTGTGGTGGGGATGGCGCTGGTTGTTGAGATGTGGTTGGTTGGCGCTGTGGTGGTTGTGGGTTTCCGCTGTGGTGGGGATGGCGTGGGTTGTTGAGAATGTTGTTGTGGTTGGCCGCTGTTGGTGGGGACGGCGTGGTTGTTGAAAGCGGTTGTGGGTGTTGAAGTAGTGGTTTTTCCATAACTAAAAGATAGCAAAGAATAATTGGCTGACTACAAAGATCACAGCCCGGTTACTAAATAATTGCCGTTAACATCGGTGGGGAAATCTAATCTGAACACACACTTATGCGACAAACTGATCTCTGGAAGCCTAATATGTTCTTGTGAAATTTCCACAACGTAAAATATGTAATGTAATGTATATATGTATATGTATATATGTATATGTACATGTTATATGTACATGTATATATGTATATGTGTAATTGGATATATAATGTTTATATGAGGCGCCGCGAGGAGGAGTGATGTTAGCGACACATCGGCCTTTTGAGTTAATGCATATAGGCACTATTTTTAACCCTTACTTGCTATCATCCGAGCACGTCCTTACAACACCAAAACTCCACCCCGAAATAGGGCTGAAGTCTCGCGAAAAAAACTTTCACAAGCGCTGTCTCGCAGCTCGTCTGGCTGGATGCTAGTCGTGGAGGAATGTTGTAAGCGCCCGCGGCAATTTCTTGGTGGAGGCGGCGTGCCGCACCCCCACCATTATTCTCTTATTAATGACAACCATAAACCAGTACCCTTCATGACCACTTAATTATCGTTTTTGGTATTTTACTTGCACTAAAAATTTGGATAAATTGTGCCTTTGTTACACATGTAAACCACCCGTTTATAATGTAAATTTCCGTACCCTACTGCTTCCCCCCCCCTCATCTACATGATCAGCTTCGGTTGAAAACAAGGATTCTTGTGGTTTTAAATGATGTTTCTATCTATAACGATAACGAAATTACAGCGTTGAAGTTGCGGCAACTTGACGTTGATTTCTGACGTTTAAAATGTCGCTCACATACTCCTCACGGGCCTCAGATATATTATATATATATATATATATATATAATGTATATATACATATATATATTGTTACGGAAATGGCCCTTCGTATGCTGCTAATATAAGATTAGCTCAGATCCCCATTATGCATGTTTAGGCTAGGTTGTTTGGTAAAATGGACGTTGCATGTGTGTCGGGAGGTGTAAGAGGCGCTGTTTTATTGTTCGTACAGTGGTGTGTGCCGAGGGCTTCCGCTCTTCTTCTCCTCTCCGGATCGATAGGCCCCGCCAGTCGGCTGGGGGGGGGGGGGAGTGGCCTGGAGAGGACGGTGAGCTGAGGGAGGAGTTTTGTCGCTACGTAAGGGGGAGATGCGAGTTGGCTTCGAGCGAGCGAACAAGACCTCGTAAAAGAAAAGGGTTGAGTTTGGGGAAAACAGTCGGTTTTTCAGAGGCGTGCTAGTGGCTTTCGAAGCGAGCGAACGAAGGAGGACAGTGTTGAATCTGCCGGGAGAGAGACGCTGAACTGAGCACGCCGAGTCTGCCTTTTTTGGGGCAGTGGAGAGGCGGCCTGCACGTTGAGTCGGCAATCGGACTCTTATGAGGAGGTGATTCTGCCGTGAGAGACGGCAGTCGCATTTGGGAGAGGCGAGCATTAGAAAAGGAAGAAAAGGTGGATTCTGCAGAGAGGAAACCTGAGATGACGGAGTTGAGAAGTCGGCTTCGAGGCGGGAAGGCAAGAGAGGGAACGACGGAGGCCCTCTGACGGTCCTTACTCACCTCACGGCTCACACGTTTGCCGATCCGCTGCGGAGACCGGCACTCGATTTGGGCCTCGTCTGGTGAATCAGGTCCAGGCCTGGATTTGTAATGCTGGACCTTGAGAAGAAATCAAGCTAGAAACCCATCGTCGATCTAACAGCTTTTGTTCCATCAACCTTAACGCGGGTCCAAGAGCGTTGCGGAGAGCCCCCGCCACCGTGTGCGGTGGCGGAAAAGGAAGGCGAGTGCCGTCTTGCAACGCGGCGGTGGTTCGAGTTTCGAGCTGGGGGCTCGATCGTGGACAGCCGCTTGTTACGAGCGACATAAAAAGTGCTTTTGACCACTTTCTCTCGTCCATGGCAACCTCACACAAGTACTCTGTCTTGTCTGCATGCATGCTGTCTGTCTGTCTGTCTGCATGTTTCTATAAGGCATATCTCGGTAGCAACCCCCTCGAAACTGTAATCCGTAGTTCCTAGTTCAGACAGGTTAAAATTGTTTAATAAAAACATTGTCGTGAAGTTTTTGCTTGTGTCGTGTTTCTCGCTGTTCCCAATAATCTGTTGGTTCTATGAAGTTACACATTGAATTACTTTCGTGTCGCACAATAGATACGCCCGACTTCGTTTAAACAAAAAACAAAAAAAACTGCTGATGGACTGTGATTGCCCGACACGTTGAGTTGAGAGTTGCCGACACACGGAAGCCATTAACAATTGGTGTCGGAGTGGAATTGAGAATCCCCGTCGGATCTTTAACAGTTTGGTCGTCAGGAGCGGGATATTTGGACCAGTGGTGCATTTCGCACTCCCGAACATTGGTTACGCAGAAGCGGGGGGAAAAAACCCCTCCAAATTTGATTTGATTTTTATGTTTGAGCCGGATCGGGTGAGGAACTTGGATTGGTAAAGAAAATGGAAGTCACAAAAGTGGCGCGCGGCTGCCACCTTGCGGTCGACAGCGAAAGTGGGGAGTGGGCTATTAAGAGCGCAACGAACGCACAACACGAGGCGGAGGCTCCAGCCACGGTTCAACCACGTGGTCACGGCAATGCGCATGGCAGGGGTGCAGGGCGACTAACGTGGAACATTGGAACTTCATAACCATTGGGGGATGCCTTGGAAGAAGGTGAGGAGTTAATAGAGAATGAATATAAGGAGGTACAAATGGACGTTGGAACGGGCACAACGGCAAACGCGACGAGGTTCAGAAAAATGATAGGTACGAGGGTACAACAATTACAACAAATGGCCGATGAACGGGAACGAATTTCGGTGCTGAGAGAGGACTTAGCCAACAGAGTCGACAAACTTTGAAGAAAAGAATAAAAGTAGTGTTGTTTACCGTCAGTTGGAATATGAAAGAAGAGCAAATGAACAAAGAAATAGAGGAAGAGCAATTGGGTATCTCCAGATAGGAGAGCTTGGAGGAAGAATGGAAAAAAAATAGCCAAAAAGGAAAAATGTGAACACTATTTGGGAATTGAAACAACTGAAGGAGAGGTAAGATCAGGCAAACAGAGTAAGAGAATCCTAGAACAGAAGATAAAAAAGAGGAGAGGAATCGCTAGAGCAAAGGAAAGGAAGATTGTTGGAAAATCAAGATGGTTCAAAGAACTACAGGGAGAAAGAGCAAAGTAAGAGTGAGTGCCCGTGAGTTTGGAACAAGAGAAAGAGCGACTGAACGAAAGAATGAGGAAGAGCAAATTAGTAACTTCCGGGATAGGGAGAATTTGAAGAAGATGGAAAACAAAGCTGGAAAAGGAAAAACGGGAACACGATTTGAATTGCAACAACAGAAGGAAAAGGTAAGAACAGGCAATCAGATAAGAGAAAAGCTAGAACGAGAATACAAAATATAGTACTGCAGACATAGCAAACAATTGTTCGGACTTTTCATAAAGCAAAATGGTAAGTATGTTGACTAATGTATTCTGAACAATTTCTGGTATGGCACTCGAGATTTTTGCCCTTGGTCAGCTTTGGGTGGCCATTTTC
>CM068965.1:62616707-62626883 GCA_035128595.1 Eptatretus atami | reverse complement strand
ATATGCAACCAAAGACTAACTATTACACTACTTTAACCTGTTCCAACACTTATGCTTACCTGAAATGGGGGGGACTGAACGTAAATAGTGCTATTGTTTTATAATGGTGAAACATATATGCAAAGAAATACCAGGAAATAATAGCTGACCGTCTGTACTCTCGTCTCAAATTCATCTTTTGATCTCAAATCCAAACCTTTTGAGTATTTAGCAATAATAACAAATTTGACTTCACTGTTCCAATACTTATGGAGGGCACTGTGTGCTCCAATAAGATGCAAGGTGTGATTCTGGGAAGTCCATGGTTGTTTGTTTTTTTTTTGCTCGCATGGGACGGAGTTCCAGGGAGCTTATGGGACGGCGCGTTGTCCGTTCGTCTGTCTGTCCATAAAGACTTGCAGCTTCTCCGAAACTGCTGATGGGATTGTGACCAAACTTGGCTAAAATTATGTTTGGTATGTTGCAACTCAAGTTTATTCACAGCATTAAGAAAATCATGGTCTAAAGTGGGTCTATGGGGGGTCAAAGTAGGTCCAGGTTTGACCGCCCCCAATATGTATTTGCTTACTTCTCCGAAACTACACACCCAATTTCAATGAAACATGACCACAATCTTCATCATCCATGATGCACCAAAGTTTCTTCACGGCACTTAAAAATGTAACATAGGGTTGTACCCCTGGGTGCTCTCTGGTAGGCGGTGCGATAACCCAAAAATTATAATGGAGAAGGAAGTAAATACGTTTGGATTGTTTTTTTTTAATGCCATGAACAAACTTTGGTACATCACAGGTGATAAAGGATGTGGTCAAGTTTCATTGAAATTGTGTGTGTGGTTTCAGAAAGAAAGCAAATACATATTTTGGGAAGCAACCCCACGTAGAATCCCTGAGATCCCCTTTTTTTTTCTTTTAATGTCGTGAACAAACTTTAGTACATCACAGGTGATGAAGGTGGTGGTCAAGGTTCATAGGAATTGTGTGTGTAGGTTTGGAGAAGAAAGCAAACATATTTTGGGGACAGACCCATGAGAGCCCGATTTTTCGAATGTCATGAACACACTTTGGTACACCATGAATGATGAAGGTTGGAGTCAAGTTTCATTGGAATTCTGTCATTTCTGAGAAGAAAGCAAATGTCTCTTTGGGGGGGGGGGCATCTCCCCCGTAAACTCCCTCCCGAGACCCTTCAGACACCGATGTTTTTATTATTTATTTATTTATTTTAATGCTGTGAACAAACTTTGGTACATCACGGGTGATCAAGGTTGTGGTAAAGTTTCATTTGAAACTTATGTGTAGTTTCAGAGAAGAAGTTGCGAGTATTTGTGGACGGACTGACGGATGGACGCAGTGCCATCCTGTAAGCTCCCCGGAACTACGTTCCAGGTGAGCTAAAAATCAGGGGCTAGGTGGGTGTGCGGGGGGGGGGGGGGGTGGTTAACCCCCCTTCAAATATGTATTTGCTCTCTTCCCCGAAACTACACACACTTATATCAATGATACCTGACCACAACCTTCATCACTTGTGATGTATCGAAGTTTGTTCACGGCATCGAAAAAAAAAATCACCATCCAAGGGGTTCTGGGAGTCGGGGGGGTTGGGGTGGTTGAGTGAATGTTGCTCCTGATACAGATGAGCTTTAGGACCCACGGTTCTATTTTTATGTTGTTGTTTTATGCTTTTCTGTTCCTGCAGTTTGATTTGTGTGTTACGTGACACTCCAATTGATCGTGATGACTTTAACATCCCGTATTTTAGTTATGTAAGCCTGGTGTTGGCTTAGTGGTTAGGGTCCTGAGTTTGAGTCCTGTTTGATACTGAATTAACACCAGGTGGGGTTGACTCAGCCTGTCATCCTCCTGAGGTTGGCAAAATGATTACCAGTGTACTGGTGAAAGGGGCACAGCATCATTGGCACAGCTATGCTCCAAGAATTGGTCGGAGTGGCGACCTGTCCAGGATTGTGCCAAATAGCCAAGGAAAAAGTGCTTCGGCAGTTCCAATGTTCTGTTCAAGAGTACGGTCCACTGGACTGGATTTTAGTCATGTACCTGGAATGCCAGCTATGCATATTGCTATCTTGCTGTCAGCCTGTTCCATCCAAGAAAAGCACGGTTCGCTATCGTGGTATTTGAACACAAACTCGAGTGTCGTGCATGTTTAATCTGCCTCTTTGGATCGTTACCATGGAGCCTTTAACAGAGCATTCCATTCGACCTCTGCATCTTTTGAGGCACATTATTCAGGTTTATTATATTTTTAAACTGCCTGTTTGATGTCTTACCTTTGGTTCATTAAACTGGTGACTCCTGTTATTTATTTCTCCACATATTCATGTTTTGTGCTTTTGTTCACCTTATAATCACTGTTTCTTATGTTGCATGTATACAAAAGTCAAGTTGTGTGCACATGTCTGAATGGCAAAATTTCCGTTGGTGGTTGCTCTTCCTCTAACGATCTTTCCCTTGTGCAGCCTGTTGTGTGCGGAATACAGCCGGCAGGCGTCCGTGGCTCTTGCCCCTCGGCAGCCTTGGCTACGGAACGGCCCCCCTCGCCAGAGCCGGCGTTCAACACGGCTCAGAGGAATTCTAACCTGGGGGCGGGTTCTCCGCCCCCTGCTGCCCCGACTGTCCACATCTCCGATGGTCACTTATCGCCTCCCAGGAAGAAACATCGTGAGGATTTCAAGTTTGGCAAAATCCTTGGCGAGGGCTCATTTTCTACGGTACACTCTTTGCTCCTCGAGATTTCATTGGCGTCGGTTAATGGTCTCTTTCACTGTCGCAGGATGCGTTTATTGTTGCTCTCTAGTTGTGTGGAATTTGGTACACCATATAAAACAATTCAATGCTGTGCGAATTTTTCCCATTTGATCTGAAAGTACAATCTGTGCTGTGATTTTAAAAAAAATTATTATATTATTATTACTATTGGCCTGTGATTTTGAGGTTGTTGGTGTTGGAAGAGACCAATTGGCACTGTATACTTGTCCAAGTTTTACCTGAACCTTGCACTTGGAAGCGATCTTCTACTTGCTCAACGATTGCTCACGTCTTAACGATTGCGAATGTTTTCTGTGCTGTTTTGGCTGTGCAATCACAAATGGTTGTTTTGGAGGGCAAAAACATGGATAAACACAATCCGTTGACATTTATTACACATCATGCATGATTTGTTTGAACTTTGATTCCTTACATTGAAAAGTTTGTGTTTGGCTGCTTTTTTATACTTGTGCTCATATTCTCTACCCAAGCCTGGTGTTGGTTTCATGGTAAAGGTGGCTGGCTTAAGATCTTAGGGTCTTGAGTTTGAGCCCCGTGCTGTTAAATAACACCAGGTGGGTTGACTCAGTCTGTCATGCTTCCAAAGTTGGCAAAAGTCATACTCGGGGTAATAAGCCTTTCAAGTGTCGTGTGTCGGAGTGGCGACCAATCGAGGATTGTTCTCCTTCGCCAAAGGAAACTTCCTCGGCAGCCTTATGTGCCTCACGGCATGAAAGGAATGGTTATTTTATATTCTCTTCCCACAGGTCGTTTTGGCCAAAGAATGTGCTACAGACAAGGAGTTTGCAAGTGAGTATAGTAAATGTTTAAGTTGTATTTTTGTTTACATTCAGGTTACACACAATCCGTCAGGCCTGAGTTAAGTGCGCTCTGGGTGGACAGGTTAGGCAATGCTAATGCGCACGCAGTACCAACTAGGCCTCGCTAGGCTTTGCAGGCTTTGGTGGTTGCTGTGTGTGCAGTCCAGAGAGAGAGAGAGAACAAGAGAGAACATGAGGACAGACAGGGAAATTTAATTTGCTGTGGTAAGGGTTAATGGGAATGGAAAAGATCATGGGGTTAGAGTGAAAGATGATGTGGCATGATAATATACTGCAGTCTTGAAGCCTTGGAGGGAAAGTTGTTATTGCACTGACTAAGTGAGGTGGCTTCACAGGCAGAGCAACGGTGTCTAAGGTAATGTCGGCATTGCACTCCAAGGGAAAGACATCATCAGCAAAGGGAAACAGTGGGCGGAAGCACATACTCCAGGATTGTGATATCCATGCATTTGAAGTGCAAGGCAAAGCAGGTGAGCAACTGCATATCAATTGACTGTAACTTTCAACCTGGGGTGCGAGCAGCCAGTTTCATCAAAAACCGTCCGCCAATAACTACACAGAGCATGATACCATAGCCGGTTGCAGTGCATAAACCACTCATCACACCTGGAAATGCATGTTTGCGAGTCTAGTGCTGCAGAGCACAGGCAATGGACTACCGAGCAGTGGAGAAATGTGATATGGTCAGATGAATCATCCTTCACCAATTTCTCATCCAACGGAAGAGTGCACGTGTGGCGCCAACCGGAAGAACTCTACAACCCTGAGTGCTTGGTTCCAACAGTGAAGGGGTAATGTTGTGGGGCACATTTTCTTGGCATGGTTTGGGTGTAGTCATTCCCTTCGTAGGCAAGCTCAATGTCAATCGCTACTTAATGGTCCTGATTGATCATCCTCACCCCATGTTGCAGCATTTCTTTCCGACTGGGAGAGGTGTGTTATAGACTGACAATACTCCCATCCACAGAGCACGTGTGTCGCCCAGTTTGATGAGCATGACACTGATGTTATCCATATGCCATGGCCTTCTCAGTCGCCATGTCTGAGCCAAATCGAACATTTCTGGGATATTCTGGAATGACCCCTGAGACTGTTTTCCACCTCCATCAAACAGGTGTGAGTTGATTGACTTTCTCATGGAAGAATGGTGCCGCATCCCTTCTGCAGAATTCCAGAAGCTGTGGACTCAATGCAACGGTGCATACTGGCCGCATGTGGTGGCCAAACACCCTATTAAGTGACTTTACATTGGCGTTTCCATTTTTTTTTTTGTCCACTACCTGTGAATATGCCTTGTAAGACATGAGTTCAGATTTAGTGGGGGAAGGACTTGGCATAATGGAGGATCTGTGTTGTACCTGGCTTTGGAGACCAGCTTTAATGTATGATCTGCATGAGAGGTTTGTGGCTGATTTGGAGGCTGAGAACTTTGTGTTACTGAAGTTATTCTCGTGGCTGATCAAGTACATAGATTGGTTTGGATTGCTGGATGATCCTTCCAAAGAAACAAGGTGAGAACTTGAGACTTGCCTGTATCAAATGATATTCCACGTGTCAGACTATTAGCTGATCCTTTCCATATGCCAAAATTCCTTGTCTGTTGTTAGAATGAGGTACTTTGCAGCAGAATGTGCACAAAATGTTTTTCCAGTGTATCAGAGATGTCACTGTTTGTTCGAAAGCTGTATGTGGGGAACAAAGCTGAACCCATGATGAACTTGGGGCACTCTAGTGTCCACTGTAGAAGGCATCAAAGGATCTTCCGAGTGCTGATTATGTCCTTGGATGAATCTGTTGAGCGAGGAATCAGTCGACCAAGACATCGAAGGATACAGTTGAGAATTATGCCGTGATTGTGTCCTTAGTTGAAGTTGGTGATCGAGGCATGAAGGCCTTCGTTGCACAGGCAGAAAGTTTGACGAGCAGAGCAGGGTGCAAAGACCGTATTAAAGACCTGTGATATGTCCTACCATACTGGCCCCGCCCTCTTATTTATGATATATTGCACTTCTCCATTGCTGAGAGAGAAGAGGCAGCATATCCAAAGTTGAGTGATGTGTAGAGAATCAAAACTGATGATAACAGATCAGGCCATTTGAGAAGAGGAAAGACTTCATGTAAGCTGCAACGATGGATTCCATTGCTTGGCTTAAAGTAAAAAAATGCTGCTTGGCCTACATTTGAGTGGATCTGTTTTTACACCATTCTTGTGTATGGAACTGATGTGAGCTGTCTTCCAATCAAATGAGTGGTAGCTGCAGGCGAAGGAAAATTTGAAGAGCAGCCCATGATTTGAGAACATTGACAACAATGCAATCAGGGAATGTTGCAGAAATGGAATCGAGTCTATTAAGGATTTTTTTCCCTACCTTTTCGTGTGAAAAAGATTAGTGTGCAGGAAACGGTGGGAGCGGGGGAGGGGATAAAGAAGTGGACAGAAAGGAATGGATTGGGTAGACACAACACTAGACAAGCTTTCAAGGCAAATACTGAGTAAGACATTCTCCTTGTCATTCAGCAGATATTGTAGTGAAGCTATTTGTGCTGGTGGAGGAATGGTTGGAGCATGTACCGGAGACAGCAACGTTCCACTAGGTGTTGGAGGTAGAAGACTGGTTGGAGAGTTCTTTGAGGTTGGGCTTTGAGAAATTACCTAAGGTTGCCATTGGTCAGGTTGGCCTTACACTTTGAAAAAGCAAGTTGTTACATCGCAACTGCCTCACGGAAATATTGCGTGTTGGTGTCGAGAAGGAGGAAAGGATTGTTGCAGAAGAGATGGGATAGACCTCAGCATTGGAGAAAGCAGTCTTTTGTAAAAGCACTCCAAGGCAGTGTTTCAGATGCAGAGGAGACTGACAAACAGTAATTTAGCAAGAGGGCAATTTCTAGTCATTTGAGCAAATTGCCAGAGACTTGCGGTACTGAGAGGACCCCTCCCCCCCCCAAAAAAAACAAAGCTTTAACAATAGCATTGTCAGTGTTTGGAGGGAAAGTTAGTCGTTACCAGGTCCAGGAGGTAGGGAGGACTTACCCTATCGTCTTATTTGGATAATCAGGACAGATGTCTGGGTTGGGAATGTCACAGGCTGGGTCATAACCACAGACTCAAATATTCCCTTTGCAGCAATGCTGTGACTGGTTCTTGTAGAACCAAGTCCCAGCCAGCTGTCTGGTGACATTTTGAAGCAGAAGAAGAAGAAGAAGAAGAAGAAGAGAGTTGCGATGCGTGCGTAATAGTTGGTCCTTGACAGGTGTACGCAGAGCTACGATCACCTTGTGAAGGAAGTTTTTAAGCCGTTATGGAGCGTGGCAATAAATAGGATTCTCCATCACCATAATTGAGGCCAGTACCACACCCTGGTACTGTAAAAGACTCCATTGAAGTATTTGCTTTTTGGTGTCATGGAACCAAAAGTACTTCACATGGTTGTTTAGAAAAAGATAACTTTCTTCTTCGGGAACATTCCAGCTTACTGGGATGTCATCGGTAATTGATCACCTTTAGCCATTGAGCAATTGTAGTTGACCAATTTTTCTAGTCATTGTTGAGCCTGTAAATATCATTTCAACACATCACACATACCCTGCCGTCTTATTTGAATCGTGTTTATCACGACTCGTCACTCCATATAACCCGTTTCTACATTTGAGACGTCGGGCGACCCTTTCCTTGTACCACTCCAAGCAACCGGTCATGCTGCACTTTGTCTTGTGCTGAATGCCTTGTATTTGATGAATTGCCACTGAAGAGCAGCTACACATAAGTCTTGCATCAGTGCACTCTAGTTTCTTGGTGCTTACTTGACATGCTTGAACTGTTTTGTCACATCATGCATATTTGGCAATCCGTTGTGTGTGTTTTGATGATGTAGTTTTTGAAGGTTTTCCAGATCATTGGTTGGGCTTGCCTGTCTTATCGGATGATGTTCTTGATTGTTATAATGAATTGGCTGGAGCGAGGGTGATTAAAAACGTACTGATTAGTGATGACTCTACTCTGATAGTGTATTATCCCCATGCTTATATAAAGAAAGAAAACTGAGGAAGGGTGGGGGAGGGGGATACTGTAATCAGCTCCGTTTGTTTGCCTGTCTGTCTGTCTGTCTGTCTGTCTGCCTGTCTGTCCATCCGTCATGCTACCTCCTCCTTAATGGGTGTGCAGAAATTCACCAAACTTATCCCCACGCTTCAAAAAAAACAAAAAAAGAAATGGGGGGGGGGATAATGTAATCGGGTCCGTCTGTCCGTCATGCTATCTCCTAAACGGTTTCACAGAAATTCGCCAAACTTGGTCGTTATGATCACCACATCGCAAGAAGGTATGAGAGCAGTGCCATTTTTGGCCCCGCTCTTGGAGCTGAGGGGTGGTGTCAAAAGGTCAAATACCAAAAATGCAATTATGGGCACATTTTAAAATATTTTTAATGAAACTGTGTACAGTATATGCAATCTGCATTGGGGGAGGGGGGGATATGTAACGTTTTTTGGGGGATTTGCCACATTTTTACACACACAACTGCATGCCCCAGCTGGTTGGGATTTATGGTTATAGGGGTGAAAATATAAGATTTATTTTTTAAAACTGAATTTCATTTTGGGTCATTCCTCATGGAACATTTGCCATCTTCTAACTTTGCTTGAGGTGGGAAGCGTGGGGATTTGCAATGACGTGCCATCGACTTCACGCTCGTTACAATTTCTCGTTGGGATGCCATAACTCGTTCCTCTGGTACATGGAGTTTTAATACAGGGCAATTAAACGGTTTCCTGGATATTTATACAATGCAATGCTGATATTCATGATTACACAAATCAGATGCACCTGCGGGAAATCCTCACAACTAAAAACGACTGTCCTGTAACTTTTGGTAGGGTAGTCGGTGCGTGTTGACGTTTACCTTAATGTGTGCATTTGAAGACTCTTCAACTTTTTTTTTAATGTTTGTTTAGGTATGGCTGAAAATGTTTTGATATATTATTTTATATCATGCTTTTTTTTATACAACATCGAGGCTCATTGAAGAGCGATGTGACAGCGGGTTAAACCGGCAACAAACTGAAAGTGGTGCAGTGGTGTAGTGTTGCCACATTTTGATGTGCATAAGAGAACGAACTAACATAACCAGACTCGGTGGTGTAATAGTTGGAGCATCCTCTCCACGTCTGGGAGGTCAGTGTTTCAAACCCCGGCTGAGTCGTACCAAAGACTTTTTTTGTTTTAAATACGTGCTGCTGCCTTGCTTGATGCTCAGCATTTCAAAGGTTAGGAGCACAGACAATCCCCATAGGTTGGCATCCAGGAGGAGGAAATTATTCCTGAGGAAATGTCCCGTTGAGTGTGTTGAGAAAGGTGCGCTGTTATGATTTCGCTGGTACCAGAGTGCCCCAGGAAGTGACGCCACTTCCCCAAGCTCAGTGGCTGTGTTTGTCTCGTCAAACAGTCATGTTGTGTGTGTGTGTGTGTGTGTGTGTGTGTGTGTGTGTGTTGTGTGTGTGTGTGTGTGTGTGTGTTGTGTGTGTGTGTGGGTGTGTCAGCTCCAATAGCGAGTGTTAGATCCTGTAAATTAAATTTAAAAAAAACTGGATAAGAGGAGAGTAGGGCAGTAACCTGCAAGTAAGGGGTTGAGTTTAGCAGGGGTTAGTGGGTCAATGAGCTTTTGATGTATATATTGCTGGTTTTCCAGTTTGTGTTGATTGAAACCTGACTGACTGCTTGTGCATGACTCTCTAAAATTGATTTATTTTGGAGAGTTTCTTAAACCTGTTGTAACTGATTTTCATTAAAAAACAAACAAAATGAAAACATTTCATGGCACAAAAAAAAATCTCCTGCTTCTCAGAACCAAAGTTGAAATTGTATGTTTTCTACTTCTCTTCTGGGTTGTGTTTATTACTGACCATAATTCCTTTAAATACTGCTCTACTTCCTGTTCATGACTGATTTTGAGTAACCCTTGAACTTGTGCTATTATGATACCAGGAACAGTAGGCATAGGTGCAAACTGAGTTGTGCTGGAGGAGTTGTAGAAGGGAACCTGAGGGTGTGAGCTCCACTCCCCCTCGTCCCACACTCCTCTAAATGAGAGGAGTAACAACGGCTTCCCATCGACATAGTTATCTCCTTGTGTAATCATTTTGAATAATAAGAATAGCAAAAACTGAATTTTAACACGGTTCGTCAATGTTTTAGGCAATCTATATCTGTATAGAATGAAGAACCAGTCTTACCCATGAAGGCTAGTGTCAGGAGTGCGTGTACATGTTGTATCATGTGGAATTGTTTCATATTGTAGAATGGAAGTTTCTTTTCAAGTCAGAGTAGATACTTGGTACCATTGGATAAAGAGGAGAAGGAGAAGAAGACAAGTAATTGGTAGATAACGGTGGAACGCTATACTGTATTGGTAGAACCTGTCAATGGATTTGCTTTGGTTGTCCAAGTCATGTTAATAGCAGCAATTACAATGGTGATACAAATCAGCAAGTGGTGTTTGTTTCTGATTCCATCTGAGCGTCGTGTAGTCGAGGCTCGTGAAAGAGCTAGTACAAGTACACTGAATGTATCAGGA
>CM068965.1:62584828-62597986 GCA_035128595.1 Eptatretus atami | reverse complement strand
TGGCAGAAAACGCTCGGCATCTGACAAAACCAGTCTGTAACCGGGGTTCTATTTCCCCAACTGGTAAGGTGCAGGATTACGTTAGTATCGCGATTGAAGATGCGTGACCCAAGGCCTGTGCTGAGCCAGCTGGCGTTATAAACCCCAGAGACGGCGGTGGTGAGGGTGGCGCCAAGAGTCGGGTAGACCACCCAAGCAACGAGCGAAACAAACCCTCCGATTCCGCAACAATATGTATATATGTATAATATATATATATATATATATATTATAACTATATATAATATATATATATAATATATATATATATGTTAATAATGTATATGTTGGTATAAATATTGTACGAATTCTGGCCCGCCTGGCGTGCGATCGCCGCGTACTCTAATGCAGCCGCGTCGCCACCGGACGGACAATTCAGTCGTGACCCTCCTGGAACTACCGCCAGAGCCAGTCACGGGTGGGGGTTTAACCTCACACAACCCAGTCCGCATTCCTACCCGCGCGAAATAGGGGAATCGCCGAATGTCGATATACCTAAATACCCGCGCGGTAACCTACGAGGGGTTGCACACGCCGCAGGTCGGCTTAGGACACGAACCGCTTAAGCGGTTCGTTCCGTGCTACAGGGATAACGCGAGCGTGTTATCGCCGACCTCGACGGTTCAGATTATTATCGGGTGTTTAAAACCCACTACTCATTCCACGATGCAAGATGGCATTTCAATGGGGTAAAGGAGGACGCGACGAACGGGATACATTGCACACAAGGACATTTATTATAAAGCACATATTGCACACACAACACAAGCAAGGAATCATGCACGTATTACAAGCAAGGCAAATAAAAAGCAATACAACGACTACAATGAGAATGTACATGCATTAACAGTTGTTACTTAACAGGACACGGCGCCACAGCATGCATATAAAAACAACAGAAAACCCTCCCCGTAGGCAGGGAGGTAGACGGGGTTCATAAACCTTAATGGTCGTGGCCGTGGATGACCGAAAAGGCCCGCGAGACCGTGCTGGTTACCTGCCCCTCGAGGTGACGGTGGGCAGTCGCGACGCCTTGTTCCCACGGCAGCTAGCGGAGCCGCGCCTGCTCTCGGCCTTTGCGATGATGTGGTCGGTGAGTTCTCTCCGGCGTCCCTCGCCAGACGCGCAGATTCACCACACAGCCGGCAGGGCTGCGCCTCCCGTCTGCATCTCCGAGGCGTCACCCGGACTCGCCACCGGCCCGCGCCTTCACCGACAGGTCGCCCACGCCAAGGCGAGAGAGCCCGACCTCGACCACCAGAGAGAGCTCGAAGATGAAGCGAGGGGATGGACGTACCTACCCCAGAGAGGCAGTAGGAACAACACGACCCCGACAGAGAGAGGATGACGTCGACGACCCAGACCCAGACAGACAGAATTGGGAAAATCAACTATTTTTGAGGTCAAAGGTCAACTCAAGGTCAAACTTATAAAATCATCAAATTTCATCTGAAAAATCGTCAATTTTCATCCGATTAACTTGAAATGTGATTAATAATTGCATATTGCATCATTGACATGGCTATTGTAGTTTTTTTGAGGTGAAAAGGTCAAAGGTCAACTTTCTAAAACCAATTTTCATCTGAACAATAATCAATTTTCGTCCAATTGCCCTGAGCTTTGATTATTCGATCATCAGTTTTAATCTTAATGAAATGGACAATTTGATGTATTCATGGCAACTCTTTTTTTTTGGGCCGGAGGTCGATTTTGCAAGTGTAGTGCTTTCAACTACATCTTTGTTGTTTGTCTGTCTGGTTGTTTGTGTGCAAGATATCTCAAATAGTTGTGGACGAATTCGGACTAAATTTGGTGGGCAGTAATGCCGGCGATACCTTGCTTTTTCATGAAAGACAATGTGGGATCTTTAATGTCCGCCAACTAATGCTAATGAATGACGATATGCTCAATGATGCAATGCCCTGCCTGCAAAGAACCAATTTGACGGTTTTCTTTTGTCCCACGCCCCACCAACAAGGTCAGAGACGGGGGACATTAAAATGAGCTCCATCCAACCGATCATCCGTCATGTACTTTTGTGTACACGGTATTTCATAAAACGTTGAACATTTAGCTTTTCTATTGCATATATCTATTCCACATGACATTATCTCAACCTGATTCGATCACAGCGGTGATTGCCTGAATTATGTTGCCATGGCAACCATCTCTGTCACTTGTCTTGTGCATGTGATATTTCATAAACCATTCAAGATTAAGTTTCACATTATACAGGTCTTATTCCTCATACCACCCAAAAGGCAGGGGACCGAGAGTGTCAGCTTCTTGTTTTTATAGCAGAGCCAAACATCGAACACTGGTTAGACAGCTGCAAGGTAATTGTAGCACCTGTGCACCATCCTGTCAGACATTATTGCTGACATGACATTTTGTTTTTGTGTTTCTGGAGTGCTTTCTGGGAATGGTCTTATTGCTGTTGTATTTTAATATTATTGAGTTTACGAGAATGGTCATTTACTAAAATTCCTGTTCAGTTTATCGACATTTGGTAAAGGAATTGTTCAGTTTGGTAGTTGACTATTTTTGTGTGCGTACAGTGTTTTTCATGACTGTGCATGATATTGAGTTGTAGTGTAGTACAGTTTATGGGAATTCTACATGGGTTCCCAGCATCATAAGCCTAATACTTCGATGGGAATGCCAAACAGATCAGTTTAACGCCATTGGTATACCACATTAATTGTTGCAGGAACCACCATTGTTTGTATTTGTATGTTCCTTCGTTATAAATTTGTAAGGTCGTTCAGCTCGGGATGGTTAGAATTCCAACAGCACAAAATGGCAATAAAATGGTTTAATTTGTTGGAACAGGAGTGACAGTTTTTATTTTCCCCTACAGGATCATTAATGACATCAGTAGCTGTTTGTGAACCATTGTTGGCAGTTGTTGTGCTTGCAGCTGTTTGCAAGGTTTTATTCCCAGCCGGCCTCAATGCCTTGAAACTTGAATATCAATCGCTGTGTGAAGGATAGTCGAGCAAGGGCAGTGTGGTGGGTATGGGAATGAGGAGGAGGAGGAGGAGGAGGAGGAGGAGAGGGTTGAGGTTCACCTTGGGTGTCATGTAGTGAGAAAGTGCAATTGAAATTCCCACATGGTTTCTCCTCATTTGGAGCAAGTTCCTGCATTGAGAAGGTTGTCGAACCCGTTTGTTTGGTGTCTGTTGGCTTGGCATAGTGGCACCCTTATGAGGCATCCTGTGCTTTGTACTTTAATGTCTCCTCACTTTTCAGCATCACTTATTTTTACTGTTTGCATTACGATCAATATTTTGTTATTCATGGGTCACCTGCATAGGTGTGTGGCAGCTCGAGTTCCAGCTCGCTTCCTCATGAAGAGCAGCTATCAGTCATCATAATTTGCATTGAATGTGGAACCGCATCACCTGCCTGCATTAGCTTGTCAGAGACATGTTTTTCCTAAAAGTATAATGAGCTGTTACTATCCAATACCTCACTTGGGCCTCGCTACATTTCATAAATCAAATGTCTAAGAGTGCTCTTGTTGCCAGAATCTTTCACCAGTTTAATAGAGTAATCACTCCCTCCATTCCCAACCTTCTTCCCTTTCCCTACTCCCCTACATGTGTCCTTCCATGAAGATTAGATCAGATTTGTTTTTATCTCTCACTTCTTCGCCCCCTCCCTCCCCCCCCCGGCCCCATTGTCCTTGTATTTTTGCACACTTTTCTACTTTTCCTTCCTTAAAAGCATTTTGAGCTTCGCATCACATGGCCATCAATGCTATCGATGTCATAAAATAGCCAGGTTGCCTTTCTCCAACTGTGTTTGTTTAGTGCGTTTTGTTTTGTTTTTCCTTCTCCCCATTTTCGGCGTCAGTATCTGCCTCTTGGTGGTCACAATCTCTGTTCACTCCTCCACCATGTGCTGTCTGTGTGCAGTGAAAATCTTGGAGAAACTTCACATCATAAAAGAGAAGAAAGTGCGTCACGTAAAACGGGAGAAGGACATCTTATCTCTCCTCAACCACCCATTCTTCGTCAAGCTCTTCTTCACCTTCCAAGACGAAGAAAAGCTTTGTATCCTAACTCGCCAACCACTTTGACCTCTGATTTTGATGTACATCTTACCTTTGATGCTTTGCAAGAAAATAGCAGAAGCGCATTGCTTGCCCATTTTGTTGAGGTATCCATAGACAAGCAGATTTGTCTGCATTTGTAGTGCTACGGGTATTGCAACCGGGGAGAGGTGATGATGCAAAGGGTCAGAGGGTAAGTGTGCCATGTCATTGCACGAAGGGCTCCATGTTGTGGTTCCATAGCATCTATCCATTGTAAATGTCAAGTTTATTGCAGCCGTGCCCAGGGGCTCGTGTGGGAATGCTTAACGGGGCCTTCTACCCCACCGCGGCATTTTGTGACAGGGAGGTCTCACGCGATGCGGACACTTTCAAAGGGAAGGTATTTAACGGCGTTTCAGTCAACCAAGCATTTTCTACCGATTATGCAGCCCTTGATGACCTGCCAAAGGAGTGGATTCAAAATGGGCTTATAACAGCTCTAGATGAGGAAATGACAGCAACATATTAATATTCCATCCTCTGAGCTCATCTTACTGGCAAAGTAGATTGATTACAGACTTGAAGAATGCTCTCATAGTGAGGTAAATGTTTCCCTTTACTTTTGTAATGCCTACAGTATCTAGGGCTTATGCAGCTGCTTCAGCGGAGATTGCATTCAGGACAAGGACGTTTGTAGACAATGGACAAATTGACATGTTGTATGTGTTTTGAACCTACGGTCATGGCATCATGAAGCAGGGCCATAAAGTTAGGAGGATGTTCATCAATCGGTGCTTGCGTTTGAACCCAACAGTTATTAATTTAATATTTTGTTTGGGATAATGCAAATGGCATGACCTGAGTTTGTCTGTTTTATATGCCCAGCAATTGTCATTCCATTCAGCCATAGTGCGGTTACGCGTTGCTAAGCCATTGGACTTTGAATTGACTCGTGAGCTTTTTGCACACTGGGGTGCACACTTTGCATGTAATGGATCTGAGTTCCCTGACCATAGTGCAGACTTTGGGTTGAGCTATGCGAAGAATGGGGAGCTTCTCAAGTATATCCGGAAGCATCGCTCATTTGACGAGGCCTGCACCCGTTTCTATTCGGCGGAGATAGTTTCAGCACTGGACTACCTACATGGCCTTGGAATCATACACAGGTAAGGGTGCTTGAAACCATCTGTGGCTGTCAGTGTGATGATGGAATATGAGCATGTTGTATGGAATATGAGCATCTAAAGCCTTAGGTATTGGTCTCTGATTCATACTCGTCTCCGCTCCCTGCAACTATTTAGCTCTGAATCTCTCCTCTGCCCCCCCCCCCCCCTTTCCTAACCCCTAACCCCTTTCATCCTTGACACCACAGTCCTATTCTGTTCATAGTTTATGCTTGTTGTGGTTGGATTAGGTCATTGTTATTGTGATGTCACCATGGAACACTCTCGTGCTTGCCAAGAGCTTTGTGACTGTGCTGTGATGGAAAGCCTTTGTTTTCATTTCATGTGGAATGCCACAAAGCCCTGGAACCCGGGAAAGGCTGATGGGTCTTGTTGAGAACAGGGAGAGTGCGTCTGATTCTTTTTGGTATCCCATGTTTTTGTTTTTTTTTCCCCGCTTTCTAACAGTTCACATCTGTTGACGTTTCACCAAACACTGGGTTGTTTCACGCCATGTTTAAAGAATTCTTGACACTGGTATGGCATTTCTCTGATTGTACCTCCCACTCATGATTTACGGAAGTAGATAGCAATTCTAGCTTGTCGTTGACAATGTGACACTGGATTGTTTGAGGTATGTGCAGGACGTTGTCAACTTCATTACAAGCAGAGACGATCACCGTCCAGTGGGATAATCATTTGAGACATTGATGAAAAAAAAAAAGATTTCCTTCATCACAAAATAAAATTTAAAATAAACCAATGTCACCCGCGGTGGACCCGTATCTTGCCAAAAGGTGACCACGTGTGACTTCTTTAAGGTCACACTGAGGTGAACAGAGCTGCTATCCACCAGGAGCACTCCTTGAGGATATCTGCCTACGAGAGATTCCGATGAGATCGTTCTACAGAGTAACCATGAAAAATATGTGTTGCCTCATAACGTCACCAAATGATGTATAATGTCTCAAGCTTGACATATCTAGAAAGCACTCATCGAGGTGTTCAATTTGAAGTACTACACGATATGGTTCCTAAAACTTGAAAATTTGACCTTGGGTCAAATATGTTTGACCTCAGGCGCTAACCATGAAGGTCAAGGCCAATCGCCCCAAAAATTAATCAGCTGAGCGCCAGACAATATACTAATTCCATAAAGTTTGGAGACGATTCGATAAAATTACTCAAAATAAGGGTTTCGTCGACTCCCCTGATTTGCGACAGTGACCTTGACCTTTGACCTTGACCTTCAAAATTTTATGCGCTGAAAGGGACTCTATAGGCCTCTGATATGCGGAGTTACAAAAATTTCCAATGATAACTGTGCTCTGCAGAGTGTTTATACGTGATTACAGACAAAAACAACAAAAAAAAACATATGAAGGTCAAGGCCATCGCCACCAAAAATTAATGAGCTGAGCGCCGACCATGATTTATATTCCATGAAGTTTGAAGACGATCGATCAAAATTACTCAAAAATAAGGGTTTGTCGACTCCCCTGATTTGCGACAAAGTGACTTGACCTTTGACCTTGACCTTCAAAATTTTGTGCGCTGAAAGGGCCTCTATAGGCCTCTGATATGCGAAGTTACAAAATTTCCAATGATAACTGTGCTCTGCAGAATTTTTTATACGTGATTCAGACAACAAACAAAAAAAATAAAAAAAATAAAAAAAACATACAAGCTGACTAACATATCTTGCAAAAACTTCGTTTTGGCAAGATAATAACTTTTAATTGACTGAGAATTTTGAAAGTAATTAATTTTGATTGTTAAATGGGAAAGAAATAAAAACATTCTTTGTCGTTATCGTGTTGTAATCTCAATTATTAAAGACAAGCCGATATCCTGTATCTGTCGAGGATTGGTGATAGGATGGAATGGGATTTGAGAGGACAGGCAAAGGATTATTGAACAACAACAATCCCATGACTGAATGGCGCCAGAAATGCCACCCACCTAGCTGTTGAGGGACTGCATGTGTCGAGGGATGGATGAAGGGATGGTGTGAGATTTGAGGATATATAACAAGAACAACAGCAACTAGAGAGTTCATATAACACATTACCCCCATGCAATGTTCCAGTATATGCTTCAATTTTAATAAAATGATGATTTTAAAAATTGTTAAAAAAAAAAATAATCTGGAAGTTTAGCACTGGTGAGGCAGTCTTAGACACCACACTTATACGCCGTAACAAGATGACGTTGAGTCAGTTTTGGAGATGGAGGCTTTATTGATCACCATGGACACTCGTTCTAATTTGTGTTCAAAATTTAACATTCAATTTAAATAAGTCGCTCCTCAATCATAAACTGATAAGACAGACAGACAGACGGACGGACAGATGGACTGACATGAACCGATCGCTTAACCCCACTTTTTGCTTTGCATGTGTGGGGGTAACAACAACGAGCTGCTCATCAGAATGCTGTGACGTCTGCGAACATGGCGAACGCTTCTGAGCAAAGTCTACTTCTTCCATGTAAATGTGTTTTGTTGTGTGTGGGGCAGCCTGACAGAGGTTGCAGGTGTCGTCAGTGGTGTCGTCGAGTCTGTGTTTGTAGTGTAAGAGCTATGGTTGGTATCCACAGCGGAGGCGTGTAAGGTGACCACGATTGGACCTGGAGAGTAGTTGATCTGTGTTATGGATAGGTGGGGGTTTACTGCCCAGGATACTGTTTGGACCTAGTTTGTTGATTGCATTCCTGGTAATGTGGGTGTGGATGTCTTTTTTTGTAGCTTACGTTGTTCATTGGGGGGGGGGGGATGTTTTGGAGGCTATTACTGTCGCGTCTTTGTGGTGTTGCTTTAATGTGTCTAGGGGCCTGTGGGTGGTTGTACATGTTGTGGCAAGGGTGAGTAGGGTTGGCACTTGCTGTTGCAAGGATTGTGTGCACCTCTTATGTCCAAGTGGTCTTTGATTTTTACCTCTTTATGGAAGTGCTCGATGGGTGTTGTTACTGTGCAACCTCTGATGATGTGAAGGGCTTTGTTTTGTATGTTCTGTACGGTGTTGAGATGTGTGTTTGACAAGCTGCAGGCCAAAGATGAGCTGCCGTAGCTAAGGACTGATCTCCCTCTTGTTGGTACTCCCACTGTGTTCTGTAGATTAGTACGTGTTCTCTATTCTGATAATTTCCTGGAACTAGTAATACTCAAGCGAAATGTGGTATCGATTTCGTCTCTGTTACCATCTGTGTTACCTTTCCGTGCATGATTGTGTCCCCCATATTTCTGCATTAATTTTCTTGTCTGTCATTTGAGCACTCCTTTCCACATTTTTTTTCCACTCCCATTCTGCATTCGAGGCTCCATTGGAATCGATTTTTTATTTTTCTTCTGATATCGATATATCGGCCTCAAAAGAAAAGATTAAATAAATAAATAAAAATTGCGCAGGTTCCAAAAATACGCAATGGTCCATTACTGTTCATATAATATGATGTACACATCATTGACGCACGGTAATTTTTCACAGTATTCCCACCCGGAACCTTTTTTCTTCTTCTGATGAGAACGGTCATTTTACTTCCAACTTCATCTTGAAATGAAAAATGATTTTGTTTTCAACTAAGATCAGTATTTGGAATCGGCAAAGGCCGCTCTTGTGGATCGCCGTACTGGTAATCGGCACAGGCTTTCGAAAGCACACCGAATTCATGATTCGTATCAAATAACCGATTGGCAATTGCTTTAAAAACAGCCACGAGAGCAAATGAAAACTCGACTGTTTGGACGGTGTTCGGGTGTTGGGGGTTAAAAAGTTGAAACTGACTGTACTTAGGTCAGGCTGTACTTACTTGGTGTCAGGTCAGGCCAGATTAGATCTGTGACTTGCCACAGGTATCATGTAAACCTGTACTAACCTGTTCCATGGTCGGGTTGTCGGCGACTAAACCGTCTCCCCCACCAGGTTTTTTTGGTGAGGAGGCTGTTTGGATATGGACACCCAGCAGGATTAAAAACAAACCTGTCAAAGGGCGGAGGAGCTCCTTGTGAGCCAACGGCCATCCATATCTAGTGCCCAACTGTGTCTGCGGACGTCCTCCTGCAGTTGGGTTACTTCTTATAGGAGGTTGGTGACAGGATTTGCATTCCGCCACCGTAAAACCCTTCATTCCGCAAAACACAAAACGCAAAGAAATCTGAAACCCACTCCATGGGAGTACCTCCTGTGCAGCTTCCCTTTGTAGGGCAGCTCACCGGATGATTGGATTGGGGCAAGCCTTCGAACCCCCAATCTTTGATAGGAGGTTAACTACAGGGGAACATTCCCATGTCAGATTGCAGGAGAGTGCGTCGGAGTGGTGCTGAGGTGTTGTCCACCAGACGGCGGTCTCCTTGGGTTAACCTGAGGCGGTCCCTTCGGGTGGGTGCCTGGAATGTCCAATCCCTATGAGAGGATGATCACCTGTCTCTGTTATCATCTGAGCTCAAGCGTTTGACATCGGTATTGCAGCACTCTCTGAGGTTCGGAGACCGGATTGCGGCGAGATCATGTGGGTGGTTACACCTACTATTGGTCTGGTCGATCTGATGGTTACCATTCCAAGGAGTTGCTGTAGCTGTGTCCAATAAGCTGACTCCATGATAATTGAGGTAACACCAGTCAACGAGCGTATTATGAGACTAAGGATTCGTCACTCCTTAGGTGTCATTTCCCTGGTCTCTGTTTATGCTCTGACTGAGGCGAGTGATCTCACCCTGAAGGATGCATTCCACGCCACGCTCGAGTCTGTGGTTGATCAGTGCCCCAGACGAGATGCACTTCTAGTCTTGGGGGATTTCAATGCATCGACTGGGAACTGATAGGGATGGTTATGAGACGTGTGTTGGTCCCCATGGGTCAGGAACTATGAACCAGAATAGCACCAAGTTCCTTGACTTTGCAAGAAGTCGTCATGGACTTAGGGTGGCTGGTTCATGGTTTCAGTGCCACAAAGCTCATCGCTGGACCTGGTATTCCAACGCTGGTGGTGTGGCAAAGGAGATTGACCATGTCCTCGTTGACGGTCGCTGGAGGATAATCCAGAACTGCAGGGTCTACCGGAGTGCTCAGTTCCTCAATACTGACCACCGGCTTGTTGAAGCAACTCTGAAGTTGCACCTTAAATCCAGGAGAATGGAACATCCCAGCCTCGGCTGGATGTTGGCAAGCTCAATTATGACAGGGTAGCTGAGGAGTTGTGAACAGGCTGAGTGGAGATTTGAGGAGTCTGGGTGCTTTGGGGGGTCTGGAAAGTTGTGGAGTGCCTTCAAGACTTGATGTTGCCGGTGGATGTCTTGGAACTCACCGAAGGGCAAAGAAGAATTTTGTCTCAATGGACACTGGATACCATTGACCAGTCGCAGGGCCAGGCTGAATGGCACAGCTGAGCTGTTCAGGGAGTTGAGGTGTAAAACTATACGTGCGCTAAGGGTGGACAAGGAGGCCTATGTGCGAGGAATCTGTGAGGGGGTAGAGCATCACCCGTTGGTCAAGGGTTCTCGTCCTGCTTACAGGGAATTCGCGCATTGCGTTCATCCAAGCCCATCCCTCGGTGTACTGCAGTTAGAGCAGAGGGTGTAGGCTCTTGACAGAGGAGTCCGAAGTGAAGGCCCGCTGGGCCGGTTACTTAAGCGGTTGTACCAGGCTATCCACCAGCTGCCAGTTTGGACGTCAGGGGTGTTACAATCCCTGTTGCTGACCCTCCAATCAACTGTGGTCCACCTTCATTTGTGGAAACCAGGCTGCGGTGAACCTTTGAAATGGGGTAAAGGCCAGGGATCTGTGGCATCCATGCCGAACTTTCAAGGCTGTTGGAAATTCTGCACTCGTGTCGTTGTATGCAGTTCTGTGCTCTGCCTGGAAACAGGCATCATCCCAACTGACTGGAAGAGGGGCCTTGTTGTGCCTCTCTGGAAAGAGAAGGGTGATCGCCAAGACTGCAACAACTACCGAGGGGTGACTGCTCTCAGTGCCGGCAAGGTCTTTGCTCGGATAATTCTTGATAGGGTTCGCCACCATCTGCTTCAGCACCAGCGTCCAGAGCAGTCAGGATTTACACCAAAGAGGTCAACGATTGACCGTATCCTTGCTCTCCGGGCCTCACCGAACGCAGACGAGACTTTCGGCATTGGCTGCTTGCAGCTTATGTTGGTCTCTGTAAGCATTCTGATTCAGTGAATCGCGATGCCCTCTGGAGGATTCTTTTCTCGTGGGGTGCCCCAAAACTGATCGATCTGATGTCTGAACTCTACTCTGTACTGAGAGTGCTGTGGATGTGGTGGTACCATCTCTGACTTATTTCCAGTTGTTACTGGAGTTCGTCAGGGGTGTGTACTGGCCCCTACACTTTTCAGCACTTGTATGGACTGGATTTTAGGGAGGATGTCGAAAGATCAAGCTGCGGTGCATCGTTTGGGAATGTCAAGATCTTTGACCTTGATTTCGCAGATGATGCAGTCATCTTTGCGGAGACTTTAGATATCCTTTTGGGGGCCCTCGAGGTGCTGAATGAGGAGTCTGACCCGCTGGGATTACGGGTTTCCTGGGTCAAAACTAAGATCCAGGCTTTCAATGACATCTTGGATGCCGCTGTCTGTCTGTGCCTGTTTGTGGTGAGGATGTTAAGGCGTGGAGAGATTCACTTACCTTGGCAGTGATATTCATGTCTCTGCCGCTGTGAGTCAGAGGTCAATAGACGTCTGGGTCGGGCTGGGAGTCATGGATTCACTGGATAATGGGGTGGGCCCTGCCGTACCTGTGCGGGAGGACGAAAGTCCGAGTCTTCATGTTCTTGGTGCTTCCAGTCTTGCTCTATGGATGCGAGACTTGGACTCTGACCAATGATTTGAGATGGACCCTTAATTCCTTTGGTACCAGGTCTCTTCGGAGAATCCTTGGCTATCGCTGGTCGGATTTTGTGTCCAAGGAGCCGTTGCTGAGAGAGACTCGGATGAGATTTGTTACCTGCATAGTCCCTGAGCGTCAGTTGCGGCCGTATGGACATGTGGCTCGTTTTCTTGATGCTGATCCTGTTCACCAGATTCTCTCAGCGAGGGAGTCTCGTGAGTGGAGGAGGCCAATGGGCTGACCACGTTCCTCATGGTTGTAGCAGGTTGATCGGCATCCCAAGGAGATAGGGATGGGCCAGGCATCTGCCTGGGGGGGTGGCCAGACGGAGGCCCCTGGAGTACCGGCGGAAAGTGGACGCAGCGACGCGCTTCTCTGGCGCATGCTCCCATACCTGACCTGACCTGTACTTACATCCTGGTACATCTTGAACGTCACATGTTCCAATGTTCCAGTTGTAGCAGAGTGCATCAAAGGTTTTAAAAATATTGCGTGGTATTTAAAGGTTGCAAACACCTTTCTTCGATTTGTTGGTGATATACCAATATTTTTGCGGATATACCGATTAATTTTTTTTTCATTCCGATTTTAATTTTTTTTATTTTTTCAGTGTGCTGGTATATTCGAAATTCTAATACCGGTATATCGATATATCGCTGTGACCCTACTGCATTCCTTCAAATGGGTTATGCTTTGACAACTTCGAAATTCCTTTCTTGAGCGATTGTGTTAAAATTTGGCAATTCTCTGTTTACATGTGTGAACCAGAAGAGAATAGTAATAACACGTAATACAAATACGGTGTCAGTGAAGACTTCACTCTGTCATTGAATTCCCCACATCAAAACCATCTACCTCTGGCAGGTTGTCATGGTTAAACCAGTGTTGCACTATATGCACTTGTACAGAGCAAAAATGGTAGGTTAAGTGTGTCGCCCATCTTTGACATGGATCGTGGGGGGGGGGGGTTTAATTTTAGGTTGCACGTGACCTGACCATGGCTACCCAGTAGCATTGTATGGAAAATTTGACCGAAATGTAACCAAGAGTTTTCAAATTAGATGAGGTTCGAACA
>CM068965.1:62570817-62582357 GCA_035128595.1 Eptatretus atami | reverse complement strand
AACACACAGGAAGCCAATAGAATCACGTCGACCACCAACCCGAGTAATTTACATGCAGCCTTTGTCGTCCTGGAGATGACGTCATGTGGGTTACCACCGGCTTGTTTCAGTAGATTTCGGCAGAATTTTTAGGGGCGTTCCCGAAGAGGTTTGTTTTTTTAATTTTACATTTACATTTACAGAACGAGTATTGTGAAAAAACATTGTCAGATCTGAAATCACGATGAAAAACTCTATAGGACACATATATATATATATATTATACTATATATATATAATATATATATATATGCAATTTCAGTACTTTTGGGTGTCATGGGACCTTTAAGCTGCTCGATACACCTTTACATGACGTGCATTTAAAATATGGGAATTGTTCTGGATTCTTTGTAGTTTATTGGCTTAATCACTTCAGGAGGCCATGATGATCATTTTGGTGCATCACATTCCACATCAGAAAACTCCAGTATAACTCCCCAAAACATGACAGGCGTACACACACACACACACACACACACACACACACACCACACACACACACACACACACACACACGACTGAATCCAATTTGTAAGCAAACACGAAAACCACAAATCAGAGAAGGTATTCCTAACCCACCTGGCAAAAAATTTCGAAAGACAGATGCAAATGGACGATGTCACACAGGAAACCAAGAAACGACGAGTACAGCCCCAACTAGAAGGCCACTCGGTAGAGCACATACCTTCGCCACCCAATTCCTGATCCAGAAGAACATATCAGGCCCAATAAAATTTTGAAATATGCTTTACTGTTTATCGTTTCTGGCCCGATCTCTCGATAGTGAAGAATCACTTTTAAAATAAAAAATTCTCATTTCCGAATCCGGATTCGGCTCTTCACCAAAATCTAATCCTTGTCACACACTAAACCAAACCTGCCCACCAAATTTCATCCGAACCCGTCCACAACTTTTTATGGTGGGGTCAACAACAATATATATCACGGTATATCAAAAGGTTGTGGACAAATTCTGACAAAACTAAGTGGATGAGTTGGTTAAGTGGCAAGAACAAGCCGATTTAGATTTTGATTCAGGTCCTGATCCATATCCGGCGCATCAGTGGGAAACAAAACATAAACTGTTCAGCCTGGCGGAGGTATGTTCTTCTCTGAGTGTTCTCGTTTACTCATGTATTTGCATAAATATCTCATTCATAATATTTTTACTATTCGTATTTTCACTAAAGGTGGAAGGAGGTTGTTTTCACGCCTGTCTGTCTGTTTTTGTTGGTTTGTTTGTGTGCAGGATATCTCAAAATGTTGTGGATGAATTGGGATGAAATTTTTGGGCAGGTTGGGTGTGTGACAACGATGAACTGATTAGATTTTGGTGAAGATCCTGTTACTGATCTCAATACTTGAATTTTTAAAGTGATTCTTCACCATTGAGAAACAGCATCAAAAATGATGTACAGTACTGTACTGTATGGTATGGTATGCTATTTCAAAAAATTATTGGCTCCAATATGTTCTGTTGGATCAAGCGTTGCATGGCGGAGGTATGCACTCCACCGAGTGCCCTTCTCGTAACTATTTGGTGTGGTTTTTTGATCTTAAAGAAAACTTGTTTTTATATGCTAATTTTAGCTTCCTGTGTTTGCTGTGTGTGGTTGCTCTGTCATAATTATTTCAACTGCAACTGTACCATATAATAGATTTTTCGGAATGTTGCTTTCTAAGAAAGCTATTCGTACAATGTGGAATGTAAAATCATCTCGTTTACTAAATAATTTGGTGTGAAATTTATTATTATTGATATCGATATGTAATTCCAAAAAAGAAACTGAAGTGAGTTTGGTTTTCCTTTTTAAATTTGAGTTATTTTGGATACATTGTATATTATCATGAATCTGATCAAATACAAATCTACCATTAATTGATAGTAAATCATCAATGACTCGAAAGATGTTTCCACACCTTCGTGCAGTTGTTAGTTTATTCCTGCACGTGTTCTGGACCAAATCAGACTCGTACATGTGCAGGAATAAATTTACAAAGAAAGGGGCCGGATCTGAACCCATGGGTATCCCTACTGTCTGCGGAGTATCTTGTTGCTAAATGTAAAGAAACTGTTTAGGAGAAATGGAATACTTTAAGTTTTTTTATTTTTTATTTTTTTTTACTCCATGAATATTGATTTTCCTTTACAGACTAGTTTGCTCTTTTTTGATAGACTTTAATGTAAACTTTATTGCCTCCTGCGAATGCTTTATCTACCGCTCTGTCCAATGCGGTTACGAGCTTGTCATGTGGAATGCTTGTGTATAATGTATAAAAATCATAAGTTGATAATTTCGCCTTGTGCTTGTTATTAACATTGAGGATACTGTTGATGACAGGTTTGGAATATCAACGATCCAGAATTTCGAAATAGGTACCAGAATAAAATCTCTCCTTTTCATAGTAGTTTTGTTAAGCGTTTGTAAATTAGTTTCATCGCCCCTGTCATCCTACCTGACAATGGTTTCAAACTGCATTCTCTACTTGCGATGATGAACCTCATCTTACAAGGGTTTTTGTGCATTTTTGGGATCCATGAAAAGAATGTTATTTCGAGTATAATAACCCATCCATTTAAAGTAGAAGCGTGGGGATAAAGATTAGTTTATTTGTTGGGCCACTCTCCACCCTCTGCATTTGCATGCCATCACTCTATGTTTTGCGTGCATTTCGATGCAAAAACTCCATCTGAACATCCCATAATCGCTTGATCGATTTGGAATTTTTAGCATCTTACCATCTTGTATCGATTTTATAAAGCACAAAAAAATTTAAATGATTGTTTATTTTTTATTTTTTTTAACACGATTTGTACGATAAACACTTTTGAATGAGTTTCTTTCATTGAAGACATTTATTTCAGACCACTGTTGTGTCTGATTTAGAATTGCCCAAATACAGCTTGCGATTATAATAATCAGTATTAAATTATGACTTGCAGTTTGTTACTGATAGTTCTTACCTGTCCATACTGGGTTTTTATTTCTAAGATGTACCATCTTGGTTTGATAGTTTGATGCCTGAACAACACACATCCTCGTCGGCCTTCTCTCATGCCGTGTCCTTGTTGCGTTGATCTTTTTCAGTGGGTAACCTTTTGGCAAGTGTTTTTTTTTATTTTTTATTTTTCCTGCTCAGCCTGAACTGCATTGGATGCAGAATAAAGTAACTTTTTTATGACTTGCAGGGATCTGAAACCGGAGAATATCCTCCTGAACGAGGATATGCATATCCAGATCACAGACTTCGGCACAGCCAAGCAGCTGCCCTCAGATAGCACACACGGTACGTCAGGTTTCACCTTCCAGCTATATGCTGCACTTGCCTTGGTTGACCTCTCTTTTCCGCTGTAGCTCCGATCCTAACCATCATTGCTATACCAACATTACACACAAACCAAAATGTAACTTTTGCATAGATTTTCCTGGTTCTTATGAATCTCAAAACGTAAATTGGGAAACCTCGCAAATTGATACAATTCCATCGACTGGAACTTCAGGCATTTCCTGAGAGACTGGTGTCACCTGTGTTCATAATATTTTGCTTCTCACTTTGACTTCTTCAAAACTTCAAATCTCCGTGAAGCCATTTGATCTTGGATAAGCTCTTGTTGTGCCATCTGTCCCCTGAAGCGATCCCTCCTTTTCACTTGCAGTTGTACATTTAAGCCCTATTTTGCTGTACTTTCCTTCACCTCACTAAGCCTTTATTCACCCGCAGACATTGCTGTGCAAAAGGCAAAGCAGTTCCGAGTGGCGGTATGTGACTCATCCGTTAGGAAGCTATGTATATGTTCCATAAACGGATAGACAGGTCATTGGGGAGCTTGCTTGCTTTTAGCAGTTCCAGAAGGGGGAAAAAAAAGCACAGGCGTTCCCTTGCTATTCAAGATGTCTTGAACCATGATCTCAACTATACAGAAAATATCGGGTTGGTCTGTATAAGCGTCCCTATGTAAACCAGTGGTTCTTGACGCTCGGAATACCAAATCTCACATACCATATGTGTGTCTCCATTGCCTACTCGCGTATTTGTAATCCAGGTAAAAGTACACTGGTGCCTCCCTAATGTTTTTGTCCTGCATGTGATGGGTGTTCAAGCCTCTCAGTAAGCCTTCTATCACTGCAAAACATTTTTTTTTTTCATTTAATGGAGTCAAGCAAAATTGGTGTGAATAAAAATCCTTTTTTTCCCCTTACCAACTCCTGCAATTGTGTGTGTGTGTGTGTGTGTGTGTGTGTGTGTGTGTGTGCGCGTGTGTGCATCACGTATCGTGTCATGTATCAGGGTGTCACACATGTCTCGCGTGTTGTGTGTTATATCGGTGTCACGTGCATGTGTCAACAAAGCTTGGTACAAAGGTGTATTAGGATACAAAGATGAACTGATTAGATATTGGGTTCAAAGGGTCAAAGGTCATGTGACTTTTACCTGAACGTAGCAGATTGCAGTTACCGCAATAACATGTGAACCACTAACTGAAGTGATTTTGACCATATCTGATACAGGTATGTACTATGATGCAAAGGTGAACCGATATGATTTTAAGGTCCAAAGGTCATGTGACCTTTCGCTGAAAATTGTAAATTTTCGTTAACACGATAACTTGTGAACTGCTGAAGGGATTTTACAGAACTTGGCATAACTATGGAATGTAATACAAATATTCCCTGATTAAATTTTGGGTTCAAAAGATCAATGGCCTAAGGTCAAGTGCCCTTGAATTGAAAAATCTGCATAAATGCAATAACTTGTGAACTGAACCACTCAAGAGATGTAAACCATACTTTACACACTTATGGACTGTAATACATGGATTAACTGATTCAATTTTAGATTAAACAGGTCAAAGGTCATGCGCCCTTTGAAAATCATTTTGCTGACCATAACTTGAGTTTGAAGCATCTGATGTCTCTGTTTAATTTATCTTTTTTTCTCTGTTTTCCACTCAAGGGACCTTTAATATTTAACTAGATGACTCGTGAACCCGTTGGGTTCCTGATGTGACAGCGGTTGATAAAAAAAATCATTAAAAAAAAAGATAGCTCCAGCGAACTATACCGCTGAGGTTGTTTGCATTGATCAAAATACTCCCAAAGAGAACTTGACTGAATCGGGAATTGATTTTTTAATAATTTTTTTCGTTTCCCGATTTGAATGAAACTTGATACTGCACACCACAGGCGAATGGTGAGTAAGGTGGCCTGAAAATTTTTGCGCTATCGTGTACCATTTTGGCTGTATTTCGGGAACATACATACATACATACATACATGATGAGAGTTTTAGTAATATATAGATGTGACCTTAACATTGAGATTAAACTTAACATTGCGTTGACATCTAACATGGGGCACATTCGAGTCAAATTTTATTTGTAGTTGTTAACTGATAATTTGCTTCATCCTTTTCACTTTTATATTCCCACGGGCCTCCTCCCCGATTCCCTTATTTTCACAAAAAACATCTTCTCCACAACTACCTCAGCGATCCGGACCAAATTTGGTACGACACATCAGAGCAGTAAGGTCTCATGTAGTTGTGCTCCCCATCCGGATCCGCCCCCTATAAGTGGCTGGAAATGGGGGTGGTCGCCTCAAATTCACGTAATTTATTTTACAATCTTCTCAGAAACTGACGGCCAGATGCAAACCAAATTCATAACTTAAGTTTTGCTCCCCATGACCGTACCACTTCAGGAAGGGGGGAGGGGGGCATGGCTCCTTCCCCCAAGTCCTCATTTTCACCCCGCCTGTTGGGGAAAGAAACCGTCAGTTCCCCACGGTGTTATTTCTTGTAAACTAAATTGAGGCACCCGGAAGAATGAGATGCCAAGGTGAAATGACAACACACTTACAGTGAAGCAGTTTGGTTACAGGCTAACGCAACAAGCAAAAGGTAATGTGCGAAAACAAAAAGAGGAGGCAAGGAATAGTATTTTTTTGACTTTTCCAAATGGAAAGAGATCGTTGAAACGTGTGAAAAGCCAAACCGCGAGAGAGAAAATCTCATTTTGAAGACAATGAACATATCGACCCTCAGTTAGCCAAATTAACGGAATTCTTGTTAAGTTAACGAGGTGGGTAATAGTTTTGTCCATTGCGCTGTTCTCCTACATCATCCTTCTTGCATAAAATTGGCAGCTGATCGACTCGTTCTCAGAAGGATTAAAATGCTAATTGTTTGCCTGTTTGAGGGTGAGTGCAGATTTGCAGGACGCTGAAAGTTGTGCACTATCCAGTGCATTCGTATAAAATGGATTATCGTCGCCTCTTCTTTCCCTCTTGCCTTTCCTGAAGAGTTTTGTTTAAAATTAAAAGAAAAAAAAACATACACTTTACTGCAGTCTCTTGTTTGTTTGTGTTTTTAACGTCGGTTCTCTGATGCATTTTGTTTTTCAGATCGAGCGAATTCCTTCGTTGGAACCGCACAGTATGTATCACCCGAGCTGTTGACAGAGAAAGCTGCTTGCAAGAGGTAAGGATTAGCTCGAAAGGAACAGAGGGCCTGGGTGAGGGCGCTTGGGGGGGGGGGATTGTCCGGATGCTTGAAATTTGGACTGTATGCACATTTGGAGTGTGTGTTGAAAGGACTGGCGCATGAATGGAGTGTATGAAATGATTGGATGCTTGAAACTGTGTTGGGAGAAGCAATGTCATGCTCACTACTTTTTTAGGGGGGGGCAGGGGCAGGGGTATGATTCTATACTCCTTGAGCTCGTACTACAAACTGTATTAGCAATGGATTTTGTGTGTGTTTGGTGTAGGGATAAGAATAGGATGTCATGTTTTCACACATTGTCACATCTACGATAAATTTGCTGTGCCGTTTTGTCTTTTGTGATTTTATCTTTTATTTTTACACTGCCATTACAGTTTTTTGGGGATTTGTTTGTTTGTTTTAGCTCTGATCTCTGGGCTCTGGGATGCATAATCTATCAGCTGGTTGCTGGCCTTCCTCCTTTTCGTGCCACGTAAGTATCGGTTGCCCAGAAACAGACTTTGGTAATTTGATAGCGGAGTCAAAAACCATGAAGCCTTTTAACCTATTTCCACGAGCTGTCCTGAGAAAGCAGCCACTGTATATTTCTTTTCAATCCAGTGCGAGGATGGATGATTTGTGTGGGAGTGACTTTGCTTTCTTCTGATTGGAGGGAAAGTCTCACGGTACTTTTATTCAACACAGTC
Organism: Eptatretus atami; assembly: GCA_035128595.1. Taxonomy (NCBI): domain Eukaryota; kingdom Metazoa; phylum Chordata; class Myxini; order Myxiniformes; family Myxinidae; genus Eptatretus; species Eptatretus atami. The sequence goes on along the minus strand of CM068965.1, from coordinate 62,575,128 downwards.
CATCCTTTGCAGTGGAAACAGTTTTTTGTGTTATTTTTGGTTTTAATCGGGATTCGTTGGAAAAAAAAAAAGTGTGAATGATTCGCAGTGTGAATGGTTTGTCGGTGTGTGATACTTACTGGTTGGAAAAACCTTGCTCTGTGAAGCTTTCTGCTTTTCCTCCATGAGCAAAATGCCAAAGCACAATGTGTTCAGCATGAAGAAATACTTAAAAACACTTTCAGTGTCAATGTTGAGATCAGAGAGCTCCTGCAAATCTGGTTTTTATTGTCCCCCGCCCTCCGAACAAGGTCTGAGACGGGGGACATTACCAGAGTTAGTGTCAAAGCCACCCAATGCTCGCCTGTTTATACATTTATCGTTTTTAAAAGACTCGTCTAATAATTAATATTTTTTTATAAAGCATTGCAGTGAAGTCTGATCCAAATAATTTTAAAGCAATATATGTATTTGTATATTGTAATCGGTAACAAGAGCGCAAGTGAGCACAATATACGCCCAAACAAGAAGGTATATACAGAATTGTGCTACTACGTGGAAAACAGCATCCTGATTGTCATGGCAACCACTTTAGATGACTAACGTATGTCGCGACATACCGTCTCCACAGTCTGTACCTATATAACAGATATGAAACGTGAAAGTTGAAAACTTGGGAGTTAGAGTGCGGACAGGAACGGATGGAAAACAGCATCCTGGTTGCCATGGCAACACCTTTAGATGACGAACTTATGTCGCGACACACCGTCTCGACAGTCTGTACCTATGTGCCAAATATGAAACGTGAAAGTTGAAAACTTTGAGAGTGAGAGTGCAGACAGGAACGGATGGAAAACAGCATCCTGGTTGCCATGGCAACCACATTAGATAACGAACATATGTCGCAACACACCGTCTCCACAGTCTCTACCTATGTACCAAATATGAAACGTGAAAGTTGAAAACTTTGGGAGTTAGAGTGCGGACAGGAACGGACGGACGACGGACGACACAGAATATGCCCCGATATATAATATATATATATATATATAATATATATATATATAATATATATATATATATATATATATATATCGGGCGTATAAAAATAGTGTTGTGTAGATAAAAAATATTAGAAAGGAAAAAATAACTTGCACCAAAAATTTTAACATTTTCACGCTGACGCTCACGCTCACAAAGGGGGTATCGCTATAGCTCTCTGTTCTTCGAACAGGCGAGCTAAAAATGAGCTCTGTCCATGACCGATTGTCCACCCATGTACTTTTGTGTATGTGATACAGTATTTCAAAAACCGGTGAACATTTATCTCTCGTATTGAAGATATCTATTCCTCATGACATAATCTAAACCTGATTAGATCTCAGCTGTGATTGACTGAATTCTATTGCATCTGGGTAACTTGGCTTGTGTACACGATATTTCCAAAACCGTTCAAGATTTAGCTTTCATATTACACATACAGTCATGGCCAAAAATATTGGCACCCTCGCACTTTTTTCAAATAATGCATCGTTTCTTCCAGAAAATTGTTGAAATTAAAAACATCTTTTAGTATCCACATATGTATTTTTGGTTTGCAGTGGAACAAAACAAAACAAAGCTGAAAAAAATTACTAAATCTGAGCTTATTCCACACAGAAATCCTAAAATGGCCCGGACAATATTATTGGGACCTTTTAGAACTTGTTAGAAATAATTAGATTTGAAGCAGGTGATTCTCCTTTACTTTGGAATTGAACTCACCTGTGGTGAGTTGCAGGTGCCTGCGATATATAAATCACTCATTCAACCAGTTTGAATAGAGAAAAGGAGTCATTCTGCTGTTTTTTGTCAATGTGTGTACCACAATGAGTATGGAGAAAAGAAAGAAAACCAGAGAATTGTCTGAGGAGGTCAGACACAAGATTGTAGCCAAGCATAGACAATCTCAAGGCTACAAGTCCATCTCCAGAGACTTTGATGTTCCTGTGTCCACCGTATGCAATGTTATCAGGAAGTTTAGGGCCCATGGCACTGGAGCCATCCTCGCTGGACGTGGCCGTAAGAGAAAACTTAATCGAAGATTGCAGCGAAGGATTGTTCGAATGGTGGAGAAAGCACATCAATCAACTGCCAAACAGATTCAAGCTGACCTTCAGACACAAGGTACAACAGTTTCAACTCACACCATCCGTCGCCAACTCAATGAAAGAGGGCTCCATGGTAGGAGACCCAGGAGGACCCCACTGCTGAGAGAGAGACATAAGAAAGCCCGACTGGAGTTTGCCAAAACTTGGACAGATGAGACGAAATGGAGCTTTTTGATAAAGCACATCATCTCTAAGTTTACAGAAAACAAAATGAAGCTTCAAAGAAAAGAACACCTTCCCTACAGTAAACATGAGGGAGGTTCAGTGATGTTTTAGGGTTGCTGTGCTGCCTCTGGCACTGGGTGCCTTGATTGTGTGCGTGGATCATGAAATCAGATTATCAAGGTATTTTGGAGCACAATGTTCAACTCTGTCTCAGAAAGCTGGGTCGCCGTCAAAGGTCATGAGTCTTGCAGCAGGACAATGACCCCAAGCACACTTCAAAAAGCACCCAGGAATGGTTAAAGACAAAATGCTGGACTGTTCTGAAGTGGCCAGCGATAAGTCCAGATCTAAATCCCATTGAACACCTGTGGGGAGATCTGAAAATAGCAATTGGGAGAAGCACCCTTCAAATCTGGGAGAACTGGAGCAGTTTGTACAAGAAGAGTGTTTGGCCAAACTGCCAGTAGAGGTGTTGGAAGCTCATTAATGACTATAGGAAGAGCTTGACTGCAGTTATTTTGTCCAAAGTCTGTGCTTCCGAATATTAAGTCAAGGGTGTCAATAATTTTGTCAATGCCATTTATTTTTATTTTCTGATTTAAAAGGATTTATGAAGTTCTGAATTAAAAACAAAGGTTCTGTAATATTAACAGTGAAATATAGAGTTGTGGAGACCAAACACTTGTGTTAATTTCAACTTATTTTTGGAGAAAATTGTGAGTTATTTGAAAAAGGTGCAAGGGTGCCAATATTTTTGGCCATGACTGTATCTATTTTTCATACCACCCAAAAGGCAGGAGACCTTCATTATCAGCTCCTTGTTGAATCTCATTATGGTTCTTTTTCTTTAAATTTTGCTTTGATTACCTTAAAACGGTTCGCGGTCTGCGGCAGCTGCCTGCACTTCTGCACGTTACAGCCATGCACGGTTCATGCTTACAAATTGTAATGCTGCACGATTTTATGTGCTGTGCTGTTTGATGAAAATATGGAATGGTAGAGTGATTATTGAGAAATCCTATCCGTGCAGCTGAGCTGTCAGCCTTTATCATTTTTTCTCGACTCCAACAATAAGATAATTACCTCCGCCACCGAAGGTGGATGGAGGTTGTTTTCACCCCTGTCTGTCTGTTTGTCTGTCAGCAGGATATCTCAAAAAGTTGTGGACGAATTTGGACAAAATTTGGTGGACAGGTTGGGTGTGTGACAACGATGAATTGATTAGATTTTGGTGAAGATCCGGATACAGATACTGGGAATATTTTTAGTGATTCGTCACCATTGAGAGACTGTGCTAAAAACGATATATAACAAGATATCTCACATTCGGATGCACTGATTCGGATGAAACTTTTTGGACAGGTTTGGTGTGTGACAAGAACAAGCCGATTAGATTTTGGTTAAGGTCCGGATCCAGATACAGCCTATCGGTGGGATACAAAATGTAAACTGTTCTACCTGGCAGAGGGATATGCTCTACCGAGTGCCGTTCTAGTTACATTGATGTTTCGGTCTTTTGTTCAGGAATGAATACTTGATATTTCAGAAGATAATCAAGCTTGACTACGAGTTCCCAGAGAAGTTCTTCCCAAAGGCGCGAGACTTGGTGGGAAAGTTGCTGGTGAGTTGGTTTTTTTTTTCCTGCAATCTAAGCCAATGTTTTTGTTGTGGTTAGAAATGCTTCAACCTTTGGTGTGGGCCTTGTAATTACCTCCGCCACCGAAGTTGAAGGAGGTTATGTTTTCACCCCTCTGTCTGTATGTTTGTTTGTTTGTTTGTCTGTCTGTGTACAGGATATCTCACAAAGTTGTGGACGGATTTGGACGAAACTTAGTGGACCACGGGTGTGTGACAAGGACGAATTGATTCAATTTTGATGAAGAACTGAATCCAGATCTCGATCTGATAATTTTTTTTAAGTGATTCTTCATCTTTGAGAGATAGAGCCAAAAATGATATATAGCACAATATTTCAAAAATGTATTTGGCCCGATATGTTCTCGTGGATCAGGCATTA
>CM068965.1:62526732-62558871 GCA_035128595.1 Eptatretus atami | reverse complement strand
TGCTCACGATTTGGTTGAAGATCACGAGTGTGAAGTTTCGTTTTGATGGATTAGGTTTGTTTTTCTATCCAATATGGCTGCCACAAACACATGACCTTTGATGTCACTATTTCCACACTGTATGCAGGTATATTTTTAGATACTTGGTAATTTCGCTTCGATTGGATATGCGGTTCCAGAGAAAACATAACGTATTTGATATTTTACTTCAATCCAATATGGCCACTGAACCACGTGACATCAATTATTCTTTGTCACCTTATGATCCCCAAGGTATGGTGAATAGGTGTGTTAAGGATCCCCTCAATCTGTCCAGCTGATCTGGAGAAGATTTTTTAAGGTTTTAGGGCAAATCCAAGATGGCTGCCAGACCATGTGACCTATGACGTCATAGTATCAAACTTTATTCAACACGCTAGTCGATCATTTATCTGCAGTTTCACTTCGATCTTTGAAGGGGTTCTGGTGAAGATTTTTTCCTTTGTTTTATTTTTTTAACAATATGGTTGGCCAAACCACATGACAGATGACATCATAAGTTTTTTTTTTCTGTCGAGCAATCTATTCCTAGATGAACCTCACACATTTTCATACTGATCGAATGCAGCATTCTACATGTCGAATTTTGACCGGGATACCACATCACCGATGACATCATCGTCAAATCACTCATTCATGATGCAGAGTAGTTGCCAGATGCCAAGTTTCAATTTTTTCCATGGTGCGGTTTTTTTAATTTTTTTTTTTTGTTACCTTGTCGAGGCTCGTATGAGAGCTAACACACAACGCACACAAGGGGCATGAGACAAGAGGAGCGGGAGTGGGAGGGACAAAACAGTGGGGAACAGACACATTAGGAGATCTGTGGAAGGAGAGGGATGGGACGAGAACATGGGAAGAGAAGATGACATTACAGGGACTTTCAGGAAGGAAAGCAGGGAATTGAAGGAAGTGGCTTCGGTGGATTAACGGGGGTAGAAAAGATCGAGGATTTGGATGGGGGATGATAAGAGGTGGTGTGACAGCTGTTTTGAAAGCCTGGAGGGAAGAATGGGAAAGAATAGAGTGAGGGAGTTTATTCCAAAGGCGGGAAAAAAATAGGAATGAAAGAGTGAAGGTGAGCAGTGATTCTTGATTTTGGTAGTTTTACCAGAAGGGGGTTGTTGGCGGACCTTGAGCCCCTGTGGAAATGTGGTGGGGACAAATCGCAGAGAGAGCAGGGGGGGCAAGGCTGGAGAGGAGACGGTTAAAGACAGAAAGAGCACCGACCAACCTGCGGTGATTGAGTGAGAGGCCAAAGACTCAGCTTCATTGCGGGAGATGCCGATGATCCTAAATGCCCTGGTTTCGACAGCGTGAAGCGAGAAAGGTGGGAGGCAGAGCACCAGCCCAGAGGGGAGATCAGTATTCTATCAGGCTACGGACAAAAGCTTTGTAAGTGGTCAGGAGCTCAAGAGGGCCGAGGAAGGACTTTGCACGACGGGAGGATTCCCAGTCGGCAACTGGCTTTGGAGCGAGGTTGGAAATGTGACTTTTCCAGGAAAGGTCATGGCAGATAGTGAGACCCAGAAGCTTGAAAGAAGAACTTCTTCCAAAGGATTGTTGAGAAAGTGGATGGGGGGGGGTTTCTCAACGGTCCTTTCGATGAGACATAGTGAGAGTGTGAGATTTGTCTGGATTGAAAGACATGTTCCACGTGTTGGACCAGTTTGTGTTTTATCCAGATCTGCAGTGAGCGAAGAACTGCTTGCTTGCCGGTCTGAGGGATGACAGATGGTACGCCAGAGGGTGGAGTCATCAGCAAAGAGATATAGAGGATTTTCCAGAGAGTCGGAGAGATCATTGATGAAAACCAGAAAAAGAACAGGGCCAGAACGCTACCTTGAGGAACACCAGCCTGCACAGGAAGAGGGGATGAAAGAACTCCATTTAGGGCCACACGTTGACTGCGACAGGAGAGGAAGTCTGCGAGCCATGAGTGGAGATGCCTTGGATACCATGGAAGAGAGTTTGGTGAGTAGGGCAGGGTGCCAGAAAGCACGTGATATGTCCAGGGATACGGCTCGGATTTCCTGTCTGGCATTGAGGACCTCCATCCATGATGGGAGAGCAGAAGCAGCATATCCAGGGTACAGTGACCTGGTCTGAAACCAAATTGATGATCGGAAATCAAACCATTGGAGAAGAGGAAGGATTTCATGTCTGAAGCGATGATGGATTCCATAACCTTGCTGATGATTGGGAGAAGGCTGATTGGTCTGTAGTTGCAGGGATCTGTTTTTGCACTTTTTTATGCAGGGCAGTGATGTTTCCAAGTTTCCAAGCAGATGGCAGATGACCTTGAGCAAATGAGAGGGTGAATAGAACAGAGAGAGGGTGAGCAAGAGCAGAAGAGCAGGCTTTGAGGACACGTGGGCTGATGCCGTCTGGACCGGTTTCAGAATCTGAGTCGAGGTTTGAAAGCAAGCTCTCCACCTTGTCAGGAGAAAAGGACACATAGTCCAGGGACAGTTGGGTGCGACTGGGTAAGGTGGGTAGAGAAAGTGATGGGTTTAGGACACAAGATTTAGCTGCAAACATCGAGTTTAGGCATTCAGCTTTTTCACGTGCGGTATCAGCAGTGCGGCCATTTGAGGTAAGGGAGGGATGGAGGGGAACATACACCAGAAACAGATTTGATTAAACGCCCCAGATTTTGAGGAAGGAGAGAGGTTTGAAGAGTTCAGACTTGAGATGAGAAATATGTTTTTTTCTGGCTCTCCTGAGGGTAGATACACACTTGTTCCGAGCTTTGTGGAAGGAACTGAGATTACCCTCAGTTGGGTTTGCTTTCCATGAGGCAAAGCAAGTTGTTTCAGGACAACTTCCTCGCCACAAGCTTCAGTAAACCAAGGGCGGGAGGAAGGGTAGGACAACTGAAGACGAGAGGGGATAAATCTGTGCATGAGGGAGAGCAAGTTTCTTTGAAAGAATTCCCAGGATGAGTTGATGTTGAGAAAGTAGTGATAGGAGACCAGTCTATAAGTTTGATGGCTGCTTGGAGACCCTGCCAGTCGGCTTGAGTGAAATGCCAGACTCGACGGCGGTGGAGGTGGTTCTCTGATAACAGCCAGAGAGATGTCCCTTTGACAAGGACGTGGTCAGAAGAACCGATTGAGGCGTCGGAAGAGCAGCAGATATTGTCAGGGAAATTTGTCAAAATCAGATCCAGAAGAGATGGAGTACCATTGGTTGAGATCCGGGTCGGGAAGTTGACCGATTGAGTCAGTCCCAATGAGTCGCAGAAAGCTTTTGCTGAGGTGCCATGACAGGTGAGAGAGGTACCCACACCTAGCCAACTGGCATGATGACAATTGAAGTCACCACATAAGAGGAAGAGGAGTTTGGATAGAAAGATAGAAGATGGTCCATGTTTTCGGATAGTGAGGTGTAGATGGAGTCATCACTGTTAGGTGGACGGTGCAGTACACATATAAACATGAGGTGGGAGTGGAGGGAAGCCGTAGCCAGAGTATTCCTGGGGGTGTGGGGGAGTGAGAGCAGTGCATGGAGAGTGAGGAATAGAGTCTTTGATGAAGAGAGCAACACCTCCACCAGGACGAGGCTCAGGTCTGTCATACCGGAGCAGGGAGTAACCGGGGAGAGATACTTGGAAGTCAGACACGTCTTGGGAGAGGAAAGTTTCTGTTAGGTAGATTATGTCTGGTTTGTCAGTGGCAGCCTGTATGGAAAGATCTGAAAGGTTTGAGCGAAGGCCCCGGATATTTGAGGTCCACACTTTTAATGAAGAGGTAGGGGAGAGGCTCTGGTGCAGGGGGTGGGGGGAGGGGAGGGTAGGACAAGGGACGAGGGGGGAGGTAAGGAGGGTTGTTGAAAGAGTGTGGGGGATTGCAGAATAGCTTGGGGAGGGGGCCCGAATGAGGAGGAGAAAAGGCTCTGTGGTGCTGGGGGAGAGGGGGACAAGAGAGGGGGAAGAAGGCAGTTGAGGATTTGAGGAGGTGGAGTGAAGAGATGGAGGTGAGAAGGCAGTGGAAGGAGGCAGCTTAGTAGATGAGAGGGCGGGCAACTTTGAGAAGGATGAGTGAGGGGGATGAAAGGTGGGAGAAAGGTGAGGGGGAATTTTTGAGAGGTGAGAGGGAGGCTTGGAGGGAGAAGAGTGGGATGGTTGCTTTGAGAGTGAGAGTGAGGGGTGAGAGGGGTGAGTTGGCACTGAAGTTGGAAAAAAAGAATGGTTGATGGAAAGCGAACACTCATAGCAAACTGGGGTTTTTTAAAGTTTTAGGTCAGAGATGCGATTAAACACATTTCTTGATGGATGCAATAAAGGGGAATTCAGAGAATGGAGAGAAGAAACGCTGTAACAGTTGGATTTTTTAGGCAAGGAATGAAGGAGAGGTCGAAATGAGAGCAGTCTGTTAAAATAGCAGAAGAGTAGTGCATTATGAAAACAGTAAAGAGTACCACATGTGTGAGAGTGGAAGATGAAGCATTATAAGATCGTTTTTGTTATTATTATTAATGTTTGAGAGAGTTTTCAACAGATTAGGTAATGGAAGTGTTGTAGAAAAAAATCGAGGAAAAGAAGAGGAGGCGGAAGAATAAGAGGAAGAAGAAGAAGCAGAATCGGGAGAAGGTTGCGTATTGTTGTTGTTTTTTTTTTGTTTGTTTTTTAAGATAAGAAATAGAGAGATTAGTTGGGAGAATGGGGGACGTTAGGAAAGTGGGAGGACAGAAATTGAAGGTAATGGGGAGAAAAACAAAAACAAAAAAAACGATCGAACACCGAGGGGAACGGTAGGCCTCAAGCCTAGGCCAAGGCCTAGGCCTCAAAAACCCGGTAAGAACGTCGACAAAACTCACAAAATAGCACGATTTTTGAAACAAAACCGAACTAGGAACACACAGTAACATGTAGGTGAGAAAATTAAACAGTTAAAACGGGACAAATAACGACCGAAACTTAACTTTGAGAACGTCAGCAGAGAGCCCCTAAGGAGACCTCTCGACACTCCAAACCTGGAACCGGAAGTTTTAGAAGATAGAGGTCCAAAGTTTATCCAACATGGCTGCCACCCCACGTGACCTATGACGTCATAATTATCATTAAAAAACACTCTGCATCAGTAGTCGCATCGATGTTGAAAATTTTGTATCAATCGGATAAGTGGTTGCAGAGAAAACGGAGAAAATTCGTATGGACATACATACGTACGTACAGACAGACGGACAATGCGAAGACATAATGCCACTGGCGACTTTGTCACCGGAGGCACAAAAAAAACAAGCCACAGGACTCGATTCAAACATGAGAAATAATGCCATTGACCTTGAGGGAAACCTCTTCTCAGTGCACTCTGGAATTTGGCACCACCATCTAGTGGCATCGCTTTTCTCTTCTCAGTCAGTGAGTCATTTATAAAAAGGAGAAATCTATCTATCTATATCTATATATATATAGATATATATATATATATATATATATATATATATATAATTATACATATATATATATCTCTCCCTCTCCCTCTCTCTCCCCTCCCCCCTCTCTCTCTCCCTAATGGATACAAACGCACAAGGTTTGTAGGTGCTCTATCCTCCGAATGCTGAGTGTTAGCAAGGAAGTAACAAGTACCATTTTAACGTCATTTGTATGACTTGGCCAGGATCTGAATGAAACCGCTGATCTTGCAGACTAAGAATGGCTAATATAATCACAATGTCTAGTGCCAGATGGGGGGGGGGGGGGGGGGGAACAGAAGGAGACAAAGACACCTTTATAATTAAAAGTGAACTCGTGTCCAACATCAATTTGTTCACAGTCATGTAAAATGTGAAAAAAAGACGTTACACTTAACAATGTATTAAGGAGCTATATATATATATATATATATATATATATATCTATATATATATAGATATAGATAGATAGATTTCTCCTTTTTATAAATGACTCACTGACTGAGAAGAGAAAAGCGATGCCACTAGATGGTGGTGCCAAATTCCAGAGTGCACTGAGAAGAGGTTTCCCTCAAGGTCAATGGCATTATTTCTCATGTTTGAATCGAGTCCTGTGGCTTGTTTTTTTTGTGCCTCCGGTGACAAAGTCGCCAGTGGCATTATGTCTTCGCATTGTCCGTCTGTCTGTACGTACGTATGTATGTCCATACGAATTTTCTCCGTTTTCTCTGCAACCACTTATCCGATTGATACAAAATTTTCAACATCGATGCGACTACTGATGCAGAGTGTTTTTTAATGATAATTATGACGTCATAGGTCACGTGGGGTGGCAGCCATGTTGGATAAACTTTGGACCTCTATCTTCTAAAACTTCCGGTTCCAGGTTTGGAGTGTCGAGAGGTCTCCTTAGGGGCTCTCTGCTGACGTTCTCAAAGTTAAGTTTCCGGTCGTCTCGTTAAGTTGTCGCCGTTTTAAACTGTTTAATTTTCTCACCTACATGTTACTGTGTGTTCCTAGTTCGGTTTTGTTTCAAAAATCGTGCTATTTTGTGAGTTTGTCGACGTTCTTACCGGGTTTTTGAGGCCTAGGCCTTGGCCTAGGCTTGAGGCCTACCGGTTCCCCTCGGTGTTCGATCGTTTTTTTTGTTTTTGTTTTTCTCCCATTACCTTCAATTTCTATGTCCTCCCCACTTCCTAACGTCCCCATTCTCCCAACTAATCTCTCTATTTCTTATCTTAAAAACAAAAAAAAACAACAACAACAACGCTAACCTTCTCCGATTCTGCTTCTTCTTCTTCCTCTTATTCTCCGCCTCCTCTTCTTCTTCCTCGATTTTTTTCTACAACACTTCCATTACCTAATCTGTTGAAAACTCTCTCAAACATTAATAATATAACAAAACGATCTTATAATGCTTCATCTTCCACTCTCACACATGTGGTACTCTTTACTGTTTCATAATGCACTACTCTTCTGCTATTTTACAGACTGCTCTCATTTCGACCTCTCTTCATCTCTTGCCTAAAGAACTCATCAATAACAATGTTCGCGTTTCTTCTCTCCATTCTCTGAATTCCCCTTTATTGCATCCATCAAGAAATGTGTTTAATCGCATCTCTGCCTAAAACTTTAAAAAACCCCAGTTTGCTATGAGTGTTCGCTTTCCATCAACCATTCTTTTTTCCAACTTCAGTGCCAACTCACCCCTCTCACCCCTCACTCTCACTCTCAAAGCAACATCCCACTCTTCTCCCTCCAAGCCTCCCTCTCACCTCTCAAAAATTCCCCCTCACCTTTCTCCCACCTTTCATCCCCCTCACTCATCCTTCTCAAAGTTGCCCGCCCTCTCATCTACTAAGCTGCCTCCTTCCACTGCCTTCTCACCTCCATCTCTTCACTCCACCTCCTCAAATCCTCAACTGCTTCTTCCCCCTCTCTTGTCCCCCTCTCCCCCCACACCACAGAGCCTTTTCTCCTCCTCATTCGGGCCCCTCCCCAAGCTATTCTGCAATCCCCACACTCTTTCAACAACCCTCTTACCTCCCCCTCGTCCCTTGTCCTACCCTCCCCCCCCCACCCCCTGCACCCAGAGCCTCCTCCCCTACCTCTTCATTAAAGTGTGGACCTCAAATATCCGGGCCTTCGCTCAAACCTTTCAGATCTTTCCATACAGGCTGCCACTGACAAACCAGACATAATCTACCTAACAGAAACTTTCCTCTCCCAAGACGTGTCTGACTTCCAAGTATCTCTCCCCGGTTACTCCCTGCTCCGGTATGACAGACCTGAGCTCGTCCTGGTGGAGGTGTTGCTCTCTTCATCAAAGACTCTATTCCTCACTCTCCATGCACTGCTCTCACTCCCCACACCCCCAGGAATACCTCTGGCTACGGCTTCCCCTCCACTCCCACCTCATGTTTATATGTGTCTGCACCGTCCACTAACAGTGATGACTCCATCTACACCTCACTATCCGAAAACATGGACCATCTTCTATCTTCTCATCCAAACTCTCTCTTCCTCTTATGTGGTGACTTCAATTGTCATCATGCCAGTTGGCTAGGTGTGGGTACCTCTCTCACCTGTCATGGCACCAGCAAAAGCTTTCTGCGACTCATGGGACTGACTCAATCGTTCAACTTCCCGACCGGATCTCAACCAATGGTACTCCATCTCTTCTGGATCTGATTTTGACAAATTTCCCTGACAATATCTGCTGCTCTTCCGACGCTCCAATGGTTCTTCTGACCACGTCCTTGTCAAAGTGGACATCTCCTGGCTGTTATCAGAGAACCACCTCACGCCGTCGGAGTCTGGCATTTCACTCAAGCCGACTGGCAGGGTCTCCAAGCAGCCATCAAACTTATAGACTGGTCTCTATCACTACTTTCTCAAACATCAACTCATCCTGGGAATTCTTTCAAAGAAACTTGCTCTCCCTCATGCACAGATTTATCCCCTCTCGTCTTCAGTTGTCTAACCCTTCCTCCCGCCTTGGTTTACTGAAGCTTGTGGCGAGGAAGTTGTCCTGAAACAACTTGCCTTTGCCTCATGGAAGCAAACCCAACTGAGGGTAATCTCAGTTCCTTCCACAAAGCTCGGACAAGTGTGTATCTACCCTCAGGAGAGCCAGAAAAAACATATTTCTCATCTCAAGTCTGACTCTCAAACCTCTCTCCTTCCTCAAAATCCTGGTGGCGTTTAATCAAATCTGTTTCTGGTGTATGTTCCCCTCCATCCCCTCCCTTACCTCAAATGGCCGCACTGCTGATACGCACGTGAAAAAGCTGAATGCCTAAACTCGATGTTTGCAGCTAAATCTTGTGTCTAAACCCATCACTTTCTCTACCCACCTTACCCAGTCGCACCCAACTGTCCCTGGACTATGTGTCCTTTTCTCCTGCACAAGGTGGAGAGCTTGCTTTCAAACTCGACTCAGATTCTGAAACCGGTCCAGACGGCATCAGCCCACGTGTCCTCAAAGCCTGCTCTTCTGCTCTTGCTCACCTCTCTCTGTTCTATTCACCTCTTCATTTGCTCAAGGTCATCTGCCATCTGCTTGGAAACTTGGAAACATCACTGCCCTGCATAAAAAAGTGCAAAAACAGATCCCTGCAACTACAGACCAATCAGCCTTCTCCAATCATCAGCAAGGTTATGGAATCCATCATCGCTTCAGACATGAAATCCTTCCTCTTCTCCAATGGTTTGATTTCCGATCATCAATTTGGTTTCAGACAGGTCACTTGTACTGGATATGCTGCTTCTGCTCTCCCATCATGGATGGAGTCCTCAATGCCAGACAGGAAATCCGAGCCGTATCCTGACATATCACACGTGCTTTCTGGCACCCTGCCCTACTCACCAACTCTCTTCCCATGGTATCCAAGGCCATCTCCACTCATGGCTCGCAGACTCCTCTCCTGTCGCAGTCAACGTGTGGCCTAATGGAGTTCTTTCATCCCCTTTCCTGTGCAGGCTGGTGTTCCTCAAGGTAGCGTTCTGGCCTGTTCTTTTTCTGGTTTTCATCAATGATCTCTCCGACTCTCTGGAAAATCCTCTATATCTCTTTGCTGATGACTCCACCCTCTGGCGACCATCTGTCATCCCTCAGACCGGCAAGCAGCAGCTTCTTCGCTCACTGCAGATCTGGATAAAATCACACAACTGGTCAACACGTGGAACATGTCTTTCAATCCAGACAAATCTCACACTCTCACTATGTCTCATCGAAAGGACCGTTGAGAAACCCCCCATCCACTTTCTCAACAATCCTTTGGAGAAGTCTTTTCTTTCAAGCTTCTGGGTCTCACTATCTGCCATGACCTTTCCTGGAAAAGTCACATTTCCAACCTCGCCTCCAAAGCCAGTTGCCGACTGGGAATCCTCGCGTCGTGCAAAGTCCTTCCTCGGCCCTCTTGAGCTCCTGACCACATTACAAAGCTTTTGTCCGTAGCCTGATAGAATACTGATCTCCCTCTGGCTGGTGCTCCTGCCTCCCACCTTCTCGGCTTCACGCTGTCGAAACCAGGGCATTTAGGATCATCGGCATCTCCCGCAATGAAGCTGAGTCTTTGGGCCTCTCACTCAATCACCGCAGGTTGGTCGGTGCTCTTTCTGTCTTTAACCGTCTCCTCTCCAGCTTGCCCCCCTGCTCTTCTGCGATTTGTCCCCACCACATTTCCACAGGGCGCTCAAGGTCCGCCAACACCCCTTCTGGTAAAACTACAAATCAAGATCACTGCTCACCTTCATCTTTCATTCCTTTTTTCCCGCCTTTGGAATAACTCCCTCATCTATTCTTTCCCATTCTTCCCTCAGGCTTTCAAAACAGCTGTTCACCACCACTCTTATCATCCCCCATCCAAATCCTCGATCTTTTTCTACCCGATAATCCACCGAAGCCCACTTCCTTCAATTCCCTGCTTTCCTTCCTGAAAGTCCCTGTAATGTCATCTTCTCTTCCCCATGTTCCTCGTCCCATCCTCTCCCTTCCACAGATCTCCTAATGTGTCTGTTCCCACTGTTTGTCCCTCCACTCCCCGCTCCTCTTGTCTCTGCCCTTGCTGTGCGTTTGTGTGTTAGCTCTCATACGAGCCTCGACAAGGTATACAAAAAAAAAAAATTAAAAAAACCGCACCATGGAAAAAATTGAAACTTGGCATCTGGCAACTACTCTGCATCATGAATGAGTGATTTGACGATGATGTCATCGGTGATGTGGTATCCCGGTCAAAATTCGACATGTAGAATGCTGCATTCGATCAGTTGAAAATGTGTGAGGTTCATCTAGGAATAGATTGCTCGACAGAAAAAAAAAACTTATGATGTCATCTGTCATGTGGTTTGGCCAACAAATATTGTTAAAAAAATAAAACAAAGGAAAAATCTTCACCAGAACCCTTCAAAGATCGAAGTGAAACTGCAGATAAATGATCGACTAGCCGTGTTGAATAAAGTTGATACTATGACGTCATAGTCACATGGTCTGGCAGCCATCTTGGATTGCCCTAAAACCTTAAAAAATCTTCTCCAGATCAGCTGGACAGATTGAGGGATCCTTAACACACCTATTCACCATACCTTGGGGATACTAAGGTGACAAAGAATAATTGATGTCACGTGGTCAGGTGGCCATATTGGATTGAAGTAAAATATCAAATACGTTTGTTTTCTGGAACCGCATATCCAATCGAAGCGAAATTTACCAAGTATCTAAAAATATACCTGCATACAGTGTGGAAATAGTGACATCATAGGTCATGTGTTGTGGCAGCCATATTGGATAGAAAAACAAACCTAATCCATCAAACGAAACTTCACACTCGTGATCTTCAACCAAATCGTGAGCAGAGTCTAAGATGCTATAGGTCACGTGGTTTGGCAGCCATGTCAGTTTGAAAACTGAAAACTTAAAAAACTTTTTTCTAAACCACTTAACAGATCATGTGATGCATGTTGTGTACATGGAGCAAGGGCAGTGGATCACAATGCAAAGTTTCGCTTCGATCGCTATAGCGGTTTCCGAAATATAGTTTTTTAAAAATATTTTCCTTGAAACCAATGTGGCTGCCACACCATGTGACTGATGACATCATTATAAAGTCAAATGTATGCAGCAAGCGCAGTGTATCATAACTGCAAAGAATAGTATTGATAGGTTAGACGGTTTCACATCAATAATTGTTTAACTATCTCCTTAAAACCAACGTGGCTGCCACATCATGTGACTGATGAGGTCATGTTAAATAAAATATTTGCAGCAACAGTCGTGGATCATCAATGCAAGGCCTCCCATCGAAAGGCGAAGGCGGTTTCAGAGAAATATATAATTTTTAATATGATCGACTTGGAGTGGGAAATATTGTTGAAATTTCAACATCATCAGTCACATGGTCTCGCAGCCATGTTGGACAAAAAACCTTATCCAATCAACGCAAAACTCAAAAAAGTGATCAGCCACCCTTCTGAATTTGATTTGATGGAGAACGTCGTAGGTCATGTGTTCATCCGTTTAGTATGAAATTTTTGAGGGTCCATCTGGGGATAAATTGTAATTGGCAAAAAATTATGATTGTCATCTGTCACGTGGTTCGCACCATTTAACATAAAACCTTAAAAAACTTCTTCTCTGTATGGCTGAACAGATCGAGGTGAAACATTACAGGTATGATCGCTATCCTTGAGGAACAAAAGGTTTCCACCTATGACTTCATAGGTCACATGGTTTGGCAGGATTTTTTGAAGAATAAACATTTTAAAATTTTTCTTCTCCGAACAGCTTGACAGATCGAGGTGAAAATTCACTTACATGTTTCCTAAGCCTTGGGATACAGGGTGTCAGAAATAATTAATAGGTCACATTGTCTGGCAGCCATATTGGTTTGAACAAATTCTTTTTTAAAATCTTTCTCTTGAACCGCTTCAACAAAAAAAACAAATCAAACACAAAATCATCACAACATCAACAAAAACATCAAAAAATACAAAAATAGAATAAATACAACAAAAAATACAATCAAATACACAAATATAAAAATAACAAACATACAAATGCAAACAGCAAAAATAAAATTAACAATCACAAATAAATTACAACACAGATATACAAACAAAATAGGAAACAAATAAAATAACAATTTAATTCAAATAAAAGCAAACAACAACAACAAAAATATAAATAAAAAATCAACAACAAAAAACAACATCCAAAATAAACAATAGTATAAATTCAATATAAAAAACAAAAACCAAAAAAAAGAATAATACAACACAAAACACAAACACAAAATCACATACAACATAACATCAAATAAAAACAAATTAAAAACAAAAAAAATAATAGAAAAAACATAACATTAAACAATCACAACACAGAAGAACAAAAAAAAGAATAAAAAATCAAAACAAAGAAAAAACAAACAAAAAAAAAAACACAAATATATACAAATCAAAAAATCAATAAAAAAAAACAGAATAAAATACAAAAAAAAAATCATCACAAAAAAATAACACAAAATACACATCAACAATTCAAAAAATACAAATCAATAAAAATCAAACAACAGACCAATTTATAAATCATCTTTCACAAAAAACAAAAAAAAAAAATAAAAAAAAAAATTAAAAACAAAAAAATATTAAAAAATAACAACACACAAAACATAAAAAAACAAACACAAAACAACATAAAAAAATCATCATCAAATCACAACAACAACATAAACAAAAAAACAATATCATCAATATAATTAAATAATCAAAAAACACAAAAAATCATTCATTCACAATTCAATCAATAATCATCAAGACAATAAGCAATAAAATTAAAAATAAATCAAATACAATCAAAAAAAAACAACAAACAAATCAAAAATACACAAAAATCAAAATATACAACACAATAACAAAAAATATTCACAAAAATAATAAAAACACACACATCACAAATCACAATACCAACAACAAATCGAAAAAAAAAAAACAACAACAAATATAGCACCAATTCAAAATCAACATAAGAAAACAAAATAAATAAACAAATCAATATCACACAAAACAAACAAAACAATCATATTAAAAAAAAAGTATTCATATAAAATACCAAAAAAAACAAATCAATACAAATAAAAAATTAAATAACACAAACATATATAATCACAACAAAACATCAACAAAACAATACAAAATAATCACAAATCAAAAACAAAACAATAAATCACAGCAAAACAATCAATAAATAACCCTAAAAAAACTAACAATTCAATACAAAAATCAAAACATAAAAAAATAAAAATGAAAAAACATATCCCAAATCACAAAAATAAAACATAATCACCATCACAAAAAAACTAATCATCAATATCAAAATACATAACAAATATAAATATTAAAATTATAATAACTCAAAAATACAAAAAAAACAAAAAAACATATAAAAAATTCAAATAAAACAACAAACAAAATTCACAACAAACACATAAATAAACAAAAACAAAAAAGATAGAAAAACAAACAAAAAATCAGCAAAAAATAAATCATCAAAAATCAATCAAAAAAGCAAAAAATCAACAACACAACAACAAAAAACAATTATCACAATTCAATCACAACAATAACCACATACATCATATCACACAACAATCAAATCACACAAAAATAAATCAAAAACATAAAAATCATAATCAAAACATCCAAAAAACACAAAATATCAAATAAAACAAATATCAATCACATCACAAATCAAAAAATAAAAATCCACAAAATAAACAAACAAAACCAAAAATAAAATAAAATCAACAATCAATCAAAAAAACATAAAAAACAAACAAAAACACAGACAATCAAAAAAAACAAAAAAAATACAAAACCATATAATAGAATCAAACTCAAACACATCACAAAAAAAAAAATCAAAACAAACAATAAATCATGATCAATCATAAATAAAAACAAACAAGCAAAATATCATCAATCAACAAAAACAAAAACAAAAAAAAAAAAACACAACAAAAAATACAAAGATATCAAAAAAAACACATAAAACAAATATAATATAACATAAACAACACATAAAAAAAAAAACAACAATCATAAAACATAACAACAAAATACAACATCAATAACAAACAATTCAATAATCATCATTAAAAACAATAAACAAAAAAATACAAACACAATTCACAATATCATTCATAAAACACACACATAAGTCAAAGCAATCATAAAAATACAATAAAAACAAACATACCAAATTCACAACAAAAAATAAATCAAAATCAAAATAAAAAAAAACACATTATAAACAAAACAATACAAACAACAAAAAAAAAAAAAATCAAGACAAAAATAAAATATCAAACAATAAAAGCACACAAAAAAAAAATCAAAAAAAAAAAAAACATTTAATAAAAACATTCACACAAAAACAAAAAAACAATCAAAATCAAAAACACAATAACAAAAAATAAAAACAAAAAAAACAGAAAATAAAACACAAGATAAACAAACCACAAAATATAAAAACAACCAACAAAAACAAAACACAACAAACATAAAAAAAGACAATCATTATAAAACAAACAAAAAAAAATCATAAAACAAAAAACAAAATAAATAAACAATTCAATCAAAAACAAAAAAAACAAAAAAACAATCAACAATAAACAAACAAAATATCAGAAAAATCAACAAAAAAAATAAAATAAAAAAGCAAATATCAACAATAAAAACATCCAAAAAAAAACAAAAAACAAACACAACACAAAAGAAGCACCAAAAAAAAAAAATCAAAAAAAAAAACACAATAAAATTAAAAACACAAAACATCATTCAATAACAAAAAAAAAACAAAAAACAATAAAACAAAAAATAAAAAACAAAAACATAACAACATAAAAACATAAAAAAAAATACATCAAACTAAAAACACAATAAAATAAACATAAACACATCACAAAATAAAAAACAAACAATTCACAACATAAATATAAGAAAAATCAAAAAAAATCAAAATTCACCATAAAACAAAAACATCAAAAAAAAACATCATAATCAAAACAAACCAACAACAATAAAAATCAGAAATACAAAAAAAACAAAAAATAATCAAAAAACACAACAAAAAAATACAAAAAAAGCAAATCAATAATAAACAAAACAAAACTAAAAAAACAAAACAAAAAACAAAGAACAAATAACAATATTAATAAATAAAACAAAAAAAAACAAAAAACAACAATTACAATTCACAACAAAGATATCACAAACAATCAAAAACAATCATAAAATAACAAAAAAAAACACAATATCAAATCATCAAAAAAAAACACAAAATAAAAAATATACAATTAATATACATCAATCAATTAAAACTGCAAAATATAGATAAAATCAAAAACATACAACAAAAATACACAATCAAAATAAGATAAAAAAAACAAAAACATAATAAACAAAAAACAAAAATCATAAATCCAAAATAAAAAAAAACAAAATATAACAAACATAAAATTAAAAAACAAAAAAAAAAACATACAACAAAAATAAGAATCAAGAATAGTTCAAAATCAAACATACAAATCAAACAAATATCACAAAAAATAAATAAAAAAAATAAAAAATCATAATCACAAAAATCATCATAATTGCCAACAAATAACAAAATTCAATAACAACAAAAAAAAAACAAAAAAAACCAAACAAAAAAAAAAAAAAACAAAGAATTAAAAAAAGAAAAATCAAAAAATCAAAAAAAAAATATAGACATACACACAATTGGGAACACAATCAAAAACAAAAAGAAATCACTACAAAAACAATTCAAAACATAACAAATCAATAAAGATACAACACAAATCAAACAACAAAAAATCACAATAAAAACAAAAAATCACACAATACAAAAAACAATTATCAAAAATAGAAAACATAACAAAAATATAATACAACACAAACAAAAAATCACAAAAAAACAAAACAATCAAACAAAAAAAAATCATCAAACAAAAAAAATACAAGAAAAAAATTCATTAAAAAAAATATCAAAAAAACAAAAAAGCAAATACATCACACAAAAAAAAAAAAAAAAATTCAGAAAACAATAAACAATAACACAAATAAAATAAATCAAAACAACATCACAAAACAAATAACAAATTAAAAAATACACAAACATCAACAACTATATAAATTCGCAAAAAAAAAAAATAAAAAAAAAAGTCAAACAAAAAAACAAAAAACACAAAAAATATATATCAAAAACAAAAAATAAAAAAAAATCTCACATAAAAATATATACATATCCAAAAAAACACATACAAAAATACAGCAAACCCAAATCATATTCAAATATAAAAAAAGCAAAGAACAAAAACAATAAAAAAAATAAATCACACAAATATTACAAGAATAAAACATAAACAATAAAAATCAAAAACAACAAATAATAAAAAAAAAAAAATACAAAACAAAACAAAAATATATATATAAAAATAAAAAAAAACATCACAACAAAAATATATATAAAACACACAAAATCAAAATCAACAAAAAAAAAAAAAAAAAAAAACATCATTAAAAAAGATCACAAATAAAAAAAAAAAAATTTCAAATATATAAAAATACCTACACACAAATAAATAATAACAAAAACAATAAAAGATATAAATATCAAACAAAAAAATAACAAACAAAAATCAACAATCAAAAACAAAAAAAACAAAACACAATAAAAATCTAAAACAAAAAAAACAACAAAACATTACAATATAAAAATAAATAAAAAAATCAACAAAACAAATACATCAACCAGAACAAATATTAAATAAAATATTCACAAAAACAATAATTCACAATAAATCAAAAACATAAAATAAAAAAATACATTCAAAAACACAAAACAAAAAAACAAAATCACAAAAAAAATCATCAAATAAAAACACAAAAGAAAAAAAAAATAATACAAATTAACAATTTTCAAGAACACAAAAAACATTCAAGACAAAACACAAATAGAACAAACACAATAAAAATCAAAAAATAAAACAAAATAAAAAATAATTTAAAATACAAAAAAAAAAACAATATCAAAAACACAAAACATAAAAAATCACATAAAATAAAATAACAAACAAAAACAAAAGAATCATAAAACACCACAATTCAAAAACAAATAATCAAAATAAACAAATAAAAAAACAACATAAAAAATCAAAATCATACACCAACAACAATAAAAAAAAATTATGAAAAAAAACATAAACAGTCACAAACAAAATCAAAAATAAAAATCAACACACAACAACAAAAAAAACATCAACAACAAACAAAAACACACAAAACAAAAACAAAATCATTCAGCACATCAAACAATCTCCAATCACAAACAAAAATAAAAATCAATAAAGCAATACAAATAATAAAAAAAATACAAACACAAAAAACAACAAACAAAACAAACAAAAAATCAAAAACAATCAAAACACGAACAAACAATAATGCACAAATTACACAAACATCAAAAACATCATCAATACACAGTCAAAACCAAAAATTTCACATCAACAACAAATAAAAATATCCAAAAACAAAAAAAACAATAATAACATCACAAAAAAAAAATATAACAACAAATAAAAAATCACAACAAAACACAATAAAAAAAACAAATCACACACAAACAATATCAAAAATCACAAAAAATCATCACAATCAAAAATAATAAAAAAAATATATATAAAAACATAATATATCAAAAAACAACACAAAATTCACAAAATCACCCCAAAAAAACAACCCAAAAAAAAAAAAAAAAACACACAACCCAAATTAACAATTCAGAAATCAACAAAAATCAACAAAATATAAAAGCAATAAAAAAAATAGAAAATTCGAACAAAAAAATCAAAACACAAAAAAAAAAAAAAAAAATAAAAAAAAAAAAAAACAAAATACAATATACAACAAATAGCAAACCACAAATAAATCACAAAACATATAAAAAACAAAACAATAACAAAAAAAACAATAACAAAATGAACAATTAACATAAATTTAAATCAAAAAACACTTCAACAATCAACACACATTATAAACAATCACACACAAAAATAAAATTCAAAAAAAACCATACAATCATAAACAATAACAAAAAATTAAACAACATCAAAATAAAAACAACAAAACAAAACACAAAAAACAAAAACACAAATATTCAAATCAAAAACAACAAAACACATATAATAACAAAAACAACAAAAAAAATAAAAACAGAAATAAAAAACACAAAAAATTCAAAAAACAAAACAAACAAATACAACAAAAACACAATATATAAAAACAACACAAAAAATCAGAACACACAATCAAAAACCAAAAAAATAATCAAAACATAAACAAATCAAAATAATCAACACAAATAACAAAAAAATTAAAAAAGTCAATATCAACACAAATCAAAAATCAAACAACAAATATCAAAAAAAATGAACAAAATAAAACTACAAATACACAATAATAAAAAAAACAAAAAATAAAATCAAGCAAAAAATTATAGCAAAATTAGAAATAATTAATAAAAAACAATCATATATAAATCGATTTAAATAAAAAAAAAATCAAAATCAAAAAACAACACCAATACAATACACATCACATCAAAAAATCAATCAAATGAAAACACAAAAAAAATCAACATTCACAATAACAAACACATCAAAAAGAAACACAAAATAAACAACAAAAATAACACAACAACATAAAGCAATAAATCAACAAACAACAAAAATAACAAATCACAAAAATAAAATCACAACAATACAAAAAAAATCAAACAATCAACATCACAACAAAAAAAAATCAACAACATAATCAAAAATAAAAAACAAACATCACAAACAAAAAACAAAAAAAAAAAAAAAAAAAAACAAAAAACCCATAAAAAAATCAAAACAAAAACATTCAAACAAACAAAAAACATCAGCAAATCAAAATCACCACAATAAACAAAAAAAACATACACAAAAAGAAAAATCACAGCAAATACAATACAAACATCACAATAAAAACAAAAACAAATACAAAAATCAACACATACAATAAAAAACAATCAAAAACACAAACAACAAAACAGTCACAAAAACACATAAAAACACAATAACAATAAAAATCAAAAGACAAATAAACAAACAAATATATAAAACAAACAAAAAACATAACACTAATCATAATAAATAAAACAGTAACACAAAAATATAAAAAAAAATTTTATAAAAAAACAATCAACAAACAATCAACAAAAAAAAAAAATAAATCAATAAAATTTCAACATCATAATCACATAAAAAATAATATACAATCAAAAAAAAAAAAAACTATCAACAATAATAAAATACATAATCAAGATATCAAACATAAACAAAGCAAAAACAAAACAAATAAAAAAAAAACAGATAAATATAACCAAATAAAACAAAATTAACAATAAAATCACATCAAGATGAAAAAATAATCAAAAAAAACAAAAAATAACCAAATACAAACAAATCATAAAATAATAAAAAAATATCATATCTACAAAAAAAAAAACGAACAACACAAAAAAATCATATAAAGAAAGATCATTAATAAAAACTCAAAAAACACCAAACAACACACAACAAGAGAAAAACAAAAATCAAAAAAAATACATTTCAACAAAATCACACAAGACACAAAAAATAAAAAAACATCAACAATAAAAATATAAAAGTAAGAAAAAAAATAATAAAAATAAACAAAAAAACATGCAAAAATAAAAAATGATCAACTAAAATAAAAAAATAATCAACACAATAAAAAAACACAAAACAATAATAAATAAAAAATAACACACACAAATAAAAAAACAACATATTCAAAAACATACACAAATAAAATAATAAAAACAATAAAAAAAACAATCAAATCAATCAATAATACCAAAATTACACATAAAAAAGAAAAAACAAAATCATAAATCAAACACATAATCAACACACATCAAGAACAAAAAACACAATACACACATCAAAACCAAAAAACAAACAAAACAAAATAAAATAAATCAACAAAACAACAAAATCACACAAACAAATCAAACAATCATAAACAAAACATCAAGTAAAACAAACAAGATAATCAATAAAAACAACAACAAATCAACATCAAATAAAATCAATAATAAAAAAATAATAAAAATCATACATCACAATTCAAACAATCAAAATACAAAAAAATATATAATACAAAAAAAAACATAAACAAAAAAAAACATACACAGCACAAAAGCATCACAAAATTTCACAAATCATCATAAATCAACAATAAAAACATAAATACCATAAAAAAACACAAAAACAAAAACAAAAAAAAAAAAACACAATAACCACAACAAACACAAATAAAACATCAAACACAAAAAACAATAATAAATTACCATAATGTAAATAAAAAAATCAATACAAAAACAAAAAAAAATAAAAAAAAAAAAAAACAAACAAATATCAAACAATAATCCCAACAATAAAAAATGACATCAAATCATAACATCACAACAAAAATCATAAACAAATAAAGAATACAAAAAAACAAAAAAAATTAAGCAAAAAATTTCATAAAAAAAACAACAATCCAAAAACACATTTATCAACACACAAAAACAAAATTAAAACAAATAACAAAACAGCATAAAAAATCATAAAAAAAAAAAAA
Source organism: Eptatretus atami (assembly GCA_035128595.1). Taxonomy (NCBI): domain Eukaryota; kingdom Metazoa; phylum Chordata; class Myxini; order Myxiniformes; family Myxinidae; genus Eptatretus; species Eptatretus atami. The sequence continues at coordinate 62,537,682 of CM068965.1, read as the reverse complement.
AAAAAAAAAAAAAAATCAATACACAAACAAAAAACACAATCAAAAAATTAACATAAATAGCAAACAAAACAAATTCAATAACATAAAATAAACAAAACACAACAACAACTAAACATAAAACACAAACAAAACAAAAAAAATAAAATACAACATATAAAAAAAAAATCACAATAATAAAAAAAAAAAAAACAAAAAAAATCAACATCAATCACGCAACAAAACATTATCAACAAAAAATATCAACACAGACATGCATCAACAATATCAAAATAAATCACATAAAACAACAAATAAACAATATAAAATTCAGCAACAAATAAAAAACATTAACAATCACAACAAATCACAAATCAAAATAAACAAACATAAAAGAAATCAAAACACATCACAAACAAAAATCAACAATCAAGAACAAGAACAAACAACAAAATAAAAATAAGAAACAACAAAACACTAAAATAAAAAATATCATAACAATCACAATATCAATCCACATAAACAAAAAACAAAGCACAGCAAAATAAAATTAAAAAACAAAAAAAAATAAAGATAGCATAAACAATAAAAAACAAAAACAAACATAAAATAAAAAAAAAAAACAAATTATAAAACAAATAAGTCAAAACACACAATAAAATATAACCACAAATCATAAATTCACAAACAAACAAACAAACAAAAAAATCAAAAAAAACCAATCAGATTATTCACACAATCATCAATCAAAGATAAAAAAACAATTCACCAAAACAAACAAAATTCAGCACAATAACAAAAAAAATAACAAACATACAAAACATAAAAAAACAAAAAACACACATAAAATCAAAAAAAAACAAAAAAACAAAAAAAATAATCAACAAAAAATATCAATCACACAAAAATAAATTAAAAAACCAAAAAAATAAAAAAAAAATAAAAACCAACAACAAAGCAAACAAAAATCAAAAAAAGCAAAACAAAACAAAATACAAATAAAAAATTCAAAAAACAACAAACACAAATATAAATCAAAAAGCACAGTAAGATACCAAACACAAAAAAATAAAATATACACACAAATAAAAATGAAATAAAATCAATAAATAAAAATAACAAATCAAAACAATAAATCAAAAATAAAGAACAAAGAAAATATATAAAATCAAAATAAAAAATTCAAAGCAAATCAACACCAATATGCACATCAAAAAATAAAACAAATACAAAACAAAACAAAAAACAAATCAAAAACACATTAAAAATAAAAACAAAAATTAAAAAAAATACAATAAATAATCAAATACAAATAACAATTTCACAATTCAATGAAAACATACAACAGATCAAACAAAATAATAAACAAAACATAATTTCAAATCATAACAAATACAAACAAAAACAAGAAAATACAAAAATAAAACCAAACAAAACAACAATAAAAAAATATCATTCTCTCAAAACCAATAATAACAAAAATAAATCACATAACAAAAAAATAAAAAAACACACTAAAAATCACACAAACAATTACACAAATAAAAACTATCATACAATCAACACAACACAAAACAACAAAAAAAATAAAAACATAAAAATAACAATAAAATAGCATAATATACCATAACAAAACCAAAAAATAATCTTCATCAATTACAAAAACTCAAATACAACACATAAAACACATAAAAAATTCAAACAAAATCAAAACACACACAAAAAAAAAACATAACAAAAACAAAAAAAAAAAAAAAAACAATATCAACAAAAAAACCAAATTACAACAAAACAAAAAAAACAAACATATCAACATACAAACATAAAATAACATAAAATATAACAATTTAGCAAAATCAAATCAAAAAACATCAAAAACACAAAAGAATAAAAAAAAACAATAAACAAAATCAATCACAAAACAAAAAAAAATTTACACAAAAAATAAAAACAAAATTCAACAATCATCGAAAACAATCAAAATTCACAATAAAACAAAAACACAAAATCACAAACCAAATCAAACAAAAAAAATAAAAAAACCACATAAAACACAATAAACTAAAGAAAACAATAAAAAAAACAATAGCAATAAATCAAATATAAAATAACATTAAAAAAATCAATAAGTCAACCACCAACAAAAAACAAAACAACAACACAAACATACAAAAAAACAAAATCAAACAAATACAGAAACAACACAACAAAAAAAATATAAAACACAAAAAAAAACAAAAAAAAAACAAACAAAACACAAAAAACATAAAAAAACAACACAAAATCATCAAAACAAACAGATAAAAAAAAATTCACAACAAAATACAAAGCCAATAAAATCAACAAAAAAAACATACAAAATCATAAAAAAAAACAATCAAAAAAAAAAATACAAAAACAAAAAATAAAATCACAATAGACAACACATAAAAAATAAACAAATCATCAACAATTCCAAATCAAAAAAATACAAAAAAAAAACAAAAAAAAAAAAACAAAAAAACAACAAAAATATAACAATAATCAAATCCACTTAAACAAATAATAAACAAAACCATCACAAAAAAAAATCAACATAAATAATCAGCAATTAAACATTACAAAAATATAATAAAAACAAACAAATCAACAACAATAAAAAGACATAACAATAAAATCATCATATTAACATAAAAAATACAAAAATGCAAACAAAAAAAAAATAAACAACATCATCAGCTAAAACATCACAAACAAAACAAATCATTCAAACAGTCATAAAAATCACACACAAAAAAAAAAAAAAAAAAAACAGATAAAAAAAATATAACACAAATATAATAACAAAAATATCAACATCAAAATAAAAAATAACAAATATAACAACCATCACAAAAAAAACAAAAAGTCACATCATCAAAAAAACAAATAAAAAAAAAAACACAAAAATCAAAAACAAAAAAATAATAATCAAAAAAACACACAAAAACAACAACAAAAAAAATCAACACATACAAAAACAAAAATCAAAATACCTAAAAAAAAAAAAAAATAAACACATAATATCACAAAAACCAAAATAAACACAAACATAAATACATTGAATAAATCAACATACAAAAAACAAAACAAAAAATAATATAAAATAAACAAAATAATAACAATAATATCATCAGCAAAAACATAACAAAATAAACATATTTTAAGAAGAAACAAAAAAGCAATGAAAACAAGACAGAAAAAAAAATAGCAATAAATCAATAAACACATTCAAACAACAAACAATACTCAAAACATATATAAAATAAATCATAAAATCAACAGAAATCACAAAATAATACAAACATTAAAACATCAATCATCAAAAAACAACAAACAAACAAAAATCAACAACAAAAAACAAATAGCAAACATCACAAAAAAAATATCAAAACATCAAAATACACAAAAAACAAATAAAACAATAAAACATCATATCAAAACAAACATACACAATCAACAAAAAAAAAACATAATCAAAAATCAAAAAATAAGTATATAAAAAAAATTACATCAAAAATATATAAATCACACATAAAGCAAACAACACAGATATAAATAAATGAATATCAATCAATAACATGAAAACATCACACAATCATATGCAACAAAAATAAAAAACAATAATACACAACAAACACAATTCACACACAAAAATCAACAACATAAACAACAACAACATATACAAATAATAAAAAAAAAAAAAATCAATAAATTAAACATTGCAAATACATTAACGAAAACACAATAAACAAGCCAACAAAAACTAAAAAAAACAAAAAATATCATATATTACATACAAATTAAAAAAAATAAAGATAAAACAATCAACAACAAAATCACAACAATCATCAATAATAAAAATTCATAAATAAAAAATAAATTGAAATTCAATAACAATAAAATAAAAAAATAAAAAAAAATCAATAACAAAATAATATATTCAATCAATTAAATATAATTCATAAAACAAACAGTAAAATAATACATATCACAAAATGCACATAAAAAAAAAAATACAATAAAAAATATAATAAAAAATTTCATCACAACAACAAAATAAAAAATAAAACAAACAAACAACAAGTCAAATACAATAAAAACACAACACAAAAAAACAACATACAAAAAAACAAATAACACACAAACAAAACAAAAAAAAATCATTAATCAACACAAAAACATCACAAAAACAAAAAAAAAACAAAATCACATATAAAGCAAACAGAAACATAAACAAAAAACAATACAATCATATATACAATCTCAAAAACAAAAAATAAAACACATCCACAAATAAATACACAGCACAATAAAAAAAAAATTCAAAAAATAAAACATAATCAACAAACAATCAAAAATAAAAATAAATCATCACATCACAACAATTCACAAAAACAAAAAAACATAAAAAAAACATGCAAACAAAAAAAACAAACAAAATCAAGAAATCATCAAAACAAAAATAAAACAAACAACATACAAATATTAAAAAAAAAATTCAAAAAAAACAAATGAAACAAACAATAAAAAGATCAAATATACATCAAAATCAAATATAACAAATCATCACAATTACAAACAATACACAAAGAAAAATAACAAAAAACACACAAAAACAACATCAAAAAACACATTAAAAATAAACATCAAAAAAAAAAAAAAAAAATAAAAATTACAATAATAAAAATAAACAACAAAAACAAATACATCAATAACACATATTCACATAAAAAAATAAAAACAATAATTAAACAACAATTAAAGAAACAAAAACAAAATCAACAATTAAAAAAAAAAATAAACAAAAACAACAATACATCCAAACAAACAAACACATAATCCAAAAAAAACATAAAACAATCCCAAAATAAAAAATAAAAAAAAAACATAAAATCAAAAACACAAAAAACAAAACAAACAAATCAAACATTCATCACACATCAAAAAATACACAAAAATCAAATCAAAAATAAGAAAAACAAAAACAACAAATCATTACAAAACAAAAAAACAACATTCAATCACTAAAAACAATAATACACAATCAAAAACAGTAATAGAACAAAATCATCAAAATCATTCAAATAAACATCATAACACAATATAAAAACACAAAACACAATATATCAAAATACAAAAAACAGCAAAAAAATAAATAAAAAAATCAGAACAAAAAACAAACAAAAATAAAAAAAAAAAAAATAACAAACACAAAAACAAATAACATAAATCAAACACAATACAAAACAAATAACAAAAAAACAATAACAAAACAATCAATATCAAAAATAAAAACACAAAAATACAAAACAATAAACTACAAAAAATACAAAAAACCACCAAAAAAAAAAAAAAACAAAATCGCAAATAAACATTCCAATAAATCAATCAACAAAAAATAAAAAATAACAAGAACGAAAAATTTAATCAACAACACAAAAAAAAAACAACAATAACAACAAAAAACACAACAATAAATTCAAAACACACCTACAACAATCAATCACAAAAAAAATAAAACAACAATATATAACAAAAGCTTCAATCAAAATACAAAAAACAACAACAAATAACAAATAAAAATAACAAAAACACATGCAAAACAATCAAAACACTACATCACAAATCATAACAAAAAATAAAACATACATAAAAAACAAAAAAAACAAACACAAAAAACACAAATCAAATATAAAAAAAATACATAATCAAACCAGCACATATCAAAACAAAAAATAACAAGAAACAAAACAACAAAATAAAAACACACATACAATACAAAAAAATAAAAAATTTCATCAAAATATAAAAATCAAAAAAAAAATAAAAATAACAACAAAATCATCAAATCAAAAAAACAACAATCATTCAAACTACAAAAAACACAACAAATCAAAAAAAAATCAAAAACAAAATTACAAAAACATAAAACAAAAAGATACAACACACAGAACAGCAAAATCAACATCACAAAATCAAATATCAAGAAAAATATAAAAAAAATACCATAAACAATTCAGCAAAATACATAACAATAACAAGAAAATATCACAAAGTAAACATTCAAAAACAAATCAAACACATCAATCAATATAAATAAAAACAAACGATCAAAACACAAAAAAAAAAATATAATCAAAAAAATACACAAAGAAATCAACAATCAATCACAACAAACATAAACAAAAACAATCATAAAATAATTCCAAAACAAAAAATACAATAATAAACACAAAAAATAACCAAAATAATAAATTCAAAAGCACAAAAACAAAAAAAAATCAAACAACATCAAAAAAAAAAAAACAGTCAAAAAAATAATAACTAAAAAAAAATCAAAATAAAAAATAAAAATAAAAAATATAAAAAAATTCATAAAACAACAAACAATATAAAAACCAAAACAACAAAAAACAAACAAATACAACATAAAAAAAATACACATATTCAAGAAAACTCATACAAAAACAAATAAAAAAAAATCATAAAACAAAAAAATCCAAAAAAAACACAAAAAAAAACTCAGCAAAAATACAGTAAAAAAAAAAAAATACACAATCAACACAAAGATAAATATAAAAAAAACAACATAAAATATAATAATCAAAAAAAAAGTCAAAAAAAACAAATTAAACAATAATAAAATACAACATCTTCAAATATACAATTATCAATACAAAAACAAAAATCAAAACAAAACATCATGCAACATCAAAACAACCAAACATCATCAAATAATCAAATCAAAACAATCCCACACACTAAATTCAAAACAATCAAACAAAAAAAATATCAAACAACACAAATCATTCAAAAAAATCATATGCACACACAAAAAAAAAACAAATAACAAACAATAAAAAAAACAAAAACTACAAAAACGCATACAACAACACAAAAAACCATAAAATCAAAACAAAATTTCAACAAAACAATTCAAACATATAGATCAAATTCAAAAAAAACATAAAATCACACATCAAAAAACACAACAAAAACAACAACAAAATAATAACAACACAAAAACAGACATTGCAAAAACAAAAACAAATAAAATAAAAAATACCATCCACAAAATTTAACAAAAACAATATATAAAAAATCAAAAAAACAAATAACCACATAAAAAAAAATAACAATAAAATTAACAAAAATAAAATACTTATCAACGAAAACACCAACACCATTCATCATGCAACCAACAAATTAACACAATCAGAAAACAAATAAACACAATTATTCATAAATAAAGAAAAATATCAAATAAAAAATATAACACAAAGCATCAAATCAAAAAAAAATATCAATAATAAAAATAATAATAACACACACACAACAACCACAAACAAACCAAAAAAACAATACAACAAAACAAAAAACCTAAAAAACACAAAACAACCATACAAATAACATAATACTAAAACAATCAATACAAAAAAATAAACAACAAAAAACAAACAAAAAAAAAATCAATTACAAAAACACACAAACCAAATCACAAATCAACATAAAAAATGTAACAAAACAAATATAAAAATTAAACAGCAACAATAAAATCAACACATATAAATATAAACAAAAACAAAATAATCATAAAAAAAAAAAAACACCAAAAATCAATAAAATCACAAAAAAAAAACAAAAAAACACAAAAACCAACAATAAAATAACACAAAAACAAAATATAACATAAACACAAACAACAAAAATAAAAAGCATGAAATTACAAACATACAAAAAAAACAACAAAACAAAAACAACATAAAAAATCATAAAACAAAATTAAAATTACAAAATAAACAATCAAAATTCAAACATAACAAAATAACATCACAAAACACAAACCATAAATACACACACAAAAAACAACACAAAACCATAAAAAAAATAAAAAAAAAAGAAAAAAAACGGCATACAAAAAACATAATAAACACTTCAGAAAAATATAAAGAAAAAAAATATAATATAAAAATAATAAAATCAACAACAAAATCAATCACAACAGATGCACAAAAAATCACATCAACAAAAGCAGCAAAAATTAAAACAAAAAACATAACACATAACATATCACACACAAACATACACAACCAAAAACAAAAATAAAAATCAAAAATCAACAACTACATAACAGAACACAAAAAATTACAAAGCACAACAAACACACAAAATCATCAAAAAAAACTAAAACAATCAAAAAAAAATTAAAAAAAGCAATCAACATTCAACAAAAACAAAATAAAAAATCAAATCACCACATTCAAAAAAACAACAATACAAATCATACAAACACAAACATCAACAAAAAAATAAACAACACACAATATTACAAAAATTCAAAAAAAACACAATACAACAACAAAAAACAAAAAAAAATAACAAAAAAATAAAATTCAAAAAAAAAATCAAAATAGAAATCACAAAATAATAAACAAAACAAAACCAAAAGTCAATAATAAGACTAAGAAAAAATAACAAAAAAACAAACAATTAAGAAAAAAAACATTCACCAATCATAGAAAAACAAATCATCATATCAAAAATATCACATAAACACATCCAAAAATTCAAAAAAAAAGTAAATTACAACAATAAAGATCACAAAAATACAAAATATACTACACAAATAAAACAATCATATAACAAATCATGCACACAAACAAAATAAAAAACAATAAATAAAAAATAAAAATATAAAAAAATAAATAAAAAACAAACAACAATCAAAACATAAAAAAATAAAATAACAAAAACAAATACAAAAATACATAACAAAAATACAAAAAACAATAAAACATAAAAAAAATAAAATTAAAAAAGCAATAAAATAACATAATAACACACAATAACAAAAACAACACAAAACAAAATAACATAAACAAAAAAAACAATCCAACAAACATCAAATAAAAACAAAAAAACAACATCAAAAACACAAAACAAAATCATAATCACAAAACAATAATTAAAATAAAATAACAATTTCCAATCAAAAAATCAAAAAACAAAAAAAAAAAGAAATTCATAAATACATAAAATAAAAAAATCACACACAGAAAAACACAAAAATAATACAAATAAAATTATCAAAAAAACAATAATAAAAATCAGAAAAAAAATCAATATATAACAACACATATATAAAAAACATAACACCAAAAAACAAAAACATCACACAACAAAAAAAAAAAATCAGCATAAAGCAAAAACAACACAAAAAAACAAAAATCAACATCAGCACAAACAAAATCAATCACAAAAAACAAAACACAGAATCAATCAAACAACAAAAAACAACATATCAAAAAAATTCTATTAACAGAAAAAACAGTCACACCAACAATAAATGTCACATAATCACAACAAAAAAAACAACATAATAAAACAAATTAAAAAAACAAAAAAACATAAATAAATAAAAATCAAAAAACACATAATAACATTAAAACATAAACACAGATACATCAATACAAAAACACAAATAAAACATATACACAGAAGAACAAATATTAAAAAATCACACACAAAATAATAAAAAAAATACACAAAAATCAACAAATAAAAATCATACAAATAATTAAACAAACACAAATCAAAAACCAAATCAAAATACACAATCAATAGTCAATCAAAACAAGAAGTATAAAAACAAACAACTACATAACAAAAATCATCAATAAATATCACAAACTCACATCAAGCACAGAACAAAAAACAACAAAACAAAAAAAAAGAGCATATCCACAATACACAAACAAAAAAAAATAAATAATAACAAAAAAACATCAAATAACAAAAACATCATACAAATATCAAAAAACAAAAATCAAAATCAATCAAAAAAACATAAAACAAAACCACAAAAATACAACACAAAAAATTACAATACAAAATCAAAAACAAAAAGCACAAAACAAAAACATAAAAATATAAAAAGCTAAAAAAAAAATAATCAAACACAAACAAAAAAAAAGTACAATAAAACACAACAAAAACAATCCAAAAAACAAAATCAAAAACAAATATCAAAAAAAAAATAAGTAATCAACAAAAAAAAACACACAAAAAATAAACAAATCATAAAAACCAAAAAATCAAACAAAATCCTAACAAAACAAAATCACACATCAATAAAACAATACACAAAACAATCAACACAAATAAAAACACAACATAATCAACAACACAACAACACAAATACATACCAAAAAAGCAAATATAAAAAATCAAACAATAAACATCACACAAAAAAAAAAAAAAAAAAAAAAAAACAAATCAACAAAATCAAATCAACAAAAAAAAATAAAACAACAACAAACAAATGAACATAAATCAAAAAACATAATACAAAAAAACAATAAAAAAAAAAATAATAAACACCAAACCACCATAAAATACATCATACATCAATAACAAAGAAAAAAAAAAAACACACAATAAAAACAACAGCAAAAAAATTACATACAAAAAAACAACACAAATAAAAACAAATCTAATCACAATAAGATCAAAAACATACAAAATACAAAAAATACATATTACACAATTATATAAAAAAAACACATCAAAAAAAAAAATAACAAAAAAAAAATAATAAAGACAAAAAAAAAAAATAATAATAAAAAACAAAAAATAAAAAAAAAAAAACAATAATAAACACAAAACAACAAAGAAAAAAATCATAAAAAGAAAAAAACAAGCAACAAAAACAAAAAAAAACATAACACAAAAAAAAGTATCAAAAATAAAAAATAAAACAATAAAAAATAAACCAAAAAAAATCACATCATTAAATCATACAAACAAACAAAACATACACACACAAACAATGACAAAAAAAAAATAAAAATACACAAAAAACAACAAATACAAAACAAAAATCTAAAAACAAAAACACAACACATAAAAAAAAAAAAAATAAGGAAAAGTCAACAAACACAAAAATAAATCATT
>CM068965.1:62464994-62502204 GCA_035128595.1 Eptatretus atami | reverse complement strand
GTAGACGACAAGTTAGGTTGGAGAAATTGGTATGGCGGGTTTAAGTACTGACAGTTTAAGTTTTGAAATTAAACGGCTTCCCCAGATGTAGCATGTTGAATCTGAATTCAGATGAGCCGACCACAAGGGTTGCAAAGTTCGCTGCGTGTGCGAGCATGCATGATGCAGTTCATCAGTTTGCCTGCAAGCATGAAGAGGGTATATGACAGCACACACAGACATGCGTACAAATGATAGATTTGGATTATAAAGCGGACATCTCCGTGGGTGTGCATGGCCTGATTTTTTTTAAACTTTCCTACCCGTTCATTGGAGTACTTGCTTGAGTGCTAACCCAAATGGCGAGCGCTCTTCAGAGCTTCGATCGCTACAAGCTTCCATGGTGCACCATGGCCTCAGTTTCTCCATGGTGACATCTCCAGAGTTTGGAAGCAAAATAAATATAGGATTAGAATTGAGCTCAAGAGAGAATTTGAAAAAATATTCTTTCAGTGGCTACAAATACAAAGTATTGAATTCCCACACCACAGCAGGATAGCTGAGATCATGCCACGCTCGCTCTAAGCTGGCTAGTCTGTATTTATAATCTCAACTCAGCTATAACGTTTTGGTTTTTCCATTATTCCCATGTTTCACAGGGCAGGCGTTATTACAACAACGTGTGTTGCCATTCTCGGATGGACGTTAAACTCCCTTCCACCCCTCTCCCCTCCTTCTCCCTCCCACCCTTTCACTTGATCTTCCACCCTCTCTCTCCCTCTCACACCCCCCTCTCTCTCCCACCCAACCCCCATCCTCCTCCCCTTTACCCTCGCCTCTTCCCACACCTCTCCTCTTTATCCCACTCCTTTCTGCCTCTCTCTCCACCCCTCTCCCTCTCTCACTCCACCCCTCTCACTCCCCCCCCCCACCACCCCTTCTCTTAATATTCTTGTCAGCGAAGCGATGGGTTTATTTTCAGCAAGTAAATAATTAAATGCTGCTGGAGTCAGTTGTGGAAATGTGAAAATGTTAGCAGAATTAATAAAAAACGGTTCTCACAACTATATTACGATGGCTGAAACTATTCTCTCCCGTAAAGGAAAAAAAAAAATATGGCAAAAATTTGCAGGTGTAAAATTCATGTGGTCCATGCCTTTAGCTCTGATCCAAATCATTTGACATGCATTCTGCCCAGATATTATTGCATATATTTGCAGAATATGAAAGAAATGCCGTTTGTCACTTTTTGATTGAGGCACTGTCTCCACATTCGAGTAGAGGCCACCATGTTCCATCTTCGAGTAGAGCACCATGCTCCATCTTCGAGTAGCAGGCACTGTGCATCCATCAGTCGATAGAGGACCGTGCTCCATCTTCGAGTAGAGCACCATGCTCCATCTTCGAGTAGAGGCACCTATGCTCCATCTTCGAGTAGAGCACCATGCGCCATCTATCGAGAGAGCACCATGTGGCTCCATCTTCGAGTAGAGGCACCATGCCTCCATCTTCAGTAGAGGGCACCATGCTCCATCTTCGAGTAGAGGCACCATGCTCCATCTTTCGATAGAGCCATGCTTGCTCTAATCATCGAGTTAGAGGCACCATTCTCCATCTTCGAAGTAGAGGCACCATGCTCCATTTCGAGTAGAGGCACCATGCTCCATCTTCGAGTAAGAGCACCATGCTCCATCTTCGAGTAGAAGCACCATGCTCCATCTTCGAGTAAGAGGCACCTGCTCCATTCTTCGAGTAGAGGCACCATGTCCATCCTCGAGTTAGAGGCACCTGCTCTATCATCGTAGATGCCAACATGCTCCATATAGTAGAGGCACTGCTAGCTCCACATTCGAGTGGATGCACCGCTTGGCACTTTTGAGTCCAGACAGATGCACGGTGAGACGGATGGACACACCCAAAATAAATATCCCAAAACTGGCTGACAACTAGGTTGGGGAGCTTATCTATTTGTTGTTTATCGAGATCCTTGACTATATCTGTAGGTAGTGGACAAAAAAATTGGAAAAACCTGGGTATTTGAGACCACCTAAGTATATTGAAAGCAATGCTTCAACACGATGTGGCCCATGGTTTAAATAAGCAAATGACATCCAGCATATTGGGTCATGTATAAAAATGCTCTGCCACAGCCTGGTTGCTATAATATGGCTAACATCGCGCAAAGCAGCCTCAGTGACTTTTGAAAGAGGCGGTGATTGTTGGGGGCATTAGGAGCTTCAAGACAAAAATAGCTCAACTTGATTTTCACAAGCAACGGTGTCAAGGTGATGTTGGCATGCGAACTTCCAAGGAGAAAACATTCATCAGCAAAGCGGCAACAGTGGGGCGGAAAACATCATTGCATATCTTTATATCCAATTAATTTGAAGGCAAGGCAAGTAGGCAGCAACTTGCAATTCAATTGACTGTAAATTTCAACCTGGGCTTAGCAGTCAGTTTCTACAAAACAGTCCACCAAAAACTTTCACAGAGTGGGAATACCGATAGTTGATTGCCATGCACAACTGCCCATTCACACCTGGGGCAATGGCATTGCGGGTCCAGTTGTGCAACAGTGCATAGGCAATGGACAACCAAGCAGTGGAGAAATGTGATATGGTCGGATTAAATCATCCTTCACCATGTTCTCGAAAACAGATGATGTGCATTGTACGGCGCCAACCTTGAAGAAATCTGCCATGTGTGGCGCCAACCGAAGTGCTTGTGTCCACGTGAAGGATTCTGATGGTTCTTTAATTTGTGAGGTGCATTCCTGCATGGTTTGGTGCCGTCATTCCTTGAAGGCAAGTAATGCCATCACACTTCACGCGTACTGAGTATCATCTTCATCCGATTGGAGCATTCTTTCCTGCCGGGAGGGTGCTTCCAGGGATGACATCCATGAGCACATGTGTCGTCCACTCGTTTTGATACCATGACATGATGGTATCCATATGTCATGGCCCTTCTCAGTCACCGATCTGAACCCTAATCAGCATTTATGGGAAATATCTGGAACAACGCCTGAGCCAACCATTTTCCTCATTAAACAGGTGTGAGTTGATTGATTTCTCGTGGAAATATGGTTACCGTATCCATCTTGCAGAATTCCCAGATGCTGGTGGACTCAAGCCATGTGGCATGCGGGTTCATATTGTTAGCAATGGTGACCCAACACCCTAATAAGTGACACTTTGTATTTCCATTTTTTTTGTCTACTCCTGTAGATCATTTATGGAAAAATTTTACTAGCAACCATAATTCCGAATAATAAGCGGATTTTGCACAGTCATTGGTTTTATGACTGGTCAGAAAACTTGAGCCTAAGACGTTATCCCCACCACTGTGGACACCACAATGTGGAGAATAATTTGGTCATAAAGTAATCGTCGTCTCATAGCAAACATATTTAAACAAGCCAGGAGGCGGGTGTCTGAGAGTGAGTGCCTGGTATTATTGTCTTTTGCAAGAAACACAAACCCTAACTCTTATTTTTTCCGACACTAAACCTGCATTGAGTAGTAGCTATACCAATTTGTTTACCATGAGCACCAGTTTTCATATATAATCTATGAATTATAATCATTATGTATATGATTTCGTAAGTTCAACATAAATAAAGCAATCTAATGTCAACAAAAAAAACCAATACCCTCCTTACGTGCTTGTGCTGTCCACAGGTTTTTACCACCAACATATTACCGAAAAGCATTTGGTGCACAATATCATTGCATTGAACGGCCTCTCTTGGAATAAAGTGAATGACAGATCCACCAGATGGCGCTTTGGATATTACAGATTATGCCAACTTTGATTCCTCTGCTCAACACACTTTCGACAGCCCAGAGGTAACACTACCAGTTCTACAAACTCTGCAATTTATGCTTGAACAGGCTTCAAGTTCCGTGAGCCTTACACTGATTGTTTGATTTTTCGAATTTCCACGTCTGTTCTCATGTTTCTAAAATTTATCCTTTTTCCTCCAACAAAGGTGTCAACAACAGGGGTGTGGCTAAAAGGCTTGAGCCCCCTCTCCACTTCCAGAAAATATAAATGCACTCATCCCACTGTTGATAATAATCATTATTATCGACGTTTATGTTGTGCATCTCACAGTCCAGGCAATTCTTATGTATTGTCCTGTAAGGGTGAACTAACCATCCCCACCGCCTCCTTGAAATTGAAAACTCCACTCCCACCAGAAAATAATTTTCAAAATCTCAGGATAATGTTTTTTTTCCCCCCTCTCTGTCTGTTTGTTTGTTTATTTGTAATTTGCCGGATCCTTCGGATCCTCAGCAATTATGTTGAGTCGGTTGTGGTGTGTCCTGTCTGTCTGTTTGTTTGTGTGTTGTTACCCTGTAGCAGCCAACACGTTTCAGCGATCATGACCAAGACTGGGTACAACGTCGGCCATGGTCAACTTAGACACTGTCGTTTTTGGTGAATCTAGTCCAAAGTTCCAAGGGTCAAGTCACCGAAAAAACCGAAAATTCTTATTTTCGCAAAACGTCCGCTAAAATGGTCGTTCGCACTTCAAACCAAATCAAAATGTGCATCTTCCAATTCTGCATCCACCATATGTCTCATTGGAGTCACCCAACAACACCCTTCTTAGCGGCGGGGCTCGAAAGTCAGTGGTGTCGGGTCAAACTCAAATGCCAGATAAAAACGCCATTTCAGTCGATTGACTTCCAGTTATGATCATGACCAAACTAAGTGCCTATACTCAGTAAACAGTAGCACTACGACTTTAAAGACCAAATTGATCTCCAGGTTTTTGTTTTTTCAAGATCATGGGAATATGATCAAAGTTATTCCAAGCAATTCCTTGCTCAACGAGCAATTTCATTTGTCATGTTGGCGTAGTCGATCGAGTCGAAAAAAAAAATCTCAAAAAATTTTTTGATTTTTTTTCTACCCTATTGTTTTATCGGGTTTTCCGTCGTGTGTGTGTGTGTTGTGTTGTCGTGTGTGTGTGGTTGCAACGCAAGGCCTCCCACAGCACAAACAGCAAACCCCATTTCGATGAAACTTTGGCGAACAGTGCATATGGCTGGGAGTGTGTTGCGTTGAGTTCGTGCTAAGCAACCACCCCGTTGCCTAGGCACGGGACTTTGAGAATTTTTGAAAATCATTAAAAAATTTATTTTTTACGAAAATCAAAAATCGGCTTCCAGGCTTTATGCGCACTATAATCAACCTCTTTGTCAAAAAATTTCCAGCCAGATTACTATGAAAAACTCGGAGAGATTGACTTGAATTGAACCCTGGTCGAAAACAATAAAAAATCGAAGTTCGTTATATCTCAGAGACATGGCAGATATACATGAAACTGTATGGTAGGTTCATGGTATGTCCTAGAGGTGAGAAAGAACCAGTATGTGTTATGTGTTCTATGGACCCTCCATTGCTAGCACGGCCGAAAAACCTCTAATGTGGGGTATTTTAACGAAAAAAAACAATCTGCAGCATTACCCTTGAAGGCTAGAATCATGAATTTTCTTTGCTTAATAACTCAGGTCATTCCCCATCGAAAACAGGCACATAGCGGTCAGGTTCTATTGGTAGTCGACTACCCATAGTCCGCCTACGGCTAGTTTGTATTGTTTGTCTTCCGAAAAAGTTTGTGGACGGATTCGGATGAAATTGGTGGGCAGTAGGTGTGTGACATGGAAAGAATTGATTCACATTTGGTGAGATCCAGATCCGGATTTGATGATTTTTAAAGTGATTCTTCACCATTGAAAGATAGGGCCAAAAACAATATATAGTCATATATTCTGCAAATAATGTAATGCGGCGCGATATGTCTCGTGGATCAGCAATGTGTGGCCAGAGGTATGCACCTCTACGAGTGCCCTGCAATTTTTTGTTTTTTTACTTATGGAAGATGTTCACATTGTGTATACTATTGTTAAAGCGAATATGCTGTATTTATCTATCATAAGCACTTAGTTAAAGGCTAGATGTTAATGCATTTTGTTCACGTTGAAGGAATAAATATTGATCTGCAAAGTTTTGTGTTTTCCAGCTTGTTTTCCAATCTGCTCCTCTGATTTTCAATTCAACGAAGCAGATTTATAGACCCATTGATGTGACAGTATTGTTTGGCACTACAATATGTTACTGAAAGACTCCGATATACTCCATGATGCTATTTCCACAAATCACAATGTATCGAATTGAATTTGAATCCTTTCAACGAATATTAGTCAATAAGCAACAATACTGTCACGTCAAGGTTTTCGAAGATCCGCCGCAATGAAGCAATGTGCTTTTGCGTAGCAATGAAGCATTCAGGAGGAAAGAGAGTGGCGGGGGACAGATACAATATCTCTCCTGCACCCTTCCCCCACTTACCCGTCTTCACCTCATAGCTCTGTTCAAGCCCCTGTGTCACACCTTGACGATGTTAGCCAGCGTATGCAACCGTATCAAAATTTTTCCTAAAAACGCTGGCTACGCTGAAACATTGATGTTTTTTTTCAGTTTTGGGCGTATAAAACGTGTTGACTATACATAACTATATAGTAACGTACACAGAAGCGTTTCGATAACTTTATACATAACTTATACAACGAATGCTTAGCATGTTGTCGGCGTTCACAACTTATGCCCAACGATTAGTTCTAACTTATGCATAGCCGTGGCAGCGTATCGCGACGATCACTGGCTTAGCCTATAAAAGGCTGACCGCCCTCGACGATTCAAATCATAAACCGCCTCCCGATCCATTGCGTTCTCACCCATTCCTTCTCCTCCGTTCACCTCTTCTTCTCCTGGCTCTATTGGCACGCAACCGGTAAGTGTCAAATCGAGAGGTCATGTATGTTGGAGGACAGCTAGTAGGATTGTCGTCTCAGCCTTTGCCGGATCCTTCAATCTCTCGGATGGACATGGACAATCTACTCCACCATGGAGTCTGAAACACTAGACGGGTTCCTCCTGTCTGAAAGCCCATTTATATACCAATTCCCTAAACGCTGCCAAATTACAACCATTATACGTAGCGTAAGTTAGAAACACGTTCAGTAAGTTCTAGTTGTCTCCGAAAGACGTTCAAATACGTCACATACGTTGGACGTACGGTATCATAGTTCAAAGACACGTTACTCATAGGTTAGAAAAATAAGTTTCGGGTACCTAAAGACATTACCTCGATGTAATTTCGACTTATGAGTGATAACTTACAAGTAACGTGTGTCGACGTGTGTCACACGATCGCATAACGTGCCTACCAAACTAGGCCAGCGTATGCGAACGTGTGACGTTCATCGCTGGCATACGTCGAAAAAATTTTGAGCATGCTTAAAATTTGTCACGGCTCGGCGTATTATGACGGTATGCCACGTGCATTCAGCGTGCTCTAACGTATACAAAACGTTACCCATAAGCGTATTCGACGTGATGATGGCCAGCGTTATGTCGCCAAAATTTTCATACTCGCATTACGCTGGCTAAAATGCAAGTGTGCAGGGGCTTTACGACAAGTGTAGCCTCTCCACATGATGGACTTAGCAGAGTTTATGTGTAATCAATGTTTATTTCAGTATATGGTAAATTTCTTGGATGTATTCAAGGCAAAGTCTGCAGCAACCTTTTCAGCACGTCTGAATTCTAGAAAGACAAATTCCTCATCGTATATATATTTGCTCTTTGTTCTCTAGACGACGATCTCTCAAGTGTTTCAAAATCTTGAGAGAAGCAGAAGCCATGCCCAATTTTATAAGAAAAAGAACACATCATCAGCGTGTCAAAAAGTAAGAGATATTGCATATTGTTAGATCAGAGAACTTCTGCAGGTTGTCCATATGTCTTGCGTTCAGTCCATATAATGTTCATTATTGACCCTGGCTTGAAATTGTTGCCTTGCAACACCTGAACAAAATCTGGAAAATGTAACAGCTTTCTGTTAAACATTAAAATGCAAAATCCTCCATTCAGGGAAAAAAAACAATCCCCATTTAATTTGTTTCTGACTTCTATCTCTGTCCTAGGAACTTATATTGTAAAGTTTCTTACAAGGAATGTCAACACAAGACAATGGCATTGGCCCATAAACTTGCACAATGCTTGCCAACCTATTGCCGTATATTTGTCGTACTCCATCCTTTTTAAATGGCTGACCATCAAGCAAGAAGCAGCACATACTGGACCCATTTTTAAAGTCTTTTGAGGACTCGGCCATGGTTCAAACCACCACCTCCAGACGAGTCAGTGAGTTAATGCTCTCAACACTATGCCAACCAAGTCTGGTTAAATATGTAACTTTTCACACTTCTCCCGTACAAACAACAACCAGTATTTTAATAGTATTCACCCTTAATATTACCAAACTATTACAAAAAATACATTGATTCCAAGTTGTGCCACCAATTCCTCCTCTGTTTACAATTAATTTCAAATTATTTGAAAAATCACTCTTTGAAGTTTCCCTTGTTAACTGCAACTCCGACATCTATCTTCACAACTGTAGTCTTTACAATCCAGTCATTTGGAATGAGTATTTTTCTGCCTCTGTTATCTTATTTATCCAATCTTGGGACACAAGGTTAGTCGATGCTCCACATGCATGTGTCTCACTTTCATCGAAGTTCTGTGATTGCCTTGCTGTTGTTGGCTCAATAAAAATTCATTCAGGTTAGTCGAGCAGAAATGAGAATTGAAATGATTTGTTAACTTTTTACCGTGTTCAAAATGTCAGAGGTGCTTGTGTCTTTGCACAGCCCCTAACAGTCACCATGCGGAAAATATTATCAAATCAATGAAGCTTGCATCATGAACAAAATCAAAAAGTGCCAAACAGATCTGTCAACCAACAAGGTAATAAATCATTTTACAATTGCCATCATTAATTTCGCTTTTTAATTGATACTGTATGAATATCATAGATGATGTACCTGGTTGTGTTCATGCCTAAAATAAGTCACAATGTTAGGAGAAGGCAAAAAAAAGATCATGACTACCATCTTTCCCTTACCATGAGGCAACACTCGGCTAACCGGAATAGCTCATAGCACTGCATTATGCTTTAGATGTCTATTTCTGTTTTGATTCAAAGCCGAACTATAAGTTAAACCTTATTGTTTCATCAACGTTATCTATCCTTCATAGATACGTGCTGGCTTTTCCATCCACTGGCATTCCCTGGCAAATCAACTTTACATAGGTTAGCTTGCTTAATTTAATTTCAAATACAGCCTGTGGGGATGCTGGTTTACATTATTTCTGGGAGTGGAGAATGTGCTGCTGCATCCCTGTGCAGGTGTAGACAGGAATTTGGGATTCGTTCAGGTGCCGGGATAACACGCCACTTTTCGCGAAGTCTCCGTGGGATCTTTAAATGTCTTAACAACTAATGCTGGCAACGTTGATACCATTTAATGTTCATTCGAGAGCGGCAACGCACACCATTATGCCTCTCTGCCTGAGAAACACCAGGATGGACAGTTTATTGCCCAGGCCGCGGATTCAAAACCAGGCTTGACGTTCTGAGCTAGTGATATATCCTCTTGGCATGAAAAAAACTGAGTTGCACGATATAAGTAATATGGCCTGTTCAGAATCAACAATTAATGTTATCTATCTAGTCTTATTCATTCATTATGGGATACATGGACAGACAGCCGCTCTATCTAAGCTTATTCATTCACATGGAACACGGACAGACACGGCTCTGTCTAACCTTATTCATTCCACATGAAACACGGGACAGGACACGCTCTATCTAACCTTATTCATTCACATGGAACACGGGACAGACAAGCTCTATCTAACCTTATCATTCACATGGGAACACGGGACAGACACGGCTCTATCTAACCTTAATATTCACATGGAAAACGGACAGACACGGCTCTATCTAACCATTATCATTCAATGAAACACGGGACAGACACGGCTCTATTAACCTTATCATTCACATGGGAACACGGGACAAGACACGGCTCTATCTAAACTAATCATTTCACATGGGAACACGGGACAGACAACGGCTCACTAACCTTATTCATTCACATGAGAACACGGGACAGACCACGCGCTTTCTAACCTTATATCATTCACAATGGAAACAGAACAGACACAGGCTCTATCTAACTTATTCATTCACATGAAACACGGGACAAAGACACGGCTCTATCTAAACCTTAATCATTCACATGGAAACACGGACGACACGGCTCTATCTAACCTTAATCATTCACATGGAACACGGAACAGACACGGCTCTATCTAACCTTAATTCATTCACATGTAGAGCCGTGTCTGTCCCGTGTTCGCATGTGAATGAATAAGGTTAGATAGAGCAGTGACTGTCCCGTGTTCCCAAGTGAATGAATAAGCTTAGATAGAGCCGTGTCTGTCCTGTGTTCCCATGTGAATGAATAAGCTTAGAGACCTGACTGTCCCGTGTTCCCAAGTGAATGAATAAGCTTAGATAGAGCCGTGTCTGTCCCGTTTAATGTTCCCATGTGAATGAATAGATTGGATCGGCCCTGACTGTCCCGTGTTCCCAAGTGAATAAGTAAAGCTTAGATAGAGCCGTGTCTGTCCCGTGTTCTCATGTGAATGAATAAGGTTAGATAGAGCCGTGTCTGTCCCGTGTTCCATTTGAATGAATAAGTTAGATAGAGCCGTGTCTGTCCCTGTTCCCATGTGAATGAATAAGTTAATAGAGCCGTGTCTGTCCGTGTTCCAGTGAATGAATAAGGTTAGATAGAGCGTGTCTGTCCCGTGTCCCAAGTGAATGAATAAGTTGATAGAGCTGTCTGTCCCTGTCCCAAGTGAATGAATAAGTTAGATAGAGCCGTGTCTGTCCCGTGTCCCATGTGAATGAATAAGGTTAGATAGAGCCGTGTCTGTCCGTGTTCCAGTGAATGAATAAGGTTAGATAGAGCCGTGTCTGTCCCGTGTTCCATGTGAATGAATAAGGTTAGATAGAGCCGTGTCTGTCCGTGTTCCATGTGAATGAATAAGTTAGATAGAGCCGTGTTGTCCGTTTCCATGTGAATGATAAGTTGATAGAGCGTGTCTGTCCGTGTTCCCAAGTGAATGATAAGGTAGATAGAGCCGTTCTGTCCGTGTGTTCCCATGTGAATGAATAAGGTTAGATAGAGCCGTGTCTTCCTGTTCCCAGTGATGAATAAGTAATAAGTTAGATAGCAGCCGTGTCTGTCCCGTGTTCCATGTGAATGAATAAGGTTAGATAGAGCCGTGTCTGTCCCGTGTTCCAAGTGAATGAATAAGCTTGGATAGAGCGTGTCTGTCCCGTGTTCCCAAGTGAATGAATAAGCTTAGATAGAGCCGTGTCTGTCCGTGTTCCCATGTGAATGAATAAAGTGAGATAGAGCCGTGTCTGTCCGTGTCCCATGTGAATGAATAAGTTAGATAGAGCCCGTGTCTGTCCCGTGTTCCCATGTGAATGAATAAGGTTAGATAGAGCCGTGTCTCTCCGCTGTTCCCAGTTGAATGAATAAGGTTAGATAGAGCGTGTCTGTCCCGTGTTTCCCATGTGAATGAATAAGGTTAGATAGAGCCGTGTCTGTCCCGTGTTCCCATGTGAATGAATAAGTTAGATAGAGCCGTGTCTGTCCGTGTTCCCATGTGAAGAATAAGGTTAGATAGAGCCGTGTCTGTCCTGTTCCATGTGAATGAATAAGCTTAGATAGAGCCGTGTCTGTCCCGTGTTCCCATGTGAATGATAAGGTTAGATAGAGCCGTGTCTGTCCCGTTTCCCATGTGAATGAAAAGGTTAGAGAGCCGTGTCTGTCCCGTGTTCCATGTGAATGAATAAGCTTGGATAGAGCAGTGTCTCTCCTGTGTCCAAGTGATGATAAGCTTGATAGAGCCGTGTCTGTCCCGTGTTCCCAAGTGAATGAATAAGTTAGATAGAGCCGTGTCTGTCCCGTGTTCCCATGTGAATGAATAAGTTAGATAGAGCCGTGTCTGTCCCGTGTTTCCCAGTGAATGAATAAGCTTAGATAGAGCCGTGTCTGTCCCGTGTTCCCATGTGAATGAAATAAGTGTTATAGAGCCGTGTCTGTCCCGTGTTCCATGTGAATGAATAAGGTTAGATAGAGCGTGCTGTCCCGTGTTCCTCATGTGAATGAATAAGTTAGAGACCTGACTGTCCCGTGTTCCCAGTGAATGAATAAGCTATAGATAGAGCCGTGTCTGTCCCGTGTTCCATGTGAATGAATAAGGTTAGATAGAGCTGTCTGTCCGTGTTCCCATGTGAATGAATAAGCTTAGATAGAGCCTGTCTGTCCCGTGTTCCCATGTGAAATGAATAAGGATAGATGAGCCGTGTCTGTCCCATGTTTCCATGTGAATGAATAAGCGTTAGATAGAGCCTGTCTGTCCCATGTTCCATGTGAATGAATAAGTTAGATAGAGCGCTGTCTGCCCGTGTTCCCATGTGAAATGAATAAGTTAGATAGAGCCTGTCTGTCCCATGTGAATGAAAATAAGGTTAGATAGAGCCGTGTCTGTCCCATGTTCCCATGTGAATGAATAAGTTAGATAGAGCGTGTCTGTGCCGTTTCCCATGTGAATGAATAAGTTAGATAGAGCCGTGTCTGTCCCGTGTTCCCATGTGAATGAATAAGGTTAGATAGAGCCGTGTCTGTCCCGTGTTCCCATTGAATGAATAAGGTTAGATAGAGCCGTGTCTGTCCCGTGTTCCCATGTGAATGAATAAGCTTGGATAGAGCGTCTGTCCGTGTTCCAAGTGAATGAATAAGGTAGATAGAGCCGTGTCTGTCCCGTGTTCCCATGTGAATGAATAAGGTTAGATAGAGCCGTGTCTGTCCCATGTTCCATGTGAATGAATAAGTTGATAGAGCGTCTGTCCGCTGTCCCAAGTGAATGAATAAGTTAGATAGACCGTGTCTGTCCCGTGTTCCCATGTGAATGAATAAGGTTAGATAGAGCCGTGTCTGTCCCTGTTCCCATGTGAATGAATAAGTTAGATAGAGCCGTGTCTGTCCCGTGTTCCATGTAAATGAATAAGGTTAGATAGAGCCGTGTCTGTCCCGTTCCCATGTGAATGAATAAGTTAGATAGAGCGTGTCTGTCCCGTGTTCCCATGTAAATGAATAAGGTTAGATAGAGCCGTGTCTGTCCCTGTTCCCAAGTGAATGAATAAGTTAGATAGAGCGTGTCTGTCCCGTGTTCCCATGTGAATGAATAAGGTTAGATAAGAGCCGTGTCTGTCCCGTGTTCCCATGTGAATGAATAAGTTAGATAGAGCCGTGTCTGTCCCGTGTTCCCATGTAATGAATAAGGTTAGATAGAGCCGTGTCTGTCCCTGTTCCCATGTGAATGAATAAGTTAGATAGAGCGTGTCTGTTCCGTGTTCCCATGTAATGAATAGGTTAGATAGAGCCGTGTCTGTCCGTGTTCCCAAGTGAATGAATAAGTTAGATAGAGCCGTGTCTGTCCCGTTTCCCATGGAATGAATAAGGTTAGATAGAGCCGTGTCTGTCCGTTTCCCATTGAATGAATAAGGTTAGAAGAGCCGTGTCTGTCCCGTGTTCCCATGTGAATGAATAAGTTAGATAGAGCGTGTCTGTCCGTGTTCCCAGTGAATGAATAAGGTAGATAGAGCCGTGTCTGTCCCGTGTTCCAAGTGAATGAATAAGTTGATAGAGCGTGTCTGTCCCGTGTTCCCAGTGAATGAATAAGTTAGATAGAGCCGTGTTTGTCCCGTGTTCCCATGTTAATGAATAAGGTTAGATAGAGCCGTGTCTGTCCCGTGTTTCCATGTGAATGAATAAGTTAGATAGAGCCGTGTCTGTCCCGTGTTCCCATGTGAATGAATAAGATTAGAAGAGCCGTGTCTGTCCCGTGTCCCATGTGAATGAATAAGGTTAGATAGAGCCGTGTCTGTCCCGTGTTCCATGTGAATGAATAAGATTATATAGAGCCGTGTCTGTCCCGTGTTCCCATGTGAATGAATAGGTTAGATAGAGCCGTGTCTGTCCCGTGTTCCCATGTGAATGAATAAGTTAGATAGAGCCGTGTCTGTCCCGTGTTCCCATGTGAATGAATAAGTTAGATAGAGCCGTGTCTGTCCCGTGTCCCATGTGAATGAATAAGATTAGATAGAGCCGTGTCTGTCCCGTGTTCCCATGTGAATGAATAAGGTTAGATAGAGCCGTGTCTGTCCCGGTTCCCATGTGAATGAATAAGATTAGATAGAGCCGTGTCTGTCCCGTGTTCCCATGTGAATGAATAAGGTTAGATAGATAAGATTCATCATGATTCTGAGAGCAGGGGATTTACTTTATATCTGTTACATCAGTTTTGGTGTGCGTGTGTCCGTCCGTCCGTCCACCCCTCTCTTCGACCCTTCCGCTCTCTGTTGTAATAAATCTTATGTTCATAAAAACCAGTACCTGGTCGTTTGAGGTATGAGAGCTCCATTAAGCACGAATGAATTGGCTTTAAAAATCCTGTAATGGGCCGATTGGGAAACATGCATTCAAAGCATTCTTAAAAGATGAACGGAGCAATTGGGAAACACCTTACAATTATTCGACATACTGCGCTATTCAAAGGTGAACTCAACACCTCTTATCCAGTCAACCTCTGCCACAGTTATATCAGAACGAGCTGATTCGTCACACGGTCACGGATTGTTTAACCCCAATGTGGGGCCATTTAAAAACAGCGTAACGCTCTTTTTTTTTTTTCCATAATTTAGTGTTCTGCCATATCATGCGCTCTGACGGGCTTGATTAAACCTTCCTAATATTTGACATATGGTTATATTTTTCGCGGTCTCACATAATTAACACTCGACCCAAACAAAGCCAATGGAAATCTGATGCAACAAACCCAGACGGTGTATCATTAGCAGAGGCCTATAGGCTTAATATGTTAGTCCCACCAGAAAACTAGGATGGTGGATGTATCATTTTTGTCTCGGTGATATGGTGGGTGGATTCAAGCAACCGATGTGGATGTAGTCCAGCAGCTGTCCGACCAATGGGTGCACATTTCAAAAGTCGACACCCAACAAGAACCCCAACAACAGCAACGCGAAGCTCTTGCAGACCTGCGACTTGTCGCAGGTAAAAATACACTCAGTTAACATAGATGAAACTTGATGATAAGCTTTAAGTCTTATGACAGATGGCTACATACTTGTACAGCAAAGTCACTGTACAAACAGCGCTGTACAGCAGTCATCCAATGTATATCATGCAACTGCCCTTGGAGCTTGAACCTTTTTTCTTTCTTTTTTTTTAATCTTACTTGGGTTTCATATATTTATTACATATGCACATTGGTGCAATGGAAATTGGAGAAAATTTTATTTTTGAAAGGAAGAGAAGTGAGAAGGATATAGGTCAAAGAGGTGAGCGTAGGGAAGTGCAGCAGGGTAGAGTGAAAGGACTGGACATTGGCAGGAGATGGGAATACCAATCCTATTCTTGTGGAGCCAAAACTGTGCAAGCCTGGTAGTTCATAAATATAAATTTTTTCATAAATACAATTTCAGTGGTTAATTATAGTTCTTCTTTTGTATGCAGCACAAGGCTGTGGGGTAGCATCATTGGTTGGGAGTGTGGCTGTGCCGCTGATGCAATGCCCTCTGCTGGTTAGGGCAATCATTTGTAATTTATCCATGGTGCCAGCGATAGCTCACCTACTCTTCAGGAAGGACACCGTGGGATCTTTAACGTCCACCAGCTAATGCCGGCAGATGTGATGCCAGTTTAACGTCCATCCAAGAGGCGGCGCACACATTGATCAATCACCCTGCCTATGAAACACCGAGATGACAGTTTATACCTCTGTGAGGATTCAAACCAAGGCTAGGCAGCTTCGAGGCGAGTGTGCGTACCTCCAAGCCATTCTGCAAGCTCTTTTGTTAATGCACAAGTGTGTTTTTGGTGCAGTTTGCTACATTAATTTTCAATGTTCATCGTAAAATTGTGACTTTTCATGTTTCAATTGTGACTACGCTCACATTCCAAGTTGTGCTCCTTAATTCATGCATCAGTAAGAAATGGACTCTTGTGTATTTATTTGTTGGTCAAAATGGAAAGCTTTGTCATTTCTAAGAGTGGAAAGGGGGTAACATAATTCATCATCTCTTTACTTCATTATTTGCATTATCAAATTATTGAAACAGCTAAACGTCTTCTTTTTTGTTTACAAGACTAAGGATTATGGAAGCGCCAGGACACAGAACAGAACAGAACTCCGTATGACATAGGGAAGCACACCAACAGCAGAGTAGAGGGACACTTTGAGGAAGGATGAGAGTAAGGCGAGGGAGTGAAGAACATCGTGGGTGAGCAAGTGGGATACAAACTCAAACACAGCAAGAAGAAACCTGAAAGAAGAGGAAGGGAAAACTGGGGATGACGCAGCAAGAGAATAAAAACAGAGTGGTGTCAAAGCACCCAATGCTCGCCTGTTTATACATTTATCGTATTTAAAGACTAGTCTAATAATATTTTTTATAAAGCATTGCAGTGAAGTCTGATCCAAATAATTTTAAAGCAATATATGTGTTTGTATATTGTAATCAGCAAAAAATAGTGTGGTAGATAAAAACATTAGAAAGGAAATACCTTGCACCAAAAACTTTAACATTTTCACGCTCACGCTGACGCTCACGAGCGGGGGTATCACTATAGCCTCATCTTTTCTTCGAACAGGGCGAGCTAATAATATACCCCAAAGGAACCGTCCATGCAAATATCAGCATCCTAGTAAACATATTAAATGAATGGCAAGCTTCTAAATAACTTGCAACCAAAAACTTTAAACGTTGATGTGCTACAAAAAAGTTAAGTTAAAACAGGTCAAAAATTTAAAAACATTTGAAATTATTTTTTAATTTCAACTTCACTGCATCAATAATATACCCAAAGGAACCTCCATGCCAAATATCAGCATCCTCGAGTACACATATTAAATGAATGCAAGCTTCTAAATAACTTGCACGCAAAAACTTTAACATTTTCACGCTCACGCTGACGGCTCACGCCGGGGTATCGCTATAGCTCATCTGTTCTTCGAACAGGCGAGCTAAAAATGGAAAGGAGGGTGGAGGTAGCAGGGAATGTGGGGTCGGAGCCATTTTGAAGCCATAGAGGGAAGGACGGGACTGAAACAGACTGAGGAAGTTTGTTCCATCATGATGAGAGAAAAGAGGAACAAATGAGTGGAGGTGAAGCAGTGAACCTGGATTTTGGGAGTTTTAGCAGATGAGCGATACTGGCAAAGTGTGTGTGTGCGTGTGTATGTACCCTTGAGGAAACCCTGCAGGGCAGGGGAGCATTGGGGGGGGGGGAGGGAGAGGAGAGGACAGCAGCACAGAAATGGCAGAGGATGCAAGACCAGAAAGGAGGTGGTACAAGACAGAGGTCACCACACTGTCTGCAATGCGAGGTAACAGCCCAGAGACTCGGCTTCATTGTGGGAAAATTCCAATTATTTTGAGCTCTGTTTTCACGGAATCAAGAAGTGCAAGGTGTGAAGCAGGGGCGCCAGCCCAAAGGAGAGAGCAGTACCCCCATTGACCTTTGGATGAAGGTTTAGTACGCTGTTGGAATTTTCGACTTGCCAAAAGAAAAACTTGGGACAATGGAGGTTGCCCAATCAGCCAACTCTGATGTTATGGTTTGCCAAGAGAGATGGTGACTGATGGTGAGGCCTAATGGTTTTGAGTGACTGAACTTCAAGTGCTTTATCAGAAGTAGATGAGAGTGTTCGACAGGAACGCGAAAATTCTTTAGAATAAAGATGAGTGAGGGTGTGAGATTTGCCAGGGGTGAAAATTTTATTCCAAGTGTTTGGATTATCTGCGGGAGATTTTGATGTCATCACTGACATTTAATCACCTTTGATTTGGTAAAGACATGATCGTTACTTGTTTTTTTAGGTTGAATCAGGCAGCAAACACTTAGTCGTTTTTTCCATGTCACTTTCTTTTAATAAAAGTAACTCAAGTCGTTAAAAATGGCAGAAAATTACCAAAAACCGATGCCATTTGCTTGGTGAAAGCTGCTTTGATTAATAATAAAAGGAAAGACCATAAATCATGATGTTGCCGCTTATCTTCCCTTCACACACCATATGGCAAATTGTCACTCGTGAGCCAGCTGCTTGCAAAACCAACAATCACCAACTCCAAATGTCAGATTTGAGACATCAAAATGATTCTAAATGAACATATAATTCAAATGATCTTTATCATAATACGCTTGGTCTGTCTGTCTGTCTTTCTGTCCATCACATATCGAGAGATGACCGAATCTCACGCGATTGTTAATTAAACGCCGTTTAGTCGTTATTTAATTTTATCCGAATCTTCATTTAAATTTTGTAATTTAACCTCTTAATGCTTGATAATGCCCTCTTGTTTTGAAGAACAAGAAGAAAGGGAAGGGGAAGACAGAGTAGGGGTGGGGGTGGGGGCAGAGACAGGATAGAGAGGTGGGTTGAGGCCTTGGTAAGGAAGGGGGGTGGTTGCTTGGTGTTGGCTTAATGGCTGAGTGGTGGCTGGGATGCATCGGGTCTGAGTTCAATCCTGCTTGGCTGTTGATACCAGGTGGGGTTGACTCAGCTTGTCATCCTTCCGAGGTCGGCAAAAATGAGTGCTAGCTTACTGGTATCCTGTGTCGGAGTGGCGACCCATCCAGGATTGTGCCCAATAGCACAGGAGACTGCTTCGGCAGCACCAACCGCTCTGTGCAGAGTATGGTCCCAATGGATGGATGGATGGATGGATGGATTGGGGGGGGGGTGGTTGAGGACTTTGAGTGAGGAGGGGACTGAAGCCTTGAGGTGGGGATGGGTGTTGAGGATTTGGGGGTGGGTGGGGGGTTGATTTAATCAAGTAAACTTAGTCTTTGCATAATATTGTTGCAGTTCAATTTTACATCATCAGGTAACCTGTGAGTATAGTAATAGCGTAAGCATATTTCTGACATCATTTTAGTGATGTTATGGAGCCAATAATTTTGTTTCAGCCCAATCGATGTTGCAGGCATGATGAATGGCATGACCTGTTATAATTTATAGTCAGTTTCTGGAGACAGCTTGGATTTCTCCCAGATCATTGGGATCGACGAATTGCATTTTGATTGACTGTGGGGATATTTTCCCTCATGATACTGTAAAGTGAAATAGAATATGATAAGCATATCTATTAGTTTTCATTTGATTTGAACTATGTAAAGAACTAGCTGGTTGTGATTGTTTTATTTTGAGTGAAAAACCTCAAATACCTTACCATGGATTGATTCCTTTCCTAGGGCTTGTTTGCTCGGCCGGCGCCAGCTTCTGCTCACCGAAGGACCACACCTTTTATTATGTTGATCCCGTAAACAAGATTCTCAAGGGCGAGATCCCGTGGTCTCCTGAGCTTCGGCAGAGGCTAAGAACTTTAAGACATTCTTTGTACACAACGGTAAGGCAATGCAAGGTGTGTGAGTCTTTTGATCCAAGTTCAGTAGAGCATGACTTGTACAAATTTGTGTCAAAAGAACAGTGCCATCGGGTTCCGCAACTGTAGAGCTTAAACCTTGCGTGCTGGAACCACCATCGGAGTACATCCTTAGCTTCCTTGATAAAGGACAACTCAATGAAAGAATAACATCAGTTTGTGTTTCTGTGCATTATGCAGTTCACTTATCCAGCCAACCTTTCCTTGTTACCTGTAAGAGCTACCTGTTCAAATTTGAGTGCACTATTGACTGTAAGTGTGGTTTCATCAGTAGTAAATGATAGTTGATGTAACTTACAGTAAACCCTCAAATATCGTGGGGGTTATTCCTGGAAAATGCCATGATACTTAAAACGCGATTGTGGGAACTTAGGGTCAATGAAAAAAAAAAAGGGGGGCGTGGTTCATTTCCTTGGTTTTGAGAAAATAGAGGAAGGTTGACGGCTGCTGGAAATAAACACATCACAATTGAGATAAACAAGAAAAAAATATATAAAGCATTTTAACCATTGAAATAATCATGCAAATAAAATAATATGGTTTTAAAATAAACAAAAACACAACACTTTTCCCTTTAGATTTATCATAAAACGGCGAAATGGTGAGGGTTAACATATTGTTGCGGTCTGGGATAGGGTGAGAAGTCGGGGGTAGGGTGAGAAGAAGAGAAGTAGGGCGGGGGGGGAGCTATCTCGGGTCCCACCAGACTCCCCGGAATTGCAGGCCGTCGCACACGGATAATTCCGTGACGCTGCGAGTCGCTAACAAACGTCAACGCCAATAACTCAAGCACGTGACTTAGGGTCCTCTGTCTAATTTATCCGGTTATGGGGCTGTACACCTTGACGTTTTTCGCCAGCGTATGGCAAGGTCTCAAAATGTATGCTAAAACGCTGCGTACGCTGAACTATTGATGTTTTTTTAAAGTTTTGGGCGTATAATAATGTAATTAGTAACGTACACAGAACGTTTTAATCACATATAGATAACTTATACCAACGAATGCTGAGCGTGTTGTCGGCGTTCACAACCTATGCCAACGATAGTCTAACTTATGCATAGCGCGGCAGCGTATCGCCGACGATCACGTGGCGTAGCCTATTAAAAGGCTGCGCTCGACGATTCAAATCAATAACGCACTAGACATCGAAGTGTGAAGCCGCTGGCACACCTTGACCTTTTAGCCAGCGTATGCCGACGTATGAAAAATTTGCCGAACCAAGCTGGCGCACGTCAAATACGTTATGGGTAAGTTTTGTATACGTTAACAGCACGCTGGCATACATCGTAGTTTTTCTGGCATACGTCGTCATACGCCGAGTACGTCGAGAAATTTTCAGCATGTTTCAGCATTCGTTTTACGGTTTAGTACCATTATTAACTGTTGTGTATCTACTAGATCTTGTAGCTCTAGTATTAAAGGATCTCCATATGTCATTTCCTGTTTGACCATTCATTCCTGTATGCTGGTCTGATTACTGACATTAATGGTGTGCGAGAGACAACAAAAGGTTTGTAATGGGAGGTAATCGTACACGCGGATGCAAACAATGAGTCATCTCAGCTCAAAACCGCGAATGCCGAAATGAAATACCGCAATAACTAAATCAGAACAATAGGTTGCCTGTGATATTTGAGGTTTTACTGCATATGATCATATATTATGACGAGTAGGAGATATCCAACGCTGCCCAGCTGGGTGAGCTTTTCTCGCAATGGTTCGGGACGCATTGGACATGAAAAGCTGTGGAGTTATGGCCTCATGGTGGTTACCTTTTGCCTGTGGGCCGGCGGCAACACTTCCTAACACCGCATCCTCAATATACACTTTATAGTGGCCTTTGGTGGCCTCAAAACGGATATCAAGGCCAATGTGTGGTTGCGTTAAACCTTGCCCACATTCGATGTGCATAGAGCCACAATTTGGGACACCTCGGTGCACGGGTTGGCCATGAAAGAATAACGTTACAAACACACAACATTGGAAAATTTGTGTATGGATGAGTCGGAGTTACGTGCTCAGAGTTTTTGAGCCAAAGTTTTGGCATTTTGAGTTATTTATTTATTTGTTTTCAAGCACAGACATCTGTTACTTGAATTTTGCATTTAAACATTAAAAATTGAATGCTCCAAAAGAGCCTTTATTGAATAATTTTAAGGCATTACACAGTTGTTTTTTGTTGAAAATGACAAATTTCACCCATTATCACGTGTAACTGCGTACAGCTGTCCATTGTATAATTTGTGCCCCCTATTGCTTCTATCATTTGAACGTTACAAGCCTCACCTCGGCATTTAAGTAATTTGTATTTGGATGTATTTGATCAATGAAAGGGGGTCAGAATAAAGTTAAGCCTGTAATCTCAGCAGCCTTTTGCTATTTGACATCATTGTACTTGCACAGAAGAACAGAGGGGAGTTTAAAATCCACTTACACACCTTGTAACTTAGTTACGATTGGTTCAAGATTACATGACAATTTGCATGACGCAAAGGTGTGTTCACAAAGGTTTGTCCAGAGTAAACCCAAGTTTTGTTTGAGCTGTTGTGTACGTGATAACGGAAGTAGTACTTCAAAGCCTCGGACTCGTTAATCCATCCTTGGCCATGGGCGAGTTAAAAATCGGGCCGAGTCTTTGTGAACATGGCACAAGCATTTGGTCCAGCGGAACTTTTCTGTCCGATGCCACTGTCAGTGACTATTCCCACTGCAACAGTAGTCAATTTTATCCCATCCACACCTCATGATGCCAACTTGTTCGCTATCTACTTCCTGTCCCATATGCATAATTCAATGTGAACACCAAACTTGTCTCGTGATCAAATTTCTTGGAATTAGTACGAACTAGTTACTAAGAATTATCTGTGTGAATATAGCTTAGACCTGTGAATGTAGACCAGTATAGGACAGAAAATATGGATGCATCACAGCTTAAGAGGAGGAATATTTGGAATGGTGTCTCAGCGAGTGTCATTGAAGTCAGTGAAGAACATGGGAGAGACCAAGAGATGGTAATGGGCTACATATTGACATCTGTTGAGAAGAGCCTAAGACTGTGGACTCTGGAGACGGTTCTGTTGTGTATGGTATCACGGAAAGGGTTTCTGGAAGAACGTTGTGTTATTCTATGGACCTATCCTACTTGTCCACTGAACCTTGAGCATGGAGTGGGGGGGGGGTGGTGGAAAGAGAAAGACTAAAGGTAAGAGTAATTGAATCGGTTAAAACACAGAAAAAATAACTGCTTATGACCACCTGCACGTGGTGAGCAAGAAGCATATTGTCAGATGATCTCCTTTTTCCTCCAATACGTCGTAAACGTGAGCAAGGTTATGTGCTCTTATCTGTACACATTTGCTTAAGGTATGATAGAATAAAACATGATCCAAATATATTAATTTAGATGTACCAAGTCTTATGGGATTTGTTAATACAGATGTTGCAATTGATGTACTTACCTTGTGTTCAGGTTTTTCACGCATTTGATAGATACAAGTCAAACTGTGCAATTCACTGATAAGTATCATAGATGTTGAATCCAGGAGTTAGTTCTGATATTGCTCAGCACTTCTGATGACATGAATTGCAGCCGTTCCTTTTATCATTATTTATTTGTGTCTGCCCCTCCCACCCACCCACACCCATTCCCAATCTCCACAATGTTGTTTTAGCCAAACCGAACATATTACCTGATGGACCCGCGTGGCAATGCACACACCTGGTGCAAGAAGATGAGGAGGTGTGGAAACGAGTGTACAAAAATCACCAGAAACAGTGACAAATCAGGAGGTGTGTTGCACAGGATGTGAGCAACGGTGAGGTCAGTGTGTTATGTGGTACATGAGTGGTGACCACTCTACCTTTAGGTCATCGAGGAAGGGGTTTGGATCTAGATGAGGGATATTGATGATGAGGAAGGAAGTGCAAAGAGGCTGCATTAGAGGAAGTGGGAATAAATGTTTTCTTGCAGGGAATAGGTGTAATTATTTATCTATAATTCACGAAAGGCCACAGTGCCCAAACAAGAACCAAATGTCAGACGTCATCGGTGCTCCACTTGCCGTGCCCGCGATCTCACTTCCGAGTCCGACTCGGGCCTCTTTGAGACTTACCACTGTGGTCACACCTGACGTATCGTCAACTTCCAGTTTATTCTACGTACGCTGGTTCTGCTTATCAGCCATTACCTTATGAGGAGGACCGCAGAGCTGACAAGCACACCAGGATGTTGAAAACGAGTTTTTTGTTTTTTCTTTGCCGTTATTCTTGGCTTCAGACTCATCTCTCGTACATGCCAGGATTGTATCATAATTATGTTTTCTTTTTTTAATGTCACTTACTTTCCACACAGCTGCCTCACTTTCCTCCTGGGCTTAGCCTTAATGCCGCACACCTCCCCACAACTCTCACCTTGTCTTTATTCCCCCCCTTCCCCTTCCAAGCCTGTCCTGTCAGCTGCTCAAGCACAGCACAACCATTAGAGTTCCTTGTCCAGTGGGAGTTGCTTCTGCACTTCCTGGACTCCTCTTGTAAATTAGACATAAAGTGTTTCATGAAAATTTTTTTAAATCGAACCTTATTCCGACTTTTAATATGCTATAAAAAGGGGGAAAAAAAAACAAAAAAAAAAAACCCCAACCTTCTCAACCTATTTTGAGTCTTCAACCGTCAGGAATCGAGATGTTTGCTTTGTTCACTCGACCAGTCATTCATTCATTACCTGCATTGTTGTTTCATTTACAGTGGAATACCAGGCTCTGTAGGGGGCTCTTGTCGGTCCTTATCAGCAGAACAGGATAAACGCTGGATTTTATTAAGGTTGACTTGATAAGAGTACGTTTACCGCCTCGAGAAACGATGCGTTGCTCATGTTTTGAGCATTACCCCTTCAAGAGAAGAAGAGGCTTGCATTCGAAACATCGGCTTCACCTCATTCCCCAGTGCGGTTAACCACTCTTCAATTTTTGGTTGATAAAATACATTGCTTCAAAGTGCAATCTGACTTCATCTTAGTTTATAGACAAGTCCAATTGTAGGTGCAAGCACCGGCAAACTTTCTGCAGGCGTTGTCGGCTGAGTTTCCTGGTGTGAGAAGGGATGGTGTGTTTCTCATGGTTTTGTTTTCTTCTTCTTGTATGATAAAATCGCACCCAGAGTCGTCTGGGATTTAATTACAAAGCAACATGTTTGCGTTCCTTAATTGTGAAAAGCATCGCAAAAAGCCACACCCACTGAAATAGTTTGTCAGATTTAAAGGAGCTGTAAGCCAAAGTCCAAATCGTTTGGAGAGTGGCCTTCATCGTGATCTTTATTTCTCCCTCTTTAGGAGTGAGGTAGGGACGTGCAGTGAGCGAGGCGATGACGTCGAGCACCTCGTTCCCCTTTGCAGGATTTCCCGTTTGCTACGAGCAATGGTCTTCGTTTAATCTCCTCTGGGATGGTGCTTGTCGACTTTGAACACACTTGTTATTGATAAACCGACTTTGTAGCTTTACTCTCATTAATTCTCAACACGCAGGAGAGTTGGCTCATGTTCGCATGTCATTTTCGTCGTCTGTCGTGCCATTGTCGTATTCCGAGCCCGTCTCTGATGCGTGTACGTTCTGCTGCCTTTTCAGCTTCAAACTTAACACAAACTCCTCAACATGCTGATTTTTGTTTCTATTATATTGTACTTTATTTATTTTTATTTATTAATTTTGTGGCCCAATTGTGTCATTTTGTGCTTGCATGGTGTTTTCCCACAATTATTGCCAGTTATGTCGCTGCTGAATAGCGTCTCCAACTGCTGAGCAGTATCCTGCTGCTGTTCAACTCGGACTTTATATGGTGCAAGAAATTTTGATGCAATAGCTTCACGAAACGCTGTTCTTAGTACCGAAAGTTTAGCGCAGAATGCTATTTCTGCAAGGCGCCTGTTGTTTTGAGGAGGATCCAACGTCGTGCATCAAAAAAATTGGAGGCTTTTTAAAAAAAAGGAAAGTTTCCTGTAGACAGCAATTGCCTGACTTGTCACTGAATACGTTACTATGTGCAGGCCCTCTTGGCTTATCAGAGTGATCGAGAATAATCCACGTTTTCAAAGATGATTGTTAGAAGGGAAGAGCTTCCTCCCTGTAACCTCCAGAGGTTATTGCTTTCCTTCAGAGCGTACTAGATCATGTGCTCGATGTAACTCATCTTGAAGTGAATCCATGGCATTATATGTACACATTAATGTAAATACCCACATGGTCTCCGAGCACGGTGTAATCACCGCAATTTGAAACGAAAAAGGAAACGCTTGTGCACGAAGTGAGGGGCTGCGAATACGTATGTAATCGGTTGTGGTTAGTTGCATTTTTTGTTTTTTTTTGTTTTTTTTTGTTGGAATGAGCAGTCTAAACGAGAAACGGTTTTGTCCAGCCTTTCGTGTCTAGTAAGAACTTCTTGTTTGGTCAGGTATAGTGTGTGGGTTTGGTGCACATTTGGTGCAATGTCGGAGTGACAACCAGTTCCGATCCTGTGCATCAAAGCCATGTACTTTCCTAAACACTACTTGCCACACGAGCCAACTTCTGTAGAAGGGTTTAAATGTTCGCACCCTTGTACTCGAAGGTAGCTGCGTAGCTCGAGGCCGTCCGTTGTGATGGAATCTACTTTTTATTTTCTTGCAAGTTTAATTTGGAGTCAAAAAGATGCATGTTGCAAGCAGCAGTGGGAATGACTTTTAGAAGTAATAATGAAAAAGATACCAAAAGAATTTTATTATAACCTGAACAACCCATCTTTTGTGATCATTATGATGCAAACAATGTGTGCGTTCTCGAATTCAAGGGTGTTTGTGAGCACCACCCCGTTTGCTTTCCTCAAGATGCCGAGTTTGCTTCTCTTTGGCAAAAACTTTAAACACAATGGTGTCTGCAGCGCAGCCTGCAAATTCAAGTAGCCCTTGAGCTTGTTTTTTTGCTGCCCGCCCAACGAGGGGAAACTGCATTTCAATCCATTTTTGCAGTTTTGAAACTAAAAAAAAATGGCAAATGGTGGTTCCCGAGGTTTTCGATGGCTGACCTGCTTTGGCGGCAATGCCTTGGGCAAGCGACCCCTTGTGCTCAATTCCCTGTCATACTACGCTGTGTCTTGACCAAGGGAAACTCAATCATCAGTCACATTTTTGAGGTTCGGTATGCTTCCACATCAATTTGTGAAGGTGTCCATGTGTCTTGACAAACAAAACACTTGTTTTCTGTCATTATTCCAGGCGAAAATAACATGGCCAAAGTCGTGCTGTTGCAATGAAAGCAATATTATATATATATATATATATATAATATATATTTATATATATGTATTATATGGTATTGTATATATATATATATGTATGTATGTATATTATATGTATATATAATGTATATGTATATATGATATTATATGTTAATATATATGTATAATATATAATATATATATATACTGGAAAACGCAAAGAAACTTACACCATTGTGTTTGAAATGTAATAAATTGTAACAGTTCAAAATAAAACAAACAGCAATTGCTAATTGAAACATTGGCATTTATTTGATGACAATGGTCAGTTTTTGACCAAAGATACACATCTCATAAGGTTTGTTTAACGTACAGAACAGCAACAGGGTGCAATGTATGTTCCCCTTTCAATAGCGTGTGGTGGCCACCATTGGTTTTGGATACAGGCAGTGCATCGTCGGCGCATACTGCCTACCAGTCTTGGAATGGATTGCTGCTGGATTCTGTCCCACTCAGTCTCAATGTCCTGAAGCCATCTGACTTAGGACCATCTGCATGTCCTGCCTTGGCAAGTGGTGAACTTCTTGGCCTCCCTGATCGAGGTCTGTCATCTTGAAGAGTTGGTGGAGGTTTGTCTTGTCCACTCGCGCCGATAATCGCTGGTGTGAATCAGCCAAGGCGACGTGCCACCATCCACGGTAGCTCAATCCGCCTTGCAAGCATGCCCAAGGCACACTGCCGTTGATCCCTTGACAATCGTGGCATGTTCGATTGAAATTGCCCATTTTTGCAGCTGGCCTTTTTAAAGCCAATATCAAGACATCACGTGCCGCTCATTAAAATCATCACCGTACCCCTTGCTAATCATTTCACTGACACATCAAACGGCTGTTCACAGCTTGTGCTATGAAGTGCCATTGAAGTTCAAGTGACCATACCGGACCGTTTTGTCTGACAGTGAGGACACTATTGTCCACAAATAAAGTTCACATTTAACGACAACGCAGTGTTATTGTTGATATTTGAAGGTTTAAAGATGGTAAAGTTTCTTTTGCGTTTCAGTATATATATATATAATATATATATATATATATATAATAATATATATATACTATATTAATTATACATATATGTTATATTGTGTATATATATATATAATATATATATGTATATTTGTGT
Source organism: Eptatretus atami (assembly GCA_035128595.1). Taxonomy (NCBI): domain Eukaryota; kingdom Metazoa; phylum Chordata; class Myxini; order Myxiniformes; family Myxinidae; genus Eptatretus; species Eptatretus atami. The sequence goes on along the minus strand of CM068965.1, from coordinate 62,474,329 downwards.
ATAATATTATATGTGTGTGTTATATATATATATATATAATAATTAACATTCTGTTCACATTTTGAGGGCCTGTTGGTGTAAAGGTATTTGAGTAATTTTGCAGCCTTTAAAATGTGAAATGATTTTATTTTAAATTTTGCATTTTTTAGCAGTGGTGTTTATTTCGATCTCGTTTTTTGATTTATTTTCCCCGATTTGCAGTTGTGGTAATTTTTATGTTCTTGGAGGGTTGTGAAGCGCTGGCACTATTGCTTCTTTGGGCACCCATTGGGTTTTTGTAATTATAAGCATGTTGTTTCAGGTTTTTATGTTTGCATGGCCGATGAAAATTTCATTAAACGTTACTCAACACCCGAATACTTTCTTTTTTGTTACCGTCTGGCCGCCGAAGGTGAAGGAGGTATGGTTTACCCCACTCTGTCTGTTCTGTCTGTCTGTCTGTCTGTTTCTGGTGTGCAGGATATCTAAAAAAAAAGTTTTCAACGGATTACGGATGAAATTTTGTGGACAGGTTTGGTGTGTCTCAAGGCGAACTGATTAAGATTTTGGTGAAGATCCGGATCCAGGAATCAGACTAACTCAAATTTTTTCAGTGATTCTTCACCATTGAGAGTGAGGCCAAAATGAATATTGTTGCGGCCACGGGTACCGAGACCACCAACTTGTCACTCAAGGGGATTATCCCCGGTTGTCCTCGTAGAGCTGGACCTGGGCCACGCTACAATTTAACGTTGTGGTACGGTGGGTTGTTTTTAAAAACAACGAATGCCAACCCAGTTAACCACGAGTTCCAGTGTCCACGTTAATTATGCCGTTTAAAACTAGAGGCACGTGGTTACCTGAGCGGGGAGCGCGCCCGTCGAAAAGCACCAATGTTATTCTCGATCGATTTTCATTAGGGCGGCCAGGCGTTTTAACCGCTTGGTGCGTGCCAACTATTTTTGGTCAAATCCTGTGGTAATTACCCTCCCCAGTTATCTAAGGTCTGACAATGCTAGACCAATGGAAGGAAAGGACAAAACCGGACAAGTTGGAAGTCGAAAAATGATTTATAATAAATAAAATTAATAAATAAAAAGAACTTTTATTTTCTGAGGTAAATAAGAATAAATTTACAAAGCAAAATCAATCAAATGCCAGGAAAGAAAAGAGCAGATGCCTTATTGGGAGGTAGACTTGCAGCTAAACACAGCATGGGTACCCAACATCAACAGATCATTCGGGGGGGGGGGGGGAAGAATCGTTCCTCGCTCACACAGGAGTAGTGTCCTGAAATGAAACGTCCTGGAAATGGTGTGGCGTGCAATGTCACGTCCGTCACCAGCAACGCCAGCTTGCCCGTACCCAGTGGGTTCCCAACCTGTGTACGTGAGGCCTTCCAGGTGGTTCGTGAGCACTTTTCGGGCTCAACGTTTAAAAACAAAGATTTGAAAAAAAAAAAAGATGGGGCTCCGTCTATAGCTCGGTCGAAAGTCAGGGTTCAAAGCCCATGTGAAGCTGTCACCCAAACGCCACCGGTGGTCCCATTGTTCATACACAGATTCGCCCCTTAGCACTAAGGTACTACCCTCCGAATTTGTTATCATGCTTGAACCGATTTAATCAAATACGTTAATTTCGTCAAAACATCCGCCCTGAATACTCGGCTGTTCAAACTGTCTGTGAAGATCTCGGCTCCGACCACAAACCTGGTCCTCTGACCACACAGAGGTTGCTGGCTCTCCCGGGGGATACGACGAGGCGGCTCTTTGAACTGAGGGATGAACTCTCGTATTCTTCACGAGACAGAACATGATTTTCAAAAAGATCGGAGACGAGGAGTTTAATCTAAGGTTGGCCTTACCTGTCGGACATTTTTGGGGTCTTCAAGCCACTAACCTGCCGTTCCAAGGGCCCAACTGCACTTTCTAGACTTCATCTCGAAGCTGGGAAGCGTTTGTCCGGAAGTTGAACCTCTGGATCAAGAACGTGGAGAGCAAACGCTACGGAATGTTCGATACTCCTGACTACCTTGGAGCGAGCCCAAATGTTGAATTTTTCCCAAGAAATCGTCGTCACCTCTCACTGCTTCAGACCGAGTTGATGGCATTACTTCCCAGACTTACATGGTTGGCCTACATCACCAATACCGTTTTCCCCGTTGAACCAGGCGATCTTGCCTGTCGGACCGGGGAACAAGAGGAGTCAATAGATATCGCAGGCTGACGAAGAACAGCGGAGACGAAGCACCAAGAGGAATGCTCTCCTATGAACTTCTGGGTGACCATGGCCTCCCTCGTACCGACACTGAGCCCGTCACGTGTTCCCCAGATACTGGATTTACCTCTACGTGGGAGTGCGAGCAGGGGTTCTCAAGCCATGATGACCATCAAGTCCAAAGAGCTGGACCGTCTTGCCTGCGCCCGGGCATGTTTCCGATTGTGGCTGCGAGCAAAGCTATGCCCGCATCGACCAACTTGGTGAGAAGAAACAGATGCGCCCTCGCATTAAATTTTTGTTCTTTGTTGACAGTTAGTTCATTTGTGTGTTCTACTTGTGAATAAATGATATCTTATCGAATTGAGTTTTTTCTGGAACGCAGGATGTTATGGCTGAACGCGCGAGCGGTATGGACCTCCAAGTGGTACTCGATCAGAAAAAGGTTGGGAACCATGCTTTAGTATATCGGCTGAGTCCATCCCGGGGTACAACGACCTTACCCATTTGCAGAAAAAAATCGCTTGCTTGGAAATTTTAACGGTGTAAGTTGAAGTGGAGACTATCGGTTGTTTATGGACGTGGTAAATACTTTCTTGCCGCTCAATATGGCGGGAAGCTTCCACAGTCACGTGACCGGTGACGTCATCTGAATAAGGCCTATTGAAATCCACGTTGTTTGATCAACGGTTTCCGGTGGAATTCTCACGAATATTCTTGATGTGTGGAGAACACTTGATGGAAATGGCACTCGTCGGAGAATGTATTTAAAAACCGTTTACCTGGAGCTCACGGCGCGCTTTTGTGGCAGATATTTACAACGAACGATCCTTGATTCCTGTTTGGGGGGGGGGGGGGGGAAACGAGCGGGTGTTGCTATGGCAATGCCCTAACGCCTCGAATTCCATGGTGACGGATAGGCGGAGCAGTGATATTGAGCATTTCTCTCGCATACTTTGATTCTGATCGTTTTTTCTTTGCACGAATTAATCACTGCGTTGGATTTTACCTTTTCAGGTGAGCCTCCACCCCGCAACCACCCCTCAACTCTCCTTCCACCTCCATCCAAGCAGAGGAAAAAACCCCCCTTAAATTCCCTCATTTTATTATTTATATAATTGATGAAGCTCATTGGGATTTTATCTCTGTGTGGGAAGTTCCTTGTAAGGGAACCATCATTCCGTACTCCCTTCTCCCACCCTCCTACCCCTGTCTTTTCCTTCCCTCCTGTCTCACCTCCCGTTCCCTCTCCCTCCATCCTTCTATCCTGCCGCTCCATCCTTTTCCCCCATTTTCATGATTCCCTATTCATTTCATTCCCACATACTTTCTTTTTCCCGTTATAAATCCTCATCTACGCAACTCGGTTTATTCATTTTTCATTGGGCTTAATTCAAAGTTTTCGGCTTCATTCCCATCACTGATGTCCCCACATTGTCAGTTCCCAACGACATCTGTCTGGCACGCTGTCGGAAGCGTTTAAGAATGATCTTCTCCATCTACTTTCTTTCTCATTTAAAGATGATTTTGTCAGTTTGAGATGATTAATTTTAAATCTTCAAGCGTAAAGGCTGACCAGGAGAAACTCTCAACTCCAGCCCCTTCCCTCATTAGACGCGTAGACGAGGTGTTTATGGTCTGATGGAGTTAAGGGGAGGGGGAGAGAGATGGTGTTCTCCGTCGCGGCTTGTATCATAACAGGGGGTGGTGTAAAGGTGTAAAGGTGTAAAGGGGCGTGATCACATGAGCCCGTAAGAGGCGCAGCCACTTTGGCAGACGCAGCTGTTTGGTGAGCTCGCAGTACCGGTCAACGAAGGGGTCTACAGAGACGTGTACGATGGAACAGGCACGCAGACCTGTACAGCCGGCGCCCGCGACCCGGCAGAGCACTGGGACTCGGCATGAATATCATAGAACGTAGATAAACCTTGCTTTCCTTTTCAATTGAGCAGGAATAGACAAAGAAGGTGAAATTTGATGAGGAGGTTCCATTCACCAATTGGCAGAAGTTAAAGGCCTGGAAAGTCGAGACGATGAATGAATTTGTTTCCATTTAATCTTTGAAGAATATGCTGAGCCCCTTGACACTGATTTCTCTTCCTTTTTGAAAATTCTTCCTGCTGATGTTTTTCTCTGTGCTTGAAGAGTCTTTTTGTTATACAGTTTGTTACGGCTGTGAAAATTCGCAGAGCACCCATATTGGTCCTTAGGGCCTGTCACACTTGACGGTTTAAGCCAGCAATGGCAAACGTATAAAATGATTAAAACGTTGACGTACGCTGAAATTTTGGAGTTTTTTTTAGTTTTTGGGCGTATTCAAACGTGTTGGTCGTGCATAACAATATTTAGTAACGGGCACAGAACGTTTCGTTGTGTTATTATAACTTTTACCAACGAATGCTTACCTTTGTCGGCGTTCAAACCTAGGCCGCAACGATAGTTTAAACTTACATAGCGCGCTATACGTATCGCCGGCGACACTCGTGGCGTAGCCTGTTAAGAACTGCCGGACGCCGATTAAATCAAACCGCCCGAGATTTGAATGTTCAACATTGCAGTCACACCTTGACGATTTTGCCAGCGTATGCCTCTACCTGAAAAATGTTGTCTAAAACGCTAGGCCACGTAAATACGGCTATAGGAGTTTGATATACGTAAAGATATGGCTCGAAACATGAAGTATCGCTGCATATTACCTAGTCGTTGTATACGTCGTGAAATTTCAAGCATGCTGAAAATTTTAAGACGTACTCGGCGTAATGGCTACACGTTCCGCATGCGTTGTCACTTGTTCTGCACGTCCGCGATCGTTTAAAACACGGACACACTTCTTGTAGGTTAGTCATAAGTCGAAGCACGTCAAGTAATATAACATACTGAACCAATTTTAAACCTGGGAACGTGCTTGAACATGAGTACGTGCTTGAACGCTAGTTTAACGTGCATGCACCTATTTGTAATCGCCACTTGAACCAATGCTACGTGCTATGAACTATGAGTAACGTGCATTTAACGACCTATGTGTAGCATGCTTTGACTGAAAAGTAAAAACGTGGCTTCTAACCTTGATAACATGCATGAACCTATTGTAACGTATTTAAACGCACATTGTCGTATGTAGACGAATTAATTGACGTCTTCCGGACAACCACAGAACTTACTGAAAACTGTTTCTATTACATCTACCGTCTAATGCGTATTGGCAGCTTTAGGGATTGGTAATACAAATGGGCTTCACAAGAGGAACCCATCATTGTTCAGATCCATGTTGAGTAGATGTCAATGCCAGTAGTATCAGTAGTAGTAATTACTATTAGCAGTAGTTGGTGTGGCGTGACAGTAGTAATAGTAGTGTAGTTGTAGTAGTAGCATTGGGTAGTAGTAGTGTCTATGTCCAGTAGTAGTAGTTAGTGTTATAGTCTATGTCAGTAGTAGTAGTGTAGTGTGCATGTCATGTCAGTAGTAGTAGTAGTAGTAGTCTATGTAGTATTGTAGTATCCTAGTATTAATTCATGTAGTAGATGTAGTAGTAGTAGTAGTAGTTAGTAGTAGTAGGTCCATGTCAGTAGTAGTAGGTGAGGCGTGATGGGAGGGTGTGGTGATGATGGATCTCTTATCGTCCACGAAAGGAGACTACTTTTGCACCCATTGTTCGATGTTCTTTTCGGCTAATTTTTTTCCTCATTCCCACGATGAAATAATTTCTTTGTTTACTTTTAAAGTATTAAAACGACTTTGACAAATGCATAATGTACTAGTAATGAACACAGAACGCTTCGATAACTTATACATAAGTTAACCAACGAATTGTTTATCGTGTTTAGCGTCCACAACCTATGCCACGAAATAGTCCAGCGTATGCATAGCGTAATATTCCCAAGCACGTTTATTCATAGGTTATAAATAAGTCACCGGGTACCCTAAACATACTTTGATGTGTTTCGACGTATGAGGAACTTTCAAGAGGTGTCTTGCGATGTGTAACAACGTTCGTGTAGCGTGCTTACAAAACGTTACTCATAGTTAGAAATAAGTTTCGGGTACGCGAATGTTACCTCACGTGTTTGACTTATGAGTAACATACAATTAACGTGTGTCAAGATCGCATAACGTGCATACAACTTATGGCCGTCAAGCGGAACGTGTGAGCCCAACGCCGAGTACGTCGTAAAATTTAAGCATGCAAAAGAGACAACCAAAAAGTACAACGTTTTAAAACCGCGTAATAACGACCTTATGGAGTGTTTTTCAGCGTGATTCCCTAACGTAACAAAACTACCCATAACGTATTCGACGTGTGCCAGCGTATTGCAAATTTATAAAACGGCATAACGCTGGCTAAATCGTCAAGGTGTGACAGTCCCTTTAGATCAGTCATAGCCGATAAGTCTGTGTTCAGATAGATTTCCCGCACCGTTGTCTACAGGGATTTATTCGTGTACCCGGGCTGTGATCTTTTGAGGAGCCGTTTTTTTCTTTACTATCGTTATTTTGGAACCAACCACAACGCCACCACCAAACCACCTTCTCCGCAACTGCAACCACAACCAACCCTTCACCTCCACCACGCCAACCACCAACACCTTCTCACCATGCCAACCACCTTCTTCCACCACACAAACCACCAACACCTTCTCCCACACCACACCAACCTCTCACCACGCCTGCAACGCACCAACCACCTCCTCCACACACCAACCACCAACCACCTTCTCCACCACACCAACCACCTTCTCACCACGCCACACCACCAACCAACCTTCTCCATCCACGCAAACACCAAACCACCTTCTCCACCACGCCTGTTTTTTTGCTCAAGGCCTGTGCCGGCAGCTTACCTGCCGGTCTGTTTTTTGCTACGACCGGCCTGGTGCCGGCCTGCCATGCTTTGTCTGCCCCCCTGCCTTTGCCGACTCCTGCCTGCTAGCCCTTGGTTGCATTTGGCCCCATTCTCCACCACCATGTGGCCAGGATCATCGGGCGCAAGCTCAGGGCTGCCTGTAGGCAGCCGCATCACGGGACTGCTTGCAGCAGCCCGTGCACCGTGTGTTCATCCATCCATCCATCTGCACCACGGCCTGCATTGAGGCAGCCCGTGCACCGCTCATTTGCTTGTGTTTGCTTGCGTAAGTACCATCCATTGTTCTGCAGGGACTGCCTTGCAGGCAGCCGCACAGGAGACTGCTTTGTTGCACCCGGGCACGTTTGTGTTCACCCTGCGCTCCATTAGGGGAGCCTAGGACTGCATTGGTGCAGCCGGCCCACATTCCCTGTCACCTGCATTTGTTTCATGAGCCAGAGATGCGTGTGAGCAGCCTGGCTCCCTGCTTGAAGAATGGCCTGTGGGATGGCGCATAGCCGCCGGGTTGGGGTGAGTTGTCTCAAGCAGCTGAAGGACATAAAAAGGTTTTGTGACAGACACGGGCTTTTGAACAGGGCCCCAAAGACATCCGACCTTCAGCTGGCGGGGGCGCTCACCCCAAACTATGACTGACATGCTATGTGCCTTTTTCCCACAGAGTCCATCAGTCCTGGGCCATGGTTTAGTGTAAAATGTGTAGGGTAAGTTAAGTTAAAAATTGTACATGACTTTTTGGCTCCCCCCTTGCATGTGGTGTCAATAGGCCGGCAATTATTTAAGTCGTCTGCGTGGTGGGTTTGTTTAGTAAGTTACTCGCCCCGTAGGTAATTATTTTTTGGGACACGAATACACTAAAATAATGTTCCACTCAGGGATCCGAAGATAAAACGTACTAGGGGAAACTTACACATGATGGCACATGAAAATTCGACGACCTCGTAAACGAGTCCCTGTAAAAAGGGAGGGGTAGTGTTCGGCTTGTCGGGAAATTCGCAAGCACCATATAGGTCCTTAGATCAGTTATGCCGATAAGTCTGTGTTCAGATAGATTTCCCCACCGTTGTCTAAGGGATTTTATTCGTTGTCACCCGGCTGTGATCTTTGAGGTAGCCGTTTTTTCTTTTACTATCGTTTATTTTGGACCACCACAACGCAACACCTTCTCCGACCGCCAACCAAACCACCTTCCACACACACCAACCACCTTTCTCCACACGCCACCACCAACCCACCCCCTTCTCACCACGCCAACCACCTCCTCCACCACACAACCACTCCTCCACCACACCAACCACCTCCTCCACCACGCCACACACCAACCACCTTTTCTCCACCACGCCACACACCAACACCTTATCCACCCACGCCAACCACCAACCACCTTCTCCAACTACACAACCACCCCACCACCCTCTCCACAACCGCCTTCACAACCCGACATCTCCTCACCATCTCCTAATCACATCCTCCCCCAATAGATCAACACGAAGAACATCGCCTCACCTTCATCTCCGAAGCGACGCCATCTTTGCGCAGCCACGGCGAGTCCGCATCGACGGCGGCGCTGCAGGCAGAACGCGGGGGTTTCCTCGCCAACGCAAGTCAGTGATTTCGCGCACGTCCGCTCCCGCGCAGAGGTCGCTGTCCCCTTCGCCAATGTCCGCTCTGTGCAAGCTTCGTCCGAAATCGGTCAGGAGATCGAGAGGGGCGGAGCCAAGCGGGGGGGGGGGGGGGTCAGAGATAGAGGTGAGGGATCGAAGGCAACCTCGTCTCTCGGGCCCTATAAAAGGGCGAGCGTAGCGCCAAGCGGTCAGTCTGTGGAGTGTCTGTCCGGGGTTCGGAGCGCCTGGAGGCCTGGAGCCTGCCAGTCGGTGAGAAAGCTGAGGAAGAGCGGAGGAGACGCGAGCGGGGAGCAACGGCCCAAAGCCTGCTGTGCCGCGCCGGAGCTGCGTGTTCGTTGTGCGGGACGTGGAGAGAGCCGAGAGAGCTCGCCACTCAGCCCGAACGGTCTGAGGTGATCGGGCTTCGGACAGTCTCGAGCATCGCTGAGGAACGGACGGGTTCTTAAAAGAGAGCAATCAACTCTGAGAGAGCAAAGACCCGTTCGTTCCTCTCAGGCAATTGCCGGCTGGGCCCGAATCACCAGGCCGCGGCCGAACCGCGGTTAGCTAGCTGCCGTGGGGACGGGAGCAGTCGCGGCCGCCCCAGCGCGTCCACCACCAGGACAAGGTAACCTGCGCGGCCTCTTGGAGCTCCTTTCGGTCCTCAAAAGCTCAAT
>CM068965.1:62444842-62459307 GCA_035128595.1 Eptatretus atami | reverse complement strand
AAGACTAAAGGTAAGAGTAATTGGAATCGGTTAAAACACAGAAAAAATAACTGCTTATGACCACCTGCACGTGGTGAGCAAGAAGCATATTGTCAGATGATCTCCTTTTCCTCCAATACGTCGTAAACGTGAGCAAGGTTATGTGCTCTTATCTGTACACATTTGCTTAAGGTATGATAGAATAAAACATGATCCAAATATATTAATTTAGATGTACCAAGTCTTATGGGATTTGTTAATACAGATGTTGCAATTGATGTACTTACCTTGTGTTCAGGTTTTTCACGCATTTGATAGATACAAGTCAAACTGTGCAATTCACTGATAAGTATCATAGATGTTGAATCTCAGGAGTTAGTTCTGATATTGCTCAGCACTTCTGATGACATGAATGCAGCCGTTCCTTTTTATCATTATTTATTTGTGTCTGCCCCTCCCCACCCACCCACACCCATTCCCAATCCTCCACAAATTGTTGTTTTAGCCAAACCGAACATATTACCTGATGGACCCGCGTGGCAATGCACACACCTGGTGCAAGAAGATTGAGGAGGTGTGGAAACGAGTGTACAAAAATCACCAGAAACAGTGACAAATCCAGGAGGGTGTTGCACAGGATGTGAGCAACGGTGAGGGTCAGTGTGTTATGTGGTACATGAGTGGTGACCACTCTACCTTTAGGTCATCGAGGAAGGGGTTTGGATCTAGATGAGGGATATTGGATTGAGGAAGGAAGTGCAAGAGGCTGCATTAGAGGAAGTGGGAATAAATGTTTTCTTGCAGGGAATAGGTGTAATTATTTATCTATAATTCACGAAGGCCACAGTGCCCAACAAGAACCAAATGTCAGACGTCATCGGTGCTCCACTTGCCGTGCCCCGATCTCACTTCCGAGTCCGACTCGGGCTCTTTGGAGACTTACCACTGTGGTCACACCTGACGTATCGTCAACTTCCAGTTATTCTACGTACGCTGGTTCTGCTTATCAGCCATTACCTATGAGGAGGACCGCAGAGCTGACAAGCACACCAGGATGTTGAAAACGAGTTTTTGTTTTTTCTTTGCCGTTATTCTTGGCTTCAGACTCATCTCTCGTACATGCCAGGATTGTATCATAATTTATGTTTTCTTTTTTTAATGTCACTTACTTTCCACACAGCTGCCTCACTTTCCTCCTGGGCTTAGCCTTAATGCCGCACACCCTCCCCACAACTCTCACCTTGTCTTTATTCCCCCCCCTTCCCCCTTCCAAGCCTGTCCTGTCAGCTGCTCAAGCACAGCAACCATTAGAGTTCCTTGTCCAGTGGAGTTGCTTCTGCACTTCCTGGACTCCTCTTGTAAATTAGACATAAAGTGTTTCATTGAAATTTTTTTTAAATCGAACCTTAATTCCGACTTTTAATAGCTATAAAAGGGGGAAAAAAAAACAAAAAATAAAAAAACCCCAACCTTCTCAACCTATTTTGAGTCTTCAACCCGTCAGGAATCGAGATGTTTGCTTTGTTTCACTCGACCAGTCATTCATTCATTACCTGCATTGTTGTTTCATTTACAGTGGAATACCAGGCTCTGTAGGGGGCTCTTGTCGGTCCTTATCAGCAGACAGGATAAACGCTGGATTTTATTAAGGTTGACTTGATAAGAGTACGTTTACCGCCTCGAGAAACGATGCGTTGCTCATGTTTTGAGCATTACCCCTTCAGAGAAGAAGAGGGCTTGCATTCGAAACATCGGCTTCACCTCATTCCCCAGTGCGGTTAACCACTCTTCAATTTTTGGTTGATAAAATACATTGCTTCAAAGTGCAATCTGACTTCATCTTAGTTTATAGACAAGTCCAATTGTAGGTGCAAGCACCGGCAAACTTTCTGCAGGCGTTGTCGCTGAGTTTCCTGGTGTGAGAAGGGATGGTGTGTTTCTCCATGGTTTTGTTTTCTTCTTCTTGTATGATAAAATCGCACCCAGAGTCGTCTGGGATTTAATTACAAAGCAACATGTTTGCGTTCCTTAATTGTGAAAAGCATCGCAAAAAGCCACAACCCACTGAAATAGTTTGTCAGATTTAAAGGAGCTGTAAGCCAAAGTCCAATCGTTTTGGAGAGTGGCCTTCATCGTGTCTTTATTTCTCCCTCGAGGAGTGAGGTAGGGACGTGCATGTGAGGCGAGGCGATGACGTCGAGCACCTCGTTCCCCTTTGCAGGATTTCCCGTTTGCTACGAGCAATGGTCTTCGTTTAATCTCCTCTGGGATGTGCTTGTCGACTTTGAACACACTTGTTATTGATAAACGACTTTGTAGCTTTACTCTCATTATTCTCAACCGCAGGAGAGTTGCTCATGTTCCATGTCATTTCGTCGTCTGTCGTGCCATTGTCGTAGTTCCGAGCCGTCTCTGATGCGGTACGTTCTCATGCCTTTTCAGCTTCAAACTTAAACACAAACTCCTCAACATGCTGATTTTTGTTTCTTATTATATTGTACTTATTTATTTTTATTTATTAATTTTGTTGGCCCAATTGTGGTACATTTGTGCTTGCATGGTGTTTTCCACAATTATTGCCAGTTATGTCGCTGCTGATGCGTCTCCAACTGCTGTACAGTATCCTTGCTGCTGTTCAACCGGCTTATGGTGCAAAGAAATTTTGATGCAATAGCTTCAGAAAGCGCTGTTCTTTAGTACCGAAAGTTTAGCGTCAGAATGCTATTCTGCAAGGCGCCTGTTGTTTGAGGAGGATCCAACGTCGTGCATCAAAAAAATTGGAGGCTCTTTAAAAAGGAAAGTTTCCTGTACAGGCAATGCTGAACTTGTCCACTGAATACGTTACCTATGTGCAGGCCCTCTTGGCTTATCAGAGTGACTCGAGAATAATCCACGTTTCAAAGATTGGATTTGTAGAAGGGAAGAGCTTCCTCCCTGTAACCTCCAGAGGTTATGCTTTTCCTTCAGAGGCGTACGTAGCATGTGCTCGTGTAACTCATCTTGAAGTGAATCCATGGCATTTTATGTACACATTAATGTTAAATACCCACATGGTCTCACGAGCACGGTGTAATCACCGCAATTGAACAAAAAGGAAACGCTTGTGCACGAAGTGAGGCTTGCGCTACGTATTGTAATCGGTTGTGGTTTTTTGCGATTTTTTGTTGTTGTTTTTTTTTTGTTTTTTTTGTTGATGAGCAGTCTAAACGAGAACGTTTTGTCCAGCCTTTTGTGTCTAGTAAGAATCTTCTTGTTTGGGTCAGGTATGTGTGTGGGTTTGGTGCACATTTGGTGCAATGTCGGAGTGACCAATCCAGTTCGATCTGTGCATCAAAGCCATGTACTTTCCTAAACACTACTGCCACACGAGCCAACTTCTGTAGAAGGGTTTAATGTTCGCACCCTTGTACTCGAGCGTAGCTGCGTACTCGGACCGTCCGTTGTGATGGAATCTACTTTTTATTTTTCTGCAAGTTTAATTTGGAGTCAAAAGATGCATGTGCACAGCAGTGGGAATGACTTTTAGAAGTAATAATGAAAAAGATTACCCAAAGAATTTTTATTATAACCTGAACAACCCATCTTTTGTGAGTCATTATATTGCAACAATGTGTGCGTTATCGGATTACAAGGGTTGTTTGTGAGCACCACCCCTTTGCTTTCCTCAAGATGCCGAGTTGCTTTCTCTTTTGGCAAAAACTTTAACACAATGTGTGTCTGCAGCGCATGCCTGCAAATTCTGTAGCCTCTGAGCTGTTTTGCTGCCGAACGAGGGGAAACTGCATTTCAATCATTTTGCAGTTGAAAACAAAAAAAAATGGCAAAATGGTGGTTCCTCGAGGTTATCGATGGCTGACCCTGCTTTGGCGGCAATGCCTTGGGCAAGCGACCCCTGTGCTCAATTCCTGTCATACGCTGTGTCTTGACCAAGGAAACTTCAATCATCGTCACATTTTGAGTTCGGTATGCTTCCACATCAATTTGTGCAAGGTGTCCATTGTCTTGCAAACAAAACACTTGTTTTCTGTCATTATTTCCAGGCCGAAAATAACATGGCCAAAGTCGTGCTGTTGCAATGAAAGCATATATATATATATATATATATATATATATATTATATATATATGTTATATGTATGTATATATATATATATGTATGTATGTATATTATATGTATATATATGTATTGTATATATGTATATATTGTATATATTATATATGTATATATATATATATATATATATATCTGAAACGCAAAAGAAACTTACCATTTGTTTGAAATGTAATAAAATTGTAACAGTTCAAAATAAAACAAACCACAATTGCTAATTGAAACTGGCATTTTATTGATGACATGTCAAGTTTTTGACCAAGATACACCATCTCATAAGTTTGTTCTACAGTACAGAACAGCACAGGGTGCAATGTCAGTCCCCTTTCAATAGCGTGTGTGGCCACCATTGTTTTGGATACAGGCAGTGCATGTCGGCGCATACTGCCTCCAGTCTTTGGATGGATTGCTGCTGGATTCTGTCCCACTCAGTCCTCAATGTCTGAAGCCATCTGACTTAGGACCATCTGCCTGTCCTGCCTTGCAGTGGTGACTCTTGGCCTCCCTGATCAGGTCTGTCATCTGCAAGAGTTGTGGAGGTGTCTCTGTCCACCAGCGCCGATATCGTCTGGTGTGAACAGCCAAGGCGACGTGCCACCTCACGGTAGCTCAATCCGCCTTGCAGCATGCCCAAGGCACACTGCCGTTGATCCCTTGACAATCGTGGCATGTTGATTGAAATGCCCATTTTGCACTGGCCTTTTTAAAGCCAATATCAAGACATCAGTGCCGCTCATTAAAATCATCCCGTACCCCTTGGCTAATCACTGACAGCATCAAACGGTGTTCAACAGCTGTGCTATGAAGTGACCATTGAAGGTTCAAGTGACCATCCGTGACCGTTTTGTCTGACAGTGAGGACACTATTGTCCACAATAAGTTCACATTTACACACGCAGTGTTATTGTTGATATTTGAAGGTTTAAAGATGGTAAGTTTCTTTTGCGTTTCAGTATATATATATATATATATATATATATATATATATATATATATATATATATACTATATGTAATATATGACATATATGTATATATTGTGTATATATATATATATATATATATATGTATATATATGTGTATATATATATATATGTGTGTGTATATATATATATATATATATATATAATAAATTTAATTAATTAACATTCTGTTCACATTTGAGGGCCATGTTGTGTAAGTATTTGAGTAATTTTGCAGCCTTTAAATGTGAATGATTTATTTTAAATGTTGCAGTTTTTAACAGTGTGTTTATTGGATCTCGTTTTTGATTTATTTTCCCGATTTGCAGTTGTGTAATTTTTATTTCTTGGAGGGTTGTGAAGCTGCTGGCACTTTGCTTCTTTGGGCACCCATGGGTTTTGTATTATAAGCATGTGTTCAGGTTTTATGTTTGCAATGCCGATGAAAATTTCATTAAACGTTACTCAACACCCGAATACTTTCTTTTTTTGTTACCTCTGCCGCCGAAGGTGAAGGAGGTTATGTTTTCACCCCCACTCTGTCTGTCTGTCTGTCTGTCTGTCTGTCTGTGTGCAGGATATCTAAAAAAAAAGTTTTCAACGGATACGGATGAAATTTTGTGGACAGGTTTGGTGTGTCTCAAGGACGAACTGATTAGATTTTGGTGAAGATCCGGATCCAGATCAGACTACTCAAATTTTTTCAGTGATTCTTCACCATTGAGAGATGAGGCCAAAAATGATATTGTTGCGGCCACGGGTACCGAGACACCAACTTGTCACTCAAGGGGATTAATCCCCGGTTGTCCTCGGTAGAGCTGGACCTGGGGCCACCGTCACAAGGTTAACGTTGTGGTACGGTGGTTGTTTTAAAACAACGAATGCCACCCAGTTAACCACGAGTTCCAGTGTCCACCGTCTAATTATGCGTTTAACTAGAGGTCACGTGGTTACCTGAGCGGGGAGCGCGCCCTCGGCAAAGCACCAATGTTATCTCGATTCGATTTTCATTAGGGCGGCCGAGCGTTTTACCGCTGGTGCGTGCAAATATTTTTGGTCAAATCTGTGGTAATTCCTCCCAGTCTATCTAGGTTCTGACAATGCTAGACCAATGGAAGGAAAGGACAAACACGGACAAGTTGGAAGTCGAAAAATGATTTATTAATAATAAAATTAATAAATAAAAAGAACTTTTTATTTTCTGAGGTAAATAAAGAATAATTTTCAAAGCAAAATCAATCAAAATGCCAGGAAAGAACAAGAGCAGATGCTTATTGGAGGGTAGACTTGCAGCTAAACACAGACATGGGTACCCAACAGATCATTCGGGGGGGGGGGGGGGAAGAATCGTCTCGCTCACCAGAGTAGTCGTCCGTGAAATGAAAACGTCCTGAAATGTGTGCGTGCATGTCACGTCCGTCACCAGCACCCAGCCTTGCGTACACCAGTGGTTCCCAACCTGTGGTACGTGAAGGCCTTCCAGGTGGTTCGTGAGCACTTTCGGGCTCAACCTTTAAAAAACAAAGATTTTGAAAAAAAAAAAAAGATGGGGCTCCGTCTATGCTCGGTCGAAAGTCAGGGTTTCAAGCCCATGTGAAAGCTGTGTCACCAAACGCCACCGTGTCAATTGTTTCATACACAGATTGCCCTTAGCACTAAGGTACTACCTCCGAATTTGTTATCATGCTTGAACCGTATATCAAAATAGTTAATTTCGTCAAACATCCGCCCTGAATACTCGGCTGTTCAAACTGCTCTGTGAAGATCTCGGCTCCGACCACACCTGTCTCTCGACACACAAGAGTTCGCTGGCTCTCCCGGGGGAATACGACGAGGCGTCTCTTTGAACTGAGGGATGAACTCCTCGTATTCTTCACGGAGAAAGAACAGATTTTCAAAAGATCTGGAGGACGAGGAGTTTATCTCAAGGTTGGCCTACTGTCGGACATTTTTGGGGTCTTCAACCACTTAAACCTGTCGTTCCAAGGGCCCAACTGCACTGTCTCAGACTTCATCTCGAAGCTGGGAGCGTTTGTCCGGAAGTTGGACCTCTGGATCAAGAACGTGGAGAGCAAACGCTACGGAATGTTCGAACTCCTGACTACCCTTGAGAGCGAGCCCAATGATGAATTGTCCCAAGAAATCGTCCGTCACCTCTCACTGCTCAAGACCGAGTTGATGCATTACTTCCCAGCCATTACATGGTGTGCCTACATCACCAATCCGTTTTCCGTTGAACCAGGCGATCTGCCTGTCGGGACCGGGGAACAAGAGGAGCTCATAGATATCCAGGCTGACGAGACAGCGAAGACGAAGCACAGGAATGCTCTCCTATGAACTCTGGGTGACCATGGCCTCCTCGTACTGACCCTAGCCCGTCACGCTGTTCCCCAGCTACTGATTTTCCCCTCTACGTGGGAGTGCGAGCAGGGGTTCTCAGCCATGATGACCATCAAGTCAAGAGCCGGAACCGTCTTGCTGCGCCCGGGCATGATTCGCGATGTGCTGTGAGCAAAGTTATGCCCGCATCGACCAGCTGGTGGAGAAGAAACGATGCAGCCCTCGCATTAAATTTTGTTCGTTTGTTGACAGTTAGTTCATTGTGTGTGTTCTCTGTGTGTTCGATGCTAATTACATTCACTTGATATGACTTATCGAATTGAGTTGTTCTGGACCAGGTGGTACGCGCGAGCGGTATGGGACCTCCAAGTGGTACTCGATCAGAAAAAGGTTGGGAACCACTGCTTTAGTATATCGCTGAGTACATCCCGAGGGCAACGACTCTTACCCATTTGCAGAAAAAAAAATCGCTTGCTTGGAAATAACGGTGTAGTTGAAGTGGAGACTATCGGTTGTTATGGACGTGGTACATACTTTCTTGCCATCAATATGGCGGAGCTTCCACAGTCACGTGACCGGTGACGTCATCTGAATAAGGCCTATTGAAATCCACGTTTGTTTGATCAACGGTTTCCGGTGGAATTCTCCGAATATTCTTGATGTGTGGAGAACACTTGATGGAATGGCACTCGCTCGGAGAATGTATTTAAAACCGTTTACTGGAGCTCAAAGGGCGCTTTGTGGCAGATATTTAGCACGAAACGATCCTTGATTCCTGTTGGGGGGGGGGGGGGGGAACGAGCGGCTGGTTGCTATGGCAATGCCCTAACGCCTCGAATTCCCATGGTGACGGGATAGGCCGGAGCAGTGATATTGAGACTTTCTCTCGCATACTTTGGATTCTAATCGTTTTTCTATGCACGAATTAATCGCTGCGTTGGATTTACCTTTTCAGGTGAGCCTCCACCCCCAACCACCCCTCAACTCTCCTTCACCCTCCATCCCAAGCAGAGGAAAAAAACCCCCCTTAATTCCCTCATTTATTTATTTATATAATTGATGAAGCTCATTGAGGGATTTATCTCTGTGTTGAAGTTCCTTGTAAGGGAACTCATCATTCGTACTCCCTTCATCCCACCCTCCCTCACTCCCTGTCTTTCCTTCCTCCTCTCACCCTCCCGTTCCCTCTCCCTCCATCCTTCTTCCCCTCCCTCCATCCTTTTCCCCCATTTTCATATTCCCTATTCATTTCATTCCCACATACTTTCTTTTTCCCGTTATAAATCCTCATCTACCACTCAGGTTATTTCATTTTCATTGGGCTTTATTCAAGTTTTCGGCTTCATTCCCCATCACTGATGTCCCCACATTGTCAGTTCCCAACGACATCTGTCTGGCACGCTGTCGAAGCGTTTAAGATGATCTTCTCATCACTTTCTTTCTCATTTAAAGATGATTTTGTCAGTTGAAGATGATTAATTTAAATCTTCAAAGCGTAAAGCTGACCAGGAGAACTCTCACTCCACCCCTTCCCTCATTAGACCGTAGACGAGGTGTTATGGTCTGATGGAGTTAAGGGGAGGGGGAGAGAGAGGGTGTTCTCCGTCGCGGCTTGATATCATAACGAGGAGGGTGGTGTAAAGGTGTAAAGGTGTAAAGGGGCGTGATCACATGAGCCCGTAAGAGCGCAGCCACTTTGGCAGACGGAGCTGTTTGGTGAGCTCGAGTACATGGTCAACGAAGGGGTCTAACAGAGACGTGTACGATGGAACAGGCACGCAGACCTCGTACAGCCGGCGCCGACGACCCGGCAGAGCACCTGGGACATCGGCATGAATATCATAGACGTAGATAAACCTGGCTTTCCTTTCAATTGAGCAGGAATAGACAAAGAAGGTGAATTTTGATGAGGAGGTCATTCACCAATTTGCAGAAGTTAAGGCTGGAAAGTCGAGACGATGAATGAATTTGTTTTCCATTAATCTTTGAAGAATATGCTGAGCCTTGACACTGGATTTTCTCTTCCCTTTTTGAAAATTCTTCCTGCTGATGTTTTCTCTGTGCTTGAAGATGTCTTTTTGTTATACAGTATTGTTACGGCTGTGGAAATTAAAATTCGCAGAGCACCATATTGGTCCTTAGGGCCTGTCACACTTGACGTTTTAACCAGCAATGGCAACGTATAAAAATGTATGTAAAACGTTGGCGTACGCTGAAATTTTGATGTTTTTTTTAAGTTTTGGGCGTATTCATAACGTGTTGGTCGTATGCATAACATATTAGTAACGGGCACAGAACGTTTCGTTGTGTTATTGATAACTTTACCAACGAATGCTTAGCCTGTTGTCGGCGTTCACAACCTATGCCCAACGAAGTTTAACTTAGGCATAGCGCGCTAAACGTATCGCCGGCGAACTCGTGGCGTAGCCTGTTAAGAACCTGCCGGACGCCGATTTAAATCATAACCGCCTGAGAATTTGAAGTCTCAACATCGCAGTCACACCTTGACGATTTTGCCAGCTATGCCGGCCTATGAAAAATGTGTCTAAAACGCTAGGCGCACGTTAAATACGGTATAGGTAAGTTGTGTATACGTAAAGAGTAGGCTGAAAAACAATGAAGTACGCTGTCATATTACGTGGTACGTGTAATACGTCGTGAAATTTCAAGCATGCTGAAAATTTTACGACGTACTCGGCGTATGGCTAACACGTTCCGCATGCGTTGTCATATGTTCCTGGCACGCTCCGCGATCGTTTACACACGACGGACACACGTTTTGTAGGTTACTCATAAGTCGAAACACGTCAAGGTAATATTTAACATACCCGCAACCTAATTTTCAACCAATGGGTAACGTCCTTTTAACCTATGAGTAGCGTGCTCTGAACCTATGTTTAACGTGCATTGACCTATTTGTAATTGCCTTGAACCAATGACTAGCGTGCTATGAACCTATGAGTAACGTGCATTTAACCTATGTGTAGCATGCTTTGAACATAAGATATACGTGCTTCTAACCTTTGAGTAACATGCTATGAACCTATGTGTAACGTATCTCAAACGCACATTGTCGTATGTAGACGAATTAGATTGACGTCTTCCGGACGACCACAGAACTTACTGAACGTGTTTCTGACTTACATCTACCTATAATGGCGTATTGGCAGCATTAAGGGGAATTGGTATATACAAATGGGCTTCACAAGAGGAACCCATCATTGTTCAGACTCCATGTTGAGTAGATGTCAATGCCAGTAGTATCAGTAGTAGTAATACTATTAGCAGTAGTTGGTGTGCGTGACAGTAGTAATAGTAGTAGTAGTTGTAGTAGTAGCATTGGTAGTAGTAGTATGTCTATGTCAGTAGTAGTAGTAGTAGTAGTAGTATGTCTATGTCAGTAGTAGTAGTAGTAGTAGTATGTCTATGTCAGTAGTAGTAGTAGTAGTATGTCTATGTCAGTATTAGTAGTCTAGTATTTATGTCAGTATAGTAGTAGTATGTCTATGAGTAGTAGTAGTAGTAGTAGTAGTAGTAGGTCCATGTCAGTAGTAGTAGGTGAGCGTGATGGGGAGGGTGTGGGTGATGATGGATCCTCTTATCGTCCACGAACAGGAGACTACTTTGCACCATTGTTCGATGTTCTTTTCGGCTAATTTTTTTCCTCATTCCCACGATGAAATATTTCTTTGTTTTACTTTTTAAAGTATTAAAAACGACTTTGACAAATGCATAATGTACTAGTAATGAACACAGAACGCTTCGATAACTTATACATAAGTTATACCAACGATTGTTTATCGTGTTTAGGCGTCCACAACCTATGCCAACGATAGTCTAGCGTATGCATAGCGTAATAATTCCCAAGCACGTTATTCATAGGTTATAAATAAGTCACGGGTACCCTAAACATTACTTTGATGTGTTCGACGTATGAGGAACTTTCAAGCAGCGTGTTGCGAAGTGTGAACAACGTTCGTGTAGCGTGCTTACAAAACGTTACTCATAGGTTAGAAATAAGTTTCGGGTACGCGAATGTTACCTCTACGTGTTTCGACTTATGAGTAACATACAATTAACGTGTGTCAACGATCGCATAACGTGCTACAACTTATGGCAGAGAGCGGAACGTGTGAGCCAAACGCCGAGTACGTCGTAAAATTTCAAGCATGCAAAATTTTTTGGACAACCAAAAAGTACAACGTTTAAACCAGCGTAATACGACCTATGGTAGTGTTTTTCAGCGTGCACCTAACGTACACAAAACGTACCCATAACGTATTCGACGTGTGCCAGCGTTTAGACAAATTTTCATAAATCGGCATACGCTGGCTAAATCGTCAAGGTGTGACAGCCCTTTAGATCAGTCATGCCGATAAGTCTGTGTTCAGATAGATTTCCCCACCGTTGTCTAAGGGATTTATTCGTGTCACCCGGGCTGTGATCTTTTGAGGTAGCCGTTTTTTTCTTTACTATCGTTATTTTGGACCAACCACAACGCCACCACCAACCACCTTCTCCGCAATGCAACCACAACCACCTTCCTCCACCACGCCAACCACCAACACCTTCTCACCATGCCAACCACCTTCTCCACCACACAAACCACCAACACCTTCTCCCACACCACACCAACCTTCTCACCACGCCAACCACCAACCACCTCCTCCACACACCAACCACCAACCACCTTCTCCACCACACCAACCACCTTCTCACCACGCCAACCACCAACCACCTTCTCCACCACGCAACACCAACCACCTTCTCCACCACGCCTGTTTTTTTGCTACAAGGCCTGTGCCGGCCAGCTTCACCTGCCGGTCTGTTTTTGCTACGAGGCCTGTGCCGGCTGCCATGCTTTGTCTGCCTGCCTTTGCCTGACTCCATGCCTGCTAGCCCTTGGTTGCATTTGCCCCATTTCTCCACCACCATGTGCGCCAGGATCATCGGCGCAAGCTGCAGGGCTGCCTGTAGGCAGCCGCATCACGGGACTGCATTGAGCAGCCCGTGCACCGTGTGTTCATCCATCCATCCATCTGCACCACGGGCTGCATTGAGCAGCCCGTGCACCGCTCATTTGCTTGTGTTTGCTTGCGTAAGTACCATCCATTGTTCTGCAGGGACTGCCTTGCAGGCAGCCGCACAGGAGACTGCATTTGTGCACCCGTGGCACCGTTTGTGTTCACTGCGCTCATTCAAGGGGGAGCCTAGGACTGCATTGGTGCAGCCGGCCCACATTCCCTTCACCTGCATTTGTTTCATGAGCCAGAGACTGCGTGTGAGCAGCCTGGCTCCCTGCTTGAAGAATGGCCTGTGGGATGGCGCATAGCCCCGGGTTGGGGTGAGTTGTCTTCAGCAGCTGAAGACATAAAAAGGTTTTGTGACAGACAACGGGCCTTTTGAACAGGCCCCAAAGACATCCGACCTTCAGCTGCGGGGCGCTCACCCTCAAAACTATGACTGACATTGCTATGTGCCTTTTTCCCACAGAGTCCATCAGTCCTGGGCCATGGTTTAGTGTAAAATGTGTAAGGGTAAGTTAAGTTAAAATTGTACATGACTTTTGCTCCCCCCTTGCATGTGGTGTCATAGCGCCGGCAATTATTTAAGTCGTCTGCGTGAGTGGGTTTGTTTAGTAAGTTACTCAGCCCGTAGGTTAATTATTTTTGGGACACGAATACACTAAAATAATGTTCGCACTCAGGGATCCGAAGATAAAACGTACTAGGGGAAACTTACACATGATGGCACATGAAAATTCGACGACCTCGTAACGAGTCTGTAAAAAGGGGAGGGGTAGTGTTACGGCTGTGGAAATTCGCAAGCACCATATAGGTCCTTAGATCAGTTATGCCGATAAGTCTGTGTTCAGATAGATTTCCCCACCGTTGTCTAAAGGGATTTATTCGTGTCACCCGGCTGTGATCTTTGAGGTAGCCGTTTTTCTTTTACTATCGTTATTTTGGACCACCACAACGCAACACCTTCTCCGCCGCCAACCAAACCACCTTCCACACACACCAACCACCTTCTCCACACGCCACCACCAACCACCCTTCTCACCACGCCAACCACCTCCTCCACCACACAACCACCTCCTCCACCACACCAACCACCTCCTCCACCACGCCACACACCAACCACCTCTCCACCACGCCACACACCAACCACCTTTCCACCACGCCAACCACCAACCACCTTCTCCACTACACCAACCACCCCACCACCCTCTCCACAACCGCCTTCACAACCGACATCTCCTCACCATCTCCTAATCCACATCTCCCCCAATAGATCAACACGAAGAACATCGCCTCACCTTCATCTCCGAAGCGACGCCATCTTTGCGCCAGCCACGGCGAGTCCGCATCGACGGCGGCGCTGCAGGCAGACGCGGGGGTTTCCTCGCCACGCAAGTCGTGATTTCGCGCACGTCCGCTCGCCGCGCAGGGTCGCGTCTTCGCGCATGTCCGCTCTGTGCAAGCTTCGTCCGAGAATCGGATCAGGAGATCGAGAGGGGCGGAGCCAGCGGGGGGGGGGGGGGGTCAGAGATCAGAGGTGAGGGATCGAAGGCCAAACCTCGTCTCTCGGCCCTATAAAAGGGCGAGCGGAGCGCCAAGCGGTCAGTCTGTGGAGTGTCTGTCGGGGTTCGGAGCGCCTGGACCTGGAGCCTGCAGTCGGTGGAGAAGCTGAGGAGAGCGGAGGAGACGCGAGCGGGGAGCACGGCCAAGCTGCTGGCCGCGCGGAGCTGCGTGTTCGTGTGCGGGACGTGGAGAGAGCCGGAGAGAGCTCGCCAACCAGCACCGAACGGTCTGAGGTGATCGGGCTTCGGAACAGTCCGAGCATCGCTGAGGAACGGACGGGTTCTTAAAGAGAGCATCAACTCTAAGAGAGCAAAGACCCGTTCGTTCCTCTCAGGCATTGCCGGCTGGGCCCGAATCACCAGGCCGCGGCCGAACCGCGTTAGCTAGCTGCCGTGGGGACGGGACATCGCGGCCGCCCCAGCGGTCCACCACCAGGACAAGGTAACCTGCGCGGCCTCTTGGAGCTCCTTCGGTCCTCAAAGCTCAAT
>CM068965.1:62354713-62370579 GCA_035128595.1 Eptatretus atami | reverse complement strand
AGATTATAATAAACTATACTACAATACATAGTAAGGTAATGAAGATCATTACATTGCACACACCGTTAGTACTAATAATAACAGAATCATATAAACATATACATCTATATATTATACATATATATATATTATTAATATAGATTTATAAGTAGTTGTAAGCTGGTGTGCATAGGAGTAGGTAGCGGTGATCCAAAAGGTTACGAGTTGCAAGCCCGTTGGGGACCATGAATACATACCCAGGGGGTTGACTCAGCCTGTCATTTCCAGGTCTGGCGAGTGAGTCCCATTATGGGCCAGTGTATCCCGGTTAAAAAGTGTACCAATTTGTGTCGTAGCGGAGACCAAGGTTGCGTCAGGAAGGGCATCGGTGTAAAACCTTGAAACGTCATTTTATGCGGATATAAGGGATGAGTCGTGTGGCACCCCTACGGGACAGCCGAAAGAGAAAGATATATATTATATATATAGTAAAAAGAACAATAATATATATATATTGTATGAGGACTATATATATAATGAACGTAAAAAAATTACATGTTGTTGAAATGTAAAATGTAAAGTTCAAAATAAAACAAACAACATGTTTAATGAAACATTGGGCATTTATGATGAATGCAAGTTTTGACCCACAATGAACTCGCACATCGTTCTAGAATATTTGTTGCGATTGCAGTAAGCGAACGAATCACAGGTGCAATGTCATCCCTTGTCAATGCGTTGTGCCACAAATTGTTTTGGATACAGGCAGTGACATCGGCGGCGATACTGCCTACCAGTTCTTTAGGATGAGGAGATCGTTGCTGGATTGATCCCAACTCAGTCAAATCACTTTCATCAAAGTACACAGAGCTAGATCGATCTCTACTTCATTGCTTCATGCCTGCAGTGAATCATCGCAATTGGCCACGCTTCCATATCAAAGGCCTTCGCATCTCACTAGTTCGAGGGTTGCGTCACTAGGCCGATATCGTTGTGTGAACACTCCATAGCGTCACGCCCACCACTCTTCTTTGTGTTAACTCAACGGTAGCTCAATCCACCTTGCTCGCCAGAGTATTCCTCAAGGCCTACACGCGCTCAGTGAATTTTCCCGTATGAAGGAATGCGCTTGCACCTGTTTGCTCTCCAATGCAAATTGCCATGCTTGTGGCTACTCGCCATGATCTTAATAGCCCTCACAACCAATCACGCCATGTTGCTCCTACATTAAAATCTCATCCGACCTTGGCTAATCACTGAACAGTCCAACGGCTTGGGGCATAATCAGCTGTGCTTATAAGGTGGATACTTTGGAGCGTCAAGGCATAGCGTGCTGAGCCAGCTTCAGAACAGCTCCCGATGCGTTTGGTTTCGTTCGTAAACGGAGGACATTATGTCCCACAAATCTAATTCACAACATCGTGGTACAACGCAGTCATTTGTTGTATTTGCTGACAGGTAAAAAGTGCTATGTGTCCTGTTTGTGCCCGTTTCATATATAATTATAATTATGGTTATTAGTATGTACATTGTATTTAGTACTTGTACTGATAAATATTAGTAAGACCCATGTACGCATATATCGATGTAGAGAAGTACCATGCTATTTCTGACACTGTAAATGGGTAATATATTGTATAAGTAACATTTGTGCTTCCCCCACAACAAAGATTTGTCGCTGCTTGGTTCTACTGGCGGGGGGCATGACGTTCTCATCAAAACCACCGGCTGTAGGAAATGCCGGGGCACTGAAACTGAGTACTGCCCCAAAGCAAAAACGATTCCGACCGTCTGGTCGGTTTGGCAGTGATGGGTATTGAGGTGCCGTAATCGAACTATTCAGTCGGTCGTTTGTGGCCGTATGGAAGATGGTTGAGTGCCCCGACAATGCATGCCCATAGACTCTTTGCTCAGAGCAGGATGCAGCATGAGTTCACGTGAGAGAGGTGCCCCGTGCGCGGAGATCGACCCTAACTATTGTTGGTTTTGAGCCGTGGTAGTTTGAGAGTGAGTGGTTGAGTGTCCTCTGTATCGATTTATTAGGGCTATCATCATTGTTCGGTCGTGTTTGCGCAGTGCGAGGGTGGTTTGGGGTGAGAAAAGCAATATGCTATCTGGGAGTGATGTGCTTTATCCCAAAGTCCGGTTTGAAGGGCGGGCTTATAATTGTGTGCATGCTCGTTTGCATGCCCGATCTCAAAGCCCTTTCTCTACATTCCGCACAGAGCTTCTCAGTCCGGACGAAACTGTACTTAACCTGCGCCCATCTTGAATGTTCTGACAGAGTCCCAGGACTCTCGCGCTTCCGGTCCTTGCAGACTCTTCTCAAGGGCAGGGCTTGTGCACATCGGGGCTGGAAAAAGTCTGGAGAATTATCTTATTTCACTGAGCCATAACATCTTGTCTCCCACGGGTGACGTCGAGCACTCAACGTTATTGGATTTATCTTGCTTCATCATTATTATTTGTTATTATTCTCATTATTACCTCTCGAGAGGATAGGGGTGTTTTTCTTGGGTGCTTGCTAGGCCAGTAAAATACGCAGAAAAAAAAGTTACGTTCCCACAGAGAAACCGCCGCATCGAATTCCTGCATGGGCTCGAGATGAAGGTTAGACCGGGCGAACTAAGCGGGGGTGAGAGGGTGTTGATATATGAATAGTATGTAAACATAGTCGTAGTCTTGCCCTTTTGTCTCTTTTCTGTCTGCGCCTAGGTCGAGTGCCACCGTCGTTGAATCCCGTGATCTTTGGCCCAGTTGATAAATGGATTCGACATATATGGTGTTCTTTAAACTCGCTCCAGCAGGGACTCATTCCCACTGGGACCGGCAACAACAACCTTGGCCATGCTCCTATTTCGACACTCGCGGAATACAGGGTACTATTAAATCCCGGTGTATCCCGAGGCTATGTACGACCCTGATACCCAACTGTTGTCCTGGCATCCTTGCCGTGCGGGGAAATCCCACGGCTGAAGCAACCCCTCGGCTGTGTGATTAATTAACGCGGGCCCAAACCGGCTGAACCAGACTTACGACCCGATGCTACCGGGAGCGCTTGTACTACAGTGCCATGGGCTCTAAACCTCTAATCCCTACGACTATACCGCCAGACACCAGGCCATTTTATGATTATATGTAATATAATTATCTCTGGAAAAAATTAGGAGACCACTGGGCCAAACTTTACATTTCCTGGTTGTTACTATTTATAGTATTGTTTGAGTAAACTACATTTGTTGTGTTATTCTATAAATGCACAACTGGGAGGCACAACATCTCCGCATAATCAACATAAAGGTCTCAAGATATGTGATGAGAGTAGCCAGGGACTTTTGCCCGAAAAATCCTCTGTGTAAATAATAACAGATAAAGATCAGCCATTGTTGCCAGACTTAAATAATACCAAACAAAAGCAAATCATAACTTCCAGTTTTAAACAACCACAACTTACATGGTTAACGATAAGGAAGAAAGGTATCAATATATTATTTGAATAGACCGATGCATAACAGCTTTCATCATAGTCTGGCATGCTCCCACCAGTCTTGCATAGGCCGTGAGTCCGTGACTTCCTCGAGCCACTCCTGCAAAAATCAAGCGAGCTGTTATGCTAGAATTCGCTCGGTTTTAACGCTTTCTTTTCTCTCCGTCTCTGTGGCTCACATCGAGCTCAGGCTTTCCAAGTGGGGGTACCAGGCGAACTAGCAGTGCTAGCGAGCCATGAACAAGGTCTGAAGCAAAGAGTTCCTCCATCCGCAACTTCCTGATTGCACCTGGCTGCATGTGCATGAGCCTGTAGCATGGTCGAGATCTGAGAATAGAACCATATTCTCTTATAACTTGACATTGGGGAAAAATTGAGCTAACCCAAGCAGGTAGCAAGCAAGTGCTTCTTCACACCGACAGCAGAACTGTGAGTATCGCAAGCTTGCGAGGTCAATAAGTAAGAGAGCTTGCGAGAATACAACCAAAATACTGACGCCTCATAGTATACATCCTCGGAAGACATCTATTCCCAAGATACCTACTGACCTAAAACTTCCTAAAAATATTGGTGACCAGTGGGGAATAACAAGACTCACTTGTGTTGCTGTACGCTGCCAGGGTTCGTCTAAACCATTAGACACAAAGTTGCACACTAAATTGGGACTCAATCAAGATATGAACTTACTCCCATCCTCTAACGTCCCCTTAGGTCTTTGCCCAAATTAATGTCACAGATGTCTGTTCTGTGCCTTTGTTTGTAGAGAGAAGGAGCTTTAGATTATTCCAGCTTGCAGACTTCAGCCAGGACCTCTCTTAAGAGCGTTCGAACTCCAGAGTCCTTTTTTCATATTTTTTTCTAATTTCAGGAATTTCCTGGAAGAAATCGGTTGCATTATTTTGAAACACAGGCGTGTCATATTTCATTCTCACCAAGCGTGCCAGATTGTGCCATTCGATTTTTGGGTAGAACACTTGATTGTCATCCTACGTGTGAAGAACTCGATTGTCCAATGAAGTTGGCCGGTGACTCTGCACATCGGTCAGCGGGCATACAAGTCTCATGAGTGTTCGACCACGACGCAATATCTGTAGCTTGGTCCAATTCTGCTGATCATGCAACCTGGTCTCTACCCCTGCTGCATGGTCGGTGCCATACGGAAATATTCATAAGCACAGAGAGCAACGTGGAATGTTATCCGAATGTAAATATGTGTCTGCCCAGGTACGCCGTAAGCGTCACGTGAGTAACCTGGCCATAGGAAAAGCCAAGAACCCTTCTTTTTCCCACGCGCATCTTTTTTTGAACCTCTTTGCGCATGGTATCTATTTGTCATTGATCAAGTACTTGTAGAATACTAGCAGACCAGCACTGTTTTGAATACCATCCGGCACTGGGTCCCTTACCGAGACGAGGATGATACAAACAGTGTAATGGTGTATACTTTGACTACGTCTATGTTAACCTTATATATATTCGGTTATCAACAGGGTCAAGCCATAATCATATACCTCACACGTAGGAAACGAAGGGGTCAGTCGGTATGTTTCTAGAACTCAATACAACACGGAAGGAACCGCAGTGCATAGCGACGATAGAGTCACCCATAAAATATTTGGAGTGTCTCTATCTTTTACTAGAGTGAATGATATATAATATGATAAGTTTATACGCGCATACAATACTATAGGCTAGAGGATAACATTATATAAGGATGTTAATACGCAACATAATATACATACTATAAGACCAATTTATATTGGACAGGTGGCCTGGAAAGCTCAGGGCACGCATCACCCTACCTATGATTGCCAAATGTTCTTGAGAGAACCTTTTATATAAACGCGCCAGGTTATTGGTATCAGAGGGTTGGGGAGTGGTGTCAAACTCACGAGCGTCTGCAGCTGTCCCTTCCACTGGTACTCCCAGGCCTCCGGTCGGCCCTCCCGAAGCTGGGCCATCCGCAGCTCTATTGAAGACGGTCAAACTAGCGTATATGACCAAAGAGCCGTGGTCGGCCATTGGCCTCCTCATCATGAGACCCTTACTAGAAGAATCTGGTGAGCAAGGATCATTCTAGCGCAAAACACGCACACATCAAATACGGGGACGCAACTGATGCCTTGCTGGGCTAGGTCATCTGGGACTAATGCAGGTAATCAAATCATCGAGTCCTCCAGCAACCGCACTCGTTGAACCAAATCCGACCACGCGGACGAAGCATCCATGGTCCAAACTAATACCGCTATCGTTGGTGTTACATTCGATTTCCCTCCTGGGTAGCTATGCCATGAAGCCTCTCTCCGATAGATGCGATCTCAGGAGGAGAAGACATGTTGTTGGTCCAAAGATCTAAAGGGAAGTACTCGGTCGCATGAAGTAGATTGGTCACTGTATGTTCAGCACGACTAATCAAAATCTTATATCTCTCTCTAAAACATGATGAGGCAACCATGAGTATCTGATTGCACCATCTCAAAAGAAACCGCATCAGCCCTTGCCCTGCACACCAGGTCTTTTGTCAAGTTTCCTACAAAGGTCCATAATGTTATGAGGTGGCAGCGAGTGCCATAAGTGAAGGCATCTCTCTTTCTGCCGAATGCAGAGCAGCTTAATGCAGTTGTGAACGGCAAGAAGTCTTGGATGCATTTCACGGTATCCTGACTGCTGAAGTGATATTGCTAACAAAGACTGTCATCTTCGGCCACAGGCAAGACCTGGCTCGGCGGTGGGGCATAAGGCTTATGGTGTACGATACAGGGTTTCCGAAGAGCATTGGGCCCAAGTGCATCCGCTCTCGATCTTGTCCTGCGATCGAGTCATGCTACAGAGCTTAATGGAGGGACAGTTTTGCGCAGGGACTCCCTTCCCTGGGGACATAACTTCAGTCCTCCCAAGTTACCCTAGAAATACCGCAGCAGAAGATCCACGCTGTCACGACAGGCCATGAATCCCAGTAATCATGGATCCCGCTCCAGGCGCCCTTAAAGTCGTCCTCAGTGACCATAATCCACATGCGACAGGAAGTACCCTCGTGAATATTCGCACGGCCCTCAGGAGAATCACGCTCCTTCTCCCCACCAAGACCTCCTTCTACTCAACAGAACGAGGCAGCCAAACCTCACACTGTCAGCACTCAGAACACAGATCTCTTGATTGACTCGAGAAGGACACTGCGAGATCCCAATCGCACTCCAGCCTACCCTCATTCAACCACCTCGAGAGGGCGCCCAAAATGATATTGAAACAAAAAGCCGTCCCTCAACAAGTGACCTGCATCCCTTGCAAAAATCCAGTCCAGACTTCGAAACATTCCCCCAAACAGCCCGCCCTTTGATCTCAATCCCTCCACTCGCTCCGTAGAATCTAGTCCTCACAAGTCAAGAAAAAAATGTGGGCCAGTAACAGCAAATTAAAAGCCACAACTCCAAAGCCTACCGAAACCTCAGTAAAACAACTGGAGAATTACAAATAGAGAAATAAGCTCCATAAGGGGACTTCTAACCAAGTATTCAAACCACATTTGAACAGCCATCGAATGACCATTAATCCTGCATGAGTTCATTACATGCACATTGTGCGTCAGTTTTAATGAGAGAGGACCTATGTACAAAAAAAGAATCCTACTTAGGGTTGAGCCCAAAAATAGCGGATGCCCCCTTGCTCCGCACCAGCGACCTTTACCCTGAATCGAACGCTTCAGAGGATCAAACATAGTTGCCAAGGGCTCCTGTCCGAAACTCTCGATCTTGGCAGTTTCGCATGAGGACCGAAAGAGCAAGGATATCCGCGCGCTCAAAGCTTTCCGCTGCTCTGAGGTGTATAGCTGACTAGCTCTGAGAAACGTGGTATTCAAGCAATGGTGGCGAAGCCATCCTACTATGAAGCGAAGCAGCAAAGACCTCCGCGAGTTTTAGGCGGAACAGCGTCATGCGTTTGTCTGCTCGGTAAGTCCGTGCTTGATAGTCTGAGGAGACGCGATACGCCCCCCTCCAACACCTTCCATAACCATTCTCTCACACAGGACAACCATACGACGCCTCGTTGTTTCCCATAGGTGTTGATGATGATGCCGGTGATTCCCCAGGCAAGCAACAAACGCATGCATGAACGAATATAGTCCATTTCATCACAGCCTTGGAAAGTTATCCCAGCCGAGAGCGCTGCCGACAATCTGACACTTTATCATCCCGTTATTCAAACCCTGGTTCACAACGCGCCCGTGTATGCTCATTTCAGGAGAAGGACCATCAGTTGAATTGGAGTAGGTCATAATGAAGCGAGGCGAGTTAAGACGCCACGGTCAACGCAGGATTAGTGTCGGGACCTGTGCGAAGTCGAACACTGTAAAACGCGCTTCACAAATGAGTAACCGCCCAAAGACGGGTCGCGTCAAAACTTCAGGACTCCTCTGTTCAAGAAAAGCCTGAGGCGTCTGTGCCTCTCACTGCCAGTGCTCGAGGTGATGGTTGGAATAACGCAATCACGAAATTCCCTGTAAGCAGGGAGAGGGAAGGAGGTTGTACAACAGGTATAATCTTTTGACGCACCACTCAACAGATGTCTCCGACTACATCTGGACACTCCTACATGATACCAGCCCGTAGGCAGTACAGGGATTTACCCCTCAGCTCCATAGAAACGCAACCTGCCTCAAACTTGGCACATCGCCTTCCACATAGTACTCATAGTCACTGGGGGAATAGAGTGTGACTGGTCACATAATGTCAATCGGGTGATCACATCAAAAAATTCTTCTTTGCCGTTGCAGTCTCGAAGTTCATCATGACTGTCATCGAACCAAGTGCAACGGAGGCACTGGGACGGTGTACCCTGGAAAAGGCTCCTAACAGAACCTACAGCGAAACCGCTCAAAACACACAGACCCCAAAAAATTCCACATCAGTCTTGATCCAATGTTTATAAACTCCTAGCTCCTACCCAATCTTGAATCTATGAGCAATACTCTTGCAGGCTAGGATGGTATCGAAAATCTCCAGCTTTAAGGGGCCGCTAGCGGTTGATCAGCAACAAGCCGGTGTCATATGAGTGAACTGAACACTCCGGCGAACCTGCAGTTCTGACTCGTCCCTAAGCAACCAAAAATACTGAGGAGCATCACACACGACCCCTTTGCAACCGCAGCATTCACACAAAGTATTGGGAATACGCAGTAGCTTGTGGGCGCGAACACGATGAAACACGCAACCCGAAAGTCCCCGACTCTTGCAAGTCAAAAAGAACATAATATGCTATTACTTAGGGTTCATAAGTTTACCTGACATGGACAACCATGTCCAAAAAACCATCCTAATCGTTTCCAGTCGAGATCTTGAAATCCCAAGACTAAAGGTATTCGTCTGGGGCATGATCATAATCCACAAGAAACCTGAACGGTGGTAGCAAATAGACAATTCGTTCACCAGGTGAAACACACGCCTCAGTTGGAGCAACAGAGCAAGGAAACATTGAAACTAAAGGAGTGATGACGAACCTTTCGGCCTTAGTTCATAATACCACTCTGCTCATCTGGATGTTACAATTATTTTTATTATTATTTTTAATTCTCTGAAATGGCATGAAGCTAGAGCTAAAAGTTATTCGAGCATGAGGAGACACAATATAATCTTGGTTAAAACCGCAACAGGGCAATATGAGTATGTAACAACGAGATGCGAACCCAAACTAACCAAAATACGCTAAAGGATTGTATAAACCGACCACACACACCAACACTATTTGCCGCCCGTAATGTCTCCGACATCCTAGAGAGGGCTTCGAGCAATAACCGGAGTATCTCATCTCAACATCGTTGATCTCAGATGATAACAGAGAAGTTGAGTCATCCCCTCTAGGCCCTGCCCAGCTTGACAGTTTTAGTGCCTAGGATCTCTCAGCCCTAAACCCAAAAACCGTTCAACAGGCTCAAATAATTGTTATTAAACTTCACCTGGCCTCACTACCACGAAACGCCGATTGCACAAGGGTTTTTTTTAAAAATTTGGGCATATAATAAAGATACTATGACGTGCATAACGAAGTTGGAAACATTCCAATCACAGAACGGTTTTAATACCATAAGATAAAACATCAAAATGCTGAGCTTGTGCGGCGTTCGAACACTGCCAACCATAGTCTATTATGGCCAATAGCGGGGCAGGTAATCGCCGACGTCACGGCGAGGCATTCCATAGGCTGCGGCTTCACGAATCTCAAACAGAACCGACCTAGACCATCGGAAGGGAAGCGCTGTCACTACCTCTGACGTTAGCCACGGATGCCGACGTAAAAATCCGAAGCGGCCCAACTCGCACCACGTTCCCTTTCAAGCCTGGCCGACACCAAGGAGTGTTCATCGTCGAATACGTTATCGGTATTTTTTTCATCCGGTTAATAGCACCTGAATAAGCTATAGTCGTAGTAACGATGGCATAATGTCAGCACGTCGTCATACGCGAGCACGTCGAGAATTCAGCATGTTGAAAATTTCTCGGGACACGTAGGAACAGCACAGTCCATAACCTGGCATATATTTGTAGTCAGACTCTGAATGTCAACGCCCGACTTCTTAGAATAAAACAAAATTCATCCGTGCGACTTTGAACGGCTCTATCTTTCGTTTCACGTGTCCTCGACCCATGGCAAAAAGTTTTTTATTTTTTTCGCACACCGAAACCAAGCACTAAGTAATGGTTAGCCGTCATGTTCAGCCTCCCTGGTTTTTTTGTTTTTTCTTTGGTATAGGTGATATTGACACTTCACTCGAGTATTCGAGATGCGATCACAATAATCGGTAGAACGGTATTGAGACCTATTAATATATTGATAGCTAAAATTAACGCTGACTCAAAATTTGAATGTCACATCACAGTCTATACAAAGCACATAGAAATAACCACAAAACGGAGAGTCTGGACACTGATGCATGGACTGACGCTAATCACTGCGATTACAGCAGTCTGACAGGTAAGTTCACTTTATGAATGTATTGTCTATTGTACTTGTTTTGTCGAGTGTGTTCGGAATCGGGGCAGGGTTACTTTTTTGAACAAGGTAACGGTTGGCCTACGCAAATATGGCCATATCGTGCTAGAAACTCTGGTGTTCAGGGTAAGGTTGTTTAAACATTACCTATATCGAACAGTTTCGCTTATGAGTACACTTACAGGTAATTGCCTGACTGTGTCAATCAGATCGCCGTAAACGTGTCCTAACAACTTTACGCGCAGCATTGATGCGGAACTGTCAGTCATTACGCTGGCAAAAATCGCTCGAAATTTCAAAGCATGGAAAATTTGTCTATCTGGTTACTACGACGTACCTGCCAGCGTACAAAGGCGTATGCCCGCGTACTAACGACATATGCCACCGTACAACCGACCGTAGACCACAGTGCTCATTAATCGTATATCAAACTTACCCAATAATATTTTCGACGTGTGCCAGCGTTTAGCAATTTAGATAGTCAGGCATACGCTGCTAATCGTCAAGAGTTGACAGGGCCATTAAGGATATGGAATTCCAGGCACTGCCACCTGTTTCGAAGGACCCTCAGTTAACCCGTGGAGAAACGCTGTCCTGGAACATATACGACATCCCCGCCGCATCTGACCAGGATGTTACTATCTGTGTTTCCTCCTACATCAAGATGGAGTCCGAAGCTTGCCAATCCCGGCACCGTTGAGCGCCGCGAAGGGAACTGCACAGGAAGGTACCACGGGGGTTTTCAGATTTTTTGCGTTTTTGTATTTTGCGGATACGAAGGGTTTACGGTGCGGAAGTGCAAACCTGCCACCATAACTCTCCTAATAGATAAGTAACCATGTGCAGGAGGAAGTCCGCAGACATAACAGTGGGTCATATGATATGGAGTGACCGTTGCTCACAAGGAGCTCTCCGGCCTTTGAAGGTGTTATTAACACTGCTGGGGTGTCTATAAACACCTCCCCAAAAACATGGTGGGCAACTGGCTTAAGTCGCCTGACAACCGACACATGAACAAGTTTAGGACACTGTTTTACATGTACCATGTACAGGTTCAACTGATCAAGCTACAGAGTTAATTACTTGGATAAGTACACTCATACATTACAAAGAGTAATTGTCTATGATCGTGTGCTCCATACTCTGAGTCGTGTTTACGCAACCATAGGGAGAAGGGGGCAGGTGCATGGGGAAGGGACCGGAGGGAAGTGCGAGAAATTTACAGGGTAGAAAAGTACTCTTTGGGCTCCCGTATATAATTATATATAAAATATAAAAAAATTATATTAAATGAATTGGCGAATACAGAGCCCCGCCGGCGGCGAGACGGCCACAGTGAATCGAATCGGGCACGTCTCGCCAGCACGACGAACAATTCTGTCTGACCTAATCTCTCGATAAACGCCAGGAGTCCAGACGGTGGGCCTTTCGGCTCAACTACGATCGTGCCATACTGGCCACCATACGCTGATAGGTTGTCGCGCAAACTACAGTACCTATCTAAGTACACACCACGCGGGATGTAAAACCGGTGCGATCAGCGACTCTCGCGCAAGTCGACTTCTGGACACGAACCGCTTAAAACGCGGTCCGTTCCGCTGCTACGATAGAAAACCTGGTCGGCTTTGGTGGTCGGAGATGTTCAATCTTCCGGGCGGATCCGCCCCACACCACCTAAACGTGCAGACAGAGAGTTTCACGAAAGAAAGGTAAAGCAGCGACCGGGGAACATTCAACATGCAAGCACTTTATTAAAACACTAAACACACTATATCACCATACAGTAAAAATGCACATAAATAAAAAAAGCAAGCGACGAGCAGGTTAAATGAGATCGGTACATTCCGCAACACTAACAGTTTACTTCACCGATCTGGCGCAACACAGTTGCACCAAAATAATCCGAAAGAATAAATAGGACTTCCTTGGTGGCGGCGTCCGAGCCTTCTCCCACACTCCAATCCGAGCCCGTTCCTGCCGTCCTTATAGCGACTTCGACGACTCCGCACACTCCGCTCCACAGCTCACGAACAAGGGAAAAGACCGAGAGCCTTTTTGCAGATCACGGACTCAGGAGATCTATCTCAACGTAAGTCTTCAATTGAGGTCTCTTTATATGCCAAAATCGGCTCCACACAGTTTGACCAGCTTCGAACGCAGTTCGCGCGCCCACCGGCCAGGAAGTCCAGCGCTCGTGAACACTCCTTTTGGCTACCCTCGCGTCGCTCATTAATACCACGAGAGCTCCGCCCGGTTGATTGCCGCCGTACTTTGCTCCACCCCTTCGAGGCGCTTCGAAAAGGTACCGAAAAGTGGCGTTCCTCCTCTGGCCAAAGCTGTCACATCCGCGCGTCCACCAATCGTGTGCGCCACTGACTCCAGATTACCGCTTTCTTCACATCCTCGCGCGGGAAGAAGCGATGGCGAAGGATGCAGTCAGCGAGGCGGAGGCGCGCGGCGCACGAGCGGTCCGAACCGTGTGTGTGGTGGGATGGCGTGGTATGTGTTGCAGTACAGTGGTGGTAATCAAAAATAAAGAAAGAAAGAAACGAATGACTCAAAGTGTCGCAGGCCCAAGAATCAATAATCCCTCTAACAACGTTTGGCTAAAATACATTACTTCAGAAAATCACTACGGAACTTAATGTGGTTGCGAATTTTCCACAGCCTAACATACCCTCCTCGCCTTTTACAGACATCGTCCGGTCTCAAATACCGTGTGCCATCATGTGTAGTTTTCCGCTAGAGTTTAACATACGGATCCCCTGAGTGCGACCTTCATGTATTCGGTCCCCAAATCTAAATAACCTGAGGCTGAATAATAACTAAAAACCCACCACACGACAATTAATAAATTGCCGGAGCAGACAATCATGCCGGGGCGCACTCATATTTACAATACAAATTTAACGACTTAACCTTACAATTGACACTTAAACCATGGCCCGATCAATGGATACTCTGCGGAATAGGCAAGAGAGTCAAAGAGAACGGCGCACGGGCCGCCACTCAGCCCGGTGTTGTAGCTGCCAAAGGACAGTTCTTGGCAGTGCACTGTTGCCTTGCTTGACTGGGCACATGGCAATGAACAGAGGGGGCATAAGCAAACTGAACGGCAAAGAACCATGGCTGGCATGGCATGGCAAAGGTGAACAGTTAAGGCTGGCATGACAAAGTCGTGTATGCACATCAGCGCAGTGAACTGGCCGGCACAGGCCTTGCAACAAAAACAGCCGTCGACGATCGACCGGACACAGGCATTGCAGAAAACAGCTTCAGAGATCCGGCCGTAAGGCCTGCGCGAAAACAAGTAACAGCTTGCTGATGAAAGTTCCCGCCTCTTGCTTGCGGGATTGTTGGAGGGAGTGCGGTGGTTGTGGCCACACGGAAGGCGGATTCAGAACAACCTTTCTACGGTTCCACTCCTAACCTACTGCTTTGCCTGTCTGTCTATACCACTCCCTATTTTGTAAACAACCCAATTGTAGCTCAAACTAATTTTTGTTGTTTTATGTTTATTCAATACAACCGATAAATTCGTAGCCCTAACCCCTTTACTGCTGTCGGGTCTAACCTACGTCCGCCATAGCCTACTCCCAACCTCTACTTCCCTCCCGGAGGAATAGAGAGCTAGGTCTGTGTCGAGTGCCTGCAACTCAAGCCTCAGATGCTTCCCGATCTCCAGCGGTCTTTAACCATGGTGTGTCCAGCGCCCACAACGTGAGCGAAGGTGAATGATGGTGGGAGGGTATCTCCTAATCTAACCTAACCATTTAACCTTAACTAACGGGGCTTTCAAAAAGCGCCTCTGCTTAAGCTATGGTTCTAAGACAACCGATTCCGTCGCTGTGTTGTGTCCGACAATTTAGGGCGCGCCCCTTATCAATTTGTCTTCCGTCCCTCTATCACGAGTACGATGGCTGGGACGCGCGGCCCTTGGCAGCACTACCCTCTGCCGATTCGCTCCAACGATGGCACATCCCGGGCACTAGCAACTGCCTTATCCGGCCTACCAGCTCCTAATAGCAACGGGGAGTTGCCCTCCATGGCAACTCCCCTGAAATACGGCTCTACGGTGGCAAGGCTGTTCTCGGCCCCTTCGGGGTCACCGTTAAACCACAATAACTGCCACTGAGGGCTAACGGCCTCCGGGCCCCCGATCTGCGTGCGCACCGTGGCCGACTTACGCATCGCCGCTCCATGGGCCCCTTGGACACGGCCAACTACCCGGTGCCCGGGGGTACCACGCTTCGTCCACACGCCCAGGCCCGTCAACAGGTGCTCTCTGACCCTCCAAATGGGTATGAAGGGTGGGAGCCTACATTCCCACACAACAACAAAGACTCTCCATTTTGTCATTTAACGAACGCCACTACCTCACTCTAACACTGACCGGGTCCTTGCGGGAGTCCTCTCGCCCCATCTACGTCATGGCACACATGCATCCCATCCTTCCATACCTCAACAAAGCTGGCCTCACTCAACACAAAGCACATGTTTCCCACTCAAAATCACAACCTTCAAACATCACATTCGCTGACTCTGCCATCCTGCTGACTACGTCCCCTAACTTACAGTCGTGCTCCCATGTCGTGCCTTAAACTATAGCACTTCCTTTTATCTACGTACTAGCTCGTCACAACATCAAAGTAGTCACTGGTCCAAATCTCTACAAAATGCATGTTCCCTCCTAAATTGACTACAATACCTCTACAGCCATTCCAACGGGTTATCCATGAGGACTTATCCCTGCCCATGAAGTTCGTTAGCTAAGCTAACCCTTCCCTAACTAGTTCATCTGGCCCTGCCAAGGGGTCTTCCGCTCCTTTGCCCAGGGAATCCTGTTCAACAGGAAAAGCGAGGCTTGCTTTTGTTAAAAATTTTCCCATTCCGGCAGTCCCAGCGCGGAACTTTCGCAGCTCGCGCACTTTTGCATTGCCGTGAACGTCATGCAGCTGCACGTGATTACTTGCGTCCCTCTTGGACGGTACTTATTTCGCAGGGATACCCTCTGCCGATTCAACCACTGCGCCATGACTGTCACCCTGCGCAACTGCACCAAAGCAAACCTGCACCGAGGGGCTTACGCCGCGAACCATTGTCTCCGTTGGAGTTAACAAATCTGCGTGGAGAACCCGTCGTAATTCAAATCCGTATCCTGCCTAAATTATTAAAGGTAATGAATTTTGTCGTTCGGGGATTCGCAAAGTCAACCGCTGGCGTTTCCGGACCGGGCTTCACTCCCGCAAGCGAGCACGTGGCGGCCTCGTGCGTTACACGGCCCGAACCTCGCGCTCGCTGCTGGGTGAACCCGGCACGGTCCCCGAAACAGCTACGGCCGCTACCCGGCCCTTGTCTATTTGTTGCCGTCGTCTCCGTCGCCATTCCACCCACGCACACCTGCGTGTTACGACGC
>CM068965.1:62339348-62353743 GCA_035128595.1 Eptatretus atami | reverse complement strand
TCACTTTCTCATGCCAGT
The DNA here is from genome assembly GCA_035128595.1 of Eptatretus atami. Taxonomy (NCBI): domain Eukaryota; kingdom Metazoa; phylum Chordata; class Myxini; order Myxiniformes; family Myxinidae; genus Eptatretus; species Eptatretus atami. Next base: position 62,353,725 of record CM068965.1, on the reverse strand, counting down.
CCTGTGGATTTTTTTTTTCCTTTCTATTTGTATCCACTCACTCCTCCTTATTCCCTTACACCCCTCTTCACCTATTACTATATTAACCCATGTTTCCCTTCTCTGCATGCAACTGGTTTTTTTTTTTTTTTTTTTTTTTTTTTTTTTTTTTTTTTTTTTTTTTTTTTTTTTTTTTTTTTTTTTTCTTTATTCTTCTATTTTCGCCTCTCTGATTTTATACCTTTGTTTGCTACAACCCCCCAAGGTCTTTATGCACCCCCAGGATGCCCCTGCTCCCTGCCACCCCTGGCCGCTTGCCCTTTACTGCCAAAGGGAAACTTACCAGCCAGGGCATGTGGTCTGTATAAAACTGATTCTTTTGTTCTCGTTCGGAGGGAACGCTGCTTTTTGAATCCCTTCATTCTTCCATTTTTGTTTTTGAAAGCGGTTTCCGCCAGGTTGGCATTGTGCACTTCTTTTTATTTTTTCCTTTTGAAGGAAAGGCCAAGATTTTCGGAAGCTTTCTCACTCTCATCCGTCTAACCCTCTTGCCTCTGCACGTCTTCTCTTCTCTCCTTTTATTACCCTCATGGCGAGTCCTTCCTGACAACAACGAGCAAGATCGATTGCTGAGAAGTTCACTTGTACTTTTTTGGTTTGGAATACCCAGGAATCATTACGCTTTGCTGTTACCACCTGTTCTTTTTGTGCTACCTATTTTTTTTCTCCTCTCCATGCAAGATCGAGGTCATGCTGGAGAGGTGACGGAGTGACATGGTTAAAAGGCAATAAACTGATAAGTGGTGGTGTGGAGGACTAGTTGGACAAGTAACAAACAGCGAGGGAATGAACAGACGGGAGTATATATGGAGAGAGAAGAGAGAAGAAAGATACAGTAGCTGCAAAGAAGATAGCTTGGTTAGTAGGATTAATGGGGTAATAAGATTCTGGATAAGTATGGAGGATGAGATGGTCGTTCACCACCTGATTGAAGCCCTGGAGGGAAGAGCAGGTATTGAACAGCCTCTGGAATGTGGTTACACAAACAAAGAAAAGGAACTGGAGATGGGGAGTGTAGTAAGCCTGGATTTTGGGAGTTCATCAGGATGGGGTAATTGGAAGAACACATTGCATCCTGAAAAACCTGTGGAGGGTCAGAGGGCTGATAGAGCAGAGGGAGTCAGACCAGAACCAGAGGAGAGATGGTAAGAAACAAAGGCCATAAACCTGTCTATGATGTGAGAGCAAGACGCCTTGTGCTTCGGCCTCGTTTCAGGAGATGCTAACACTGTTCCTTGGCACTATCATCTTTCTATGTTACGTCTCTCCTCCAGGCAAGGGAGGTATACGAGTATTGTTTGTCCTCTGACTTTTTTCTTCTTTCCCCAAAACTACAATTTTACACCATTTCTGCTTTTCTTGGCTAATCCTCTTCAATTTGGAAACATGGTAACTTGGAACAATCTACCGAGCCATTTTTATTTTTCTGATGTAGTCCCACCCCAACCCCATCCATCCATCCATCCATTGGGACCATACTCTGTGCAGAGCGGTTGGTGCTGCCTAAACAGTCTCCTTGGCTATTTGGGTACAACATGGATGGGTCACCACTCCGACACAGTATACCAGCATGCTGGCACTCATTTTGCCAACCTCGGAAGGGTGACAGGCCGAGTTACCCACCTGGTATTAATTCAACAGCTGAGCGGGATTTGAATCAGGACCATAGGATCCCAAGCCCATCCCCTCCAAACGTTCAATTGTAACAGGTCAAAGTGTGAACACGAAAAATTACACATGCCCATTCCATTGTAATTGAATCGATAGGGATGAAAGGTGGCAAAAAACAGCCAAATTTGGATACTTAGACTGATTGGATTGGAGGTGTGTTTGGGGATAAAACAGTGGTCAAAGCTCAAAAATTGGTCACAAATTATGGTTTTTGGCTTGCCATGCCTCTTTATTTTAACCAATGTACACAAGAATTGTCAAAATGATAACTTTAATACCACAGTCCGGCCGAACGTAGTGTAGCTAGACATTGCCTGATGGTTCTTTTTGATTTTACATGGGTCAAAGGTCAAAATGATTGTAAAATTCTGATTATTGGTATGCCAGCCTTCCTGTTTTAACCAGTGCAGACAAGACCTGGCACAAACATATTTTGCCTCAGCCCAGACTAATGCAGGGAGATATTGATTCCGGTCCGGTGCTTCCTGTTTAATTTCACAGGGAGCGGACATGAAGATGGTACCTCGATTCCAACTTTGAAGAGGACTGACTCAGTAATAATGGGATGGTGTTTTTGATTGTAATTTTTGGAAATATAGAAAAAATAAACAGGTAAAATGATGGCTCCCCTCCCTGTAGAAAAGAAACATAAGGAAAAAACATCCTTTTTTTCAACGGCCTTTACTATAAGTTCTGCTCTCAACAGCAGAAATCAACCAATTTCAGAAGTGAAATTAATGAAGGTTCAAAACGTGTTTTCTGTATTATCGGTCACTGTTATGCTTTTGTTGTTGTCAAGCTCATTTCTGTAGATGTGTATATTATTTTTCACAGTTTTTATTTGCTCAGACATGAATTTTGCAAGTATAAAAACAAAACAAATGGTGTCCATCCACCATTGAGCAATGCAAGGATACAGGGCAGCAATCCAAAAGTTATTGTCTTCGAAGGTATTTTTGTGCCCTCTTTCATTATTACTGATCTTTACAATTTTATTTCCCCCCCCCCCCCCCCCCTTGTTGTCCAAAAGGTTGGAGAGGCGCATCAAGCTTGCCAATATGGTCAACTTCCCACTAAACAGTTTGGACATGACACCACATGTTGTGCGACGCAGTCAGAGCACCTGGACACTGCTGTCACAAGGTTCACCATGGAGACGGCCTCAGGGGCTCGGCGGAGACCCTGAGGACTACCGCTACGATCTCTATGCTGTTTGCAACCATCACGGAAGCCTGCAGGCTGGACATTACACAGGCATGTTCAATAATTTTGCATCTTTGCAGTGGCGGATCTAGAGGGGGGGTTGCAACCCCCCCAACCCCCTCTAGATCGCCACTGTCTTTGGTCTTTTACAAGATCTGGTTTGTGTCATATGACATTTTGATGATTATGCGATCATAAAAATCATCAGAACAAGACCAATGATGACAGGTTGTTATAAAAAGAAATTTTAACTTTGTTTTCAACTTAATTTTTTTTCTTAATTTCCTTTTCTCTGAGGTATTCAATTACTTGTAAATTCCTAAATACGATTTGTAAATTGAAATGCAAACATCCTCCTTTATCCTGATCACAACGTACCTGGTTTATTTACACAATGTGTCCCAAAAGTCACTGTGCACGAGAACATACGAACAGAATTTTGAAGAAGTAAAATAATTAATTTTACCTTTACAAAATGTGTTGAAAATGGCAATGACGTGCACGGCAGACAAGCATCTACACGTCCCTGCATATTCCTTGAAGGCACGCATCAACTCAGCTGAGAAATATTGTTGATGAACTTGGTGTTTACTTCCTGGGTTCTTGAAGACTGTGGGGATTATCTTTATAAACAGCGCCTTTCATTGCTCCCCAAAGATAAAAGTCTGGAGGTGAAAGGTCGGGGATCTCGGTGGCCAAATGTCCTTGAAATTAGTCTGTCTGCAAACGCGTTGCAGAGCAGTGTCATGGAGCCCCGAGCAGTGTGTGCAGTGGCACTAGCCTGTTGGAATATGCACTGCTAATTTCATCTTCCTTCAGCTGCTTTAATGAAAGGGTAAAGAATAGTCGCAATAGCATTCTGAGTTGATCATCTGGTGGAAAAAAAATGGCCAATTATCCGCTTACATGATATGGCACCACCACACATCCTTCACATCATACAACGGTGACGCCAATATTTCATGCGGATTTTCTGCTGACCAAATATGGCTGTTTTGGCTGTTTACATAGCCAGAATTTGGTGAAAACTTCTGTGAAAACTTACAAACTGATTTCCTCGGGCTTCTTGATGTAGAACCGATACCGTTAACTTTCTCATCTGATAACCTGAAGGCCTGCCAGGCCACGAGGCGTTCGCAACTGAAGCAGTCTTACGAAATTGGATTTAACTCCCGTACAGTGTTACAATGTGAAACATCACACTGTCAGAAAACTTTTCTGCAAGCTCCTGTCTTACCCTCTCAGTATATTCACCTTCACTACAAGAACAATATTCCACCTAAAAACCTCGTGCCTCAAGTGGAAAACCACTTTAAACCGAATCCACTTCCCTCTCAAAATCAACTGGCTTACAACAATGCGAATGGCTGACAGGTACTAACATGTTGCTTACGTTATACCCACATCAAACGTCACGTCAGCCATTTCTACGTATTAACTCGGGCTGCTTTTCATGATTTATGTAGAATTTGCGGAGGTACACAGTGACTTTTGAGACACCTTGCATAACGAGAAACACACGCTTCCTCTGTGAGCAGCCTGCGATGAGTGGTTGGCAAATATATTTTGCGTAGTGGCTAGTAAACCCTTCCACCCCCTGTCTCCAGCAAGGGTTAGTAAACCACTCTCACTGTACCACATGTACAGGTGGGAAACATAACACATCTTCCCCCCTCCCCCTCTTGGTGCGGGGGGTGGGGATTTTTTTTTTGGTCTCCATGACCTGACTGGGTACCCAGGCATGCAAGTTGGTGGAGATTAGCCCAGCCATGTTCTTTTTTTTTTGATTTTCAGACGTACACACACGCATATACCCACAGAAAAATGCCTTATTTTATATATTATGTTACGTGGAAAGTGGTGGGGGGTGTAACATGGTTCGTGTGTTTTGAGTAGGTTAGATTGCAATGTAACAGGTACCTGTGAGAATAAGTCGTTTTATTACAAGTGATGCTGAGGAGGCAGCACATGTAATTTATAGACAGGAGAGTCAGAGTAATATAGTATGTGTAACACCTCTTGTTTGTGGGCAGAGCCAAGTGAGGACTTCTTGTCATGAAAAGCATGTCACACGTGTGTGAATCCATCTAGATCTCTCTGGCGCTCATGGCAACGTATTGTGTTGTGAAGCCGGAAGTGGCAATGTATTATTTTTATTGGTGCTGACCCATGGGCAAATGGCCCAGAGGAGGACTCTGTCACAGAGGAAGAGGAGGATGAGAAGTGACCTCGGGAGACAGAAGAACTCCACATGCACGGAGTGCAACAGAAGCAAAAGGGGGTGAGAAAAGACCTGAGGGGTCATTCCGTGCCAACTCACCGAAGGGTCCCCAGTCACTCAGATTTGTTTGGAAAATTCTTAAATGTAGATCTATATGGCTCTACACCACCTGCAAAAGATTAGCTTTCAATTCCTCATAGTTTAAAAAATATCTATCTCTAGAGACCTTTGAAATTTGCCCTAAAAATGCCAAATGTGAAAAACGCATTTTTTTCCAACTTCAGTGGCTTATAATTTTATAATGGAAACCTCTAGAAAGCTAATATTGCAAATATTTACTAATTGGCATCCAAATTTTTCAATTATGGCATCAGATAGCTTCTGGGATGCATATTTCTCACTCTATAGGAAGCTAAAAATGGCTTTTTGGCCAAAACGAGCTAAAATAAGGTGAAACTATAGGAGCCCTCTTGAAAATATGGAACAACTTAGAATTTCTTCCTCATAACACAGTGATAGGGTCATTATCTATCCATAGATACATTTTTCTGGATAATAGTTTGGTGATGAATTATAAAAGTTTTAACATAAGCCCTTGCCTCGAGGGCTCTAAAATGGACCAATTTTGTCCCCTGGTTTGACTATGTGGCTAGGGGTTTAGGATCTTCATTTTTTTTCTAAAGATTGCCTCATATAAGATGTGTTCTACTGACCGAATAATTTTATCTAACGCCCATGGCTTCATATTAAAATAATTTTTATTTACATGCACGTTTTTTTATAATTATTCACTTTTTTCATATTCAGAAGTTTTAAAATCTTAAATGGAACTATCCAGGAAAGAGTTATGCAGAATTTATAAACTGGTATACAAAATTTCAGATTGTGGCATCAGAATGTCTCTAGAAGCACATACTCCTATAGTTTCACCTTATTTTAGCTCGTTTTGGCCCAAAAGCCATTTTTAGCTTCCTATAGAGTGAGAAATATGCATCCCAGAGGCTATCTGATGCCATAATTGAAAATTTGGATGCCAATTAGTAAATATTTGCAATATTAACTTTCTAGAGGAGTCCATTATAAAATTATAAGCCCCTGAAGTTGAAAAAAAATGCGTTTTCACATTTGCCATTTTTAGGGCCAAATTTCAAAGGTCTCTCGAGATAGATATTTTTTAAACTATTAGGATTGAAAGCAAATCTTTTGCATGGTGGGTAGAGCCATATAGATGTACATTTAAGATTTTTTTCCAGCAAAATCTGAGGAGGTGACCTGGGGAGGTTTTTGAAATTTAGGTGAGTTGGCACGGAATGACCCTGAGAGAAAGCTCAGAGGAAGAAAGCAGCAACCTCAAGAGACAGGAGAACTCCAAATGCACGGAGTGCAAAGAAAGCTTTGAGAAGGAAGAAGAAGGGCCTGGAGACAGGATAGAAGGCAAACCAGGAGGACGCATGTGAAAAGGACAGAGAGTTACGAGGGCTGGTTGAGGGACTGATCGTCGCTGGCTCTCCTCCTGGTTGGCTTGTCTCATCTCTGGCTTACTTTGTTTTTTTAGACTCAATTCATCATTGGCTCTTGTTGTCTTGCTTCTGGCTTCCAGAATGGGCTGCATATCGCCTTCCACCCTGCACATTACAGACAATGGGAAGACCGCACCTGCTAAATTTAATGTTTGTGAAAAGTGTTTTCTGTGGCACATAGAGTGGGTTATGTTTCACTCTTTATTTTTATTCATTGTATATAAGTTTGTGTATTCCCATCTACTTCTTTGTGCCTTTTGATCCACTTGGTTTGTTACAAACAGCTCGTCTCGTGCACCTTTTCCCTCATTTATTCATTATAAATATTTCCTTTAAAAGGGAAGACAACGTGGTTTGTGCGATCTGCATCCTGTGCATGTACCATCAAGTTCAGCTCATTTGGCGACATTGGGGAGCGGTAAGTTGTAGGATAATTGACGCAGTGCAGTCAGAGACCTTTTGGCCATTTTTCAGGATGAAAGGTCCCGGTGCCGTGGCATACTTTGTTAACGGAGCCTCAGACATGACTAATGTATATCTTCTTCTTCTTCTTCTTTCGGCTGCTCCCGCTAGGGTCGCCACAGCGGATCATCCGTATGATCCGCATAGTGATTTGGCACATGTTTTACGCCGGATGCCCTTCCTGACGCAACCCTGGTCGCCACAGGGATATGATACACCTATTTTAACCGGGGTATACACCGGCCCAGTATACTGGTACTCATTTCGCCGACCTCGGAAGGATGACAGGCTGAGTCAACCCCCTGGTGTATTAATTCAGTGGCCGAACGGGGCTTGAACTCAGGACTCTTGGATCCAAGCGCGTGCCCTAACCACTGCGCCAACACCAGGCTTATGACTAATGTATATTATATATATATATATTATATATTATATATATATATTACTGCATATATATGTATATATGTATGTATATATATGTATATATATATATATAAATATATATATATATATATATATATATATATATGCAGGGGGCTGCAAAAGTAGGCATACAGTAAGGTTTATAGTGGAGTTTGTGAAGCCGGGGGCAAACAGTTTGAACATTTGAGGATTAATAGTTTATTATTGATATGTTTATTATTGGTATGTTATTATTGATATGCTTGTATAATTAATAAATATGTTTTGTGCGACATTTTGTTTTTCATTACTGTATACCTACTTTTGCAGCCCATATATATATATTATATATATATTATATATATATATTATATATATTAATATATATATATTATTATATATTATATTGTTACGGCTGTGGAAATTCGCAACCACCATTCAGGTCCCGTAGGTAGGTATTTCTGAAGTACATGTGTAGTTAGCCCCAAACCGTTGTTTAGAGGGAATTAATGTGATTCATTCGGGCTGCGACACTTTGAGTCAGTCGTTTTCTTTCTTTTTCTTTATTTTTTAACCAACCACGTCTGAACCACAACCACGCCATCCCCACCACAGCGCCGACCGCGCTGCGGCCGCGCCGCCTCCGCACTCTGCGCGACTGCATCTTCGCCATCCGCCATTTCTTTCCGCGCGAGGAGTGTGACAGAAGCGGGGTGGGCAGCTGCGCCCGATTGGTGGACGCGCGGTGTGACGCGGCCAGGGAGGAGGAACGCCCCTCTTCGAGACCTTTCTCGAAGTGCCTCGAAGGGGGGTGGAGCAAAGAACGGGCGGAGCAACAGGGCGGAGCTCCGTGGTATAAAGGACACCGACGGAGAGGCTCAAAAAGGAGGCTGTTCACGAGCGCTGACTTCCCTGTGCCGGTGGGCCGACGAACTGCGTCTACACGGCCGGGTGCAAAAAGCTGATGTGGGAGCGATTTTACTGGCGATAATAAAGAAGCTGACCTATGATGAAGACTTCAACGTTGAGAATGAGCTTCCTGATGTTCCTGATCTGCAAAAAGCTCTCGTCTTTTTCCCCCTTGTTCGTGGAGCTGGTGAGCGGAGCTGTGAGAGTCGTCGAGTCGCAGTAAGGGACGGCGAAGAGAGCGGAGCTCGGAGTTGAGGTCGTGGGAGAAGGGCTCGACGGCCGCACCAAGGGAAGTCCTTTGTTCTTTCGGGATTTATTTGTGTGGAACTTGCTGTTGGCACCGTCTGTGAAGTAGAACTGTTAAGTGCTGCCGTGTGTACGCGTTAGTCGGAGTTAACTCTGCGTCGTCGTTGCTTTGGTTTTATTTGATATGTGCATTTGTGATTACTGTATGGCTGTATATGTGTGCTTTACGTGTTTTGTGAATTAAATGTGCTTGCATGTTGAATGGTTCCCCGTTTCGCTGCGTCCTTTCCTTCGTTGAAACTCCATCTTGTTTCACATAAAAGGGTTCGTAGTGGGCGTGATACGCCCGATAATTAATTGGAACCGTCGAGGCCGACGATAACACCGCTCGGTTATCCCGATAGCACGGAACGGACCGCTTAAGCGGTTCGTGTCCGAAGTCGACCTGCAGCGAGGTGCGATCGCCCGGTTTACCATCCGCGTGGGTACTTAGGTAGGTCGAGTTTAGCGAACAACCCTATCCCACGCGGGTGGCCGATTGGCACGATCGTGGTGAGGCCGAAAGGCCCACCGTGACTGGCTCCCGGCGTTAGTCCAGGGTCACGACAGAATGTCCGTCCGGTGGGCGAGACGTGCCGCGATTCGAGTCACGTGGCCGTTCGCACGCCGGCGGGCGCGAATTCGCAACACTGGTGTCCGGGAGTGGGAAACAAACCCTCCCGCCTCCAAGCTAAATTCATGGGAATCGGTTCAGGGTGAGAGGGCGACCCCGATTCCCTCCAAATTACGAGCGATCTAAATTAAACCCTTACGAGAAGTAAGATGGAGTCTCAAGGCGAGCGGGTGCCAGGGATAGAAATGGATGTAGAATTTTTTAGAATCCATGGCTCAGGATGGAAACCCCGAGCAGGACATTGGTGTGCAGGAACAGTTTCCCCCCAAACGAACCCAGAGCCCAAAATGGGTGCGGCGGCGGCCGCGGTGTATGGCACCTCCCCTTCCCCCTCCACCAAAACCCCCGATCCTGGCCGAATCGGCTCAGCCGAGTGCACCCGACATGGCCCAGCTATTCGCCATGCTGGCAAAAATGAATGCGGATATAAACAACAAAATGGATGGAACACGCAACAAATGAACAAACAAATGGATACAAATACAAACGAAATAAAAACAAATGTGTGCAGGATGAATAATCAAATGAATGCGAATTTACAACAGGTGAAGAACGGAATGGAAACAAATGAAAGAAATGCGGGGTGAGATGCAGCAAATGGGCCGAAGCATGAAGGCAATAACAGGGAGTGCGTAATGGCGACGCCACGTGTGGAGCGAACGAGCTGGGAGGGGGTGCAATGGTTGTCAGGCCCGCAGTGGAGGTGGGTGAGGACAAAGTAATTCGGGGGACGTGTGGGCGAGGGTAGTGACGGAAAAGTGACGGTGACCGAGAGGGAAAAACTAATTGGGGTGACGAGAGACGTGCACGAGGGAGATAACAGGGAAGAGACGGAAAAAAAATAGTGGAGACACGGGAGATAGAGGGTGAATTGGACGGGGTTAGAGACGAGCACACACACATGGAGTTAGTGGAGGACGATGAGGGGGAGCTGGGGACTGGTTAGAGACCCGGTGTGAGCAGCTGGATGGCCTCCTCCAGGAACGAGGGGAGGGATTTTGCCCCTTGAAGCTGATCACGACCAGGTGAGTTCGGTCGGGTCGAGCGAGTTCGAGGAGGCGAGTGCTGCGAACGGGTGCACACGAAGCTTGGGGGGTATAGAGGCCCGAACCCCTTGTGGGGACACGAATCCCAGTGTGGTTGTCCCGGTGTGTGTGGTGCAAGGTGTGAGTGCGCCCCGTGTGGGAGTGAAACCCGCATGTGAGTGATGTGGTGGCAAGTGTGCCGAAGTGCGTGCCTCCAGCACGCGTGTGTGGATGAGGCACCGTGTGTGGAAGGAGCCGCATACGGATGATCCGCTGTGGCGACCCCTAGCGGGAGCAGCCGAAAGAAGAAGAAGAAGAAGATATACATTAGTCATGTCTGAGGCTCCGTTAACAAAGTATGCCACGGCACCGGGACCTTTCATCCTGAAAAATGGCCAAAAGGTCTCTGACTGCACTGCGTTCAATTATCCTACAACTTTACCGCTCCCCAATGTCGCCAAATGAGCTGAACTTGATGGTACATGCACAGGATGCAGATCGCACAAACACGTTGTCTTCCCTTTTAAAGGAAATATTTATAATGAATAAATGAGGGAAAAGGTGCACGAGACGAGCTGTTTGTAACAAACCAAGTGGATCAAAAGGCACAAAGAAGTAGATGGGAATACACAAACTTATATACAATGATGAAAAATAAAGAGTGAAACATAACCCACTCTATGTGCCACAGAAAACACTTTCACAAACATTAAATTTAGCAGGTGCGGTCTTCCCATTGTCTGTAATGTGCAGGGTGGAAGGCGATGATGCAGCCCATTCTGGAAGCCAGAAGCAAGACAACAAGAGCCAATGATGAAGTGAGTCTAAAAAAAACAAAGTAAGCCAGAGATGAGACAAGCCAACCACGAGGAGAGCCAGCGACGATCAGTCCCTCAACCAGCCCTCGTAACTCTCTGTCCTTTTCACATGCGTCCTCCTGGTTTGCCTTCTATCCTGTCTCCAGGCCCTTCTTCTTCCTTCTCAAAGTGCTTCTTTGCACTCCGTGCATTTGGAGTTCTCCTGTCTCTTGAGGTTGCTGCTTCTTCCTCTGAGCTTTCTCTCAGGGTCATTCCGTGCCAACTCACCTAAATTTCAAAAACCTCCCCAGGTCACCTCCTCAGATTTTGCTGGAAAAAAATCTTAAATGTACATCTATATGGCTCTACCCACCATGCAAAAGATTTGCTTTCAATTCCTAATAGTTTAAAAAATATCTATCTCGAGAGACCTTTGAAATTTGGCCCTAAAAATGGCAAATGTGAAAACGCATTTTTTTTCAACTTCAGGGGCTTATAATTTTATAATGGACTCCTCTAGAAATGTTAATATTGCAAATATTTACTAATTGGCATCCAAATTTTTCAATTATGGCATCAGATAGCCTCTGGGATGCATATTCTCACTCTATAGGAAGCTAAAATGGCTTTTGGGCCAAAACGAGCTAAAATAAGGTGAAACATAGGAGTATGTGCTTTCTAGAGACATTCTGATGCCACAATCTGAAATTTTGTATACCAGTTTATAAAATTCTGCATAACTCTTTCCTGGATAGTTCCATTTAAGATTTATAAACTTCTGAATATGAAAAAAGTGAATAATTATAAAAAAACGTGCATGTAAATAAAAAAATTATTTTAATATGAAGCCATGGGCGTTAGATAAAATTATTCGGTCAGTAGACACATCTTATATGAGGCAATCTTTAGAAAAAAAAATGAAGATCCTAAACCCCTAGCCACATAGTCAAACCAGGGGACAAAATTGGTCCATTTTAGAGCCCTCGGAGGCAAGGGCTTATGTTAAAACTTTTATAATTCATCACCAAACTATTATCCCAGAAAAATGTATCTATGGATAGATAATGACCCTATCACTGTGTTATGAGGAAGAAATTCTAAGTTGTTCCATATTTTCAAGAGGGCTCCTATAGTTTCACCTTATTTTAGCTCGTTTTGGCCAAAAAGCCATTTTTAGCTTCCTATAGAGATATGCATCCCAGAAGCTATCTGATGCCATAATTGAAAAATTTGGATGCCAATTAGTAAATATTTGCAATATTAGCTTTCTAGAGGTTTCCATTATAAAATTATAAGCCACTGAAGTTGGAAAAAAAGCGTTTTTCACATTTGGCATTTTTTGGGCAAATTTCAAAGGTCTCTAGAGATAGATATTTTTTAAACTATGAGGAATTGAAAGCTAATCTTTTGCATGGTGGGTAGAGCCATATAGATCTACATTTAAGAATTTTTCCAACAAAATCTGAGGTGACCTGGGGACCCTTCGGTGAGTTGGCACGGAATGACCCCTCAGGTCTTTTTCTTCACCCCCTTTTGTCTTCTGTGCACTCCGTGCATGTGGAGTTCTTCTGTCTCCCCGAGGTCACTTCTCATCCTCCTCTTCCTCTGTGACAGAGTCCTCCTCTGGGCCATTCTGCCCATGGGTCAGCACCAATAAAAATAAATACATTGCCACTTCCGGCTTCACAACACAATACGTTGCCATAGCTGGCCAGAGAGATCATGATGGATTTCACACACGTGTGACATGCTTTTCATGACAAGAAGTCCTCACTTGGCTCTGCCCACAAACAAGAGGTGTTTACACATACTATATTACTCTGACTCTCCTGTCTATAAATTACATGTGCTGCCTCCTCAGCATCACTTGTAATAAAACGACTTATTCTCACAGGTACCTGTTACATTGCAATCTAACCTACTCAAAACACACGGACCATGTTACACCCCCCACCACTTTCCACGTAACATAATATATAAAATAAGGCAATTTTCTGTGGGTATATGCGTGTGTGTACGTCTGAAAATCAAAAAAAAAAGAACATGGCTGGGCTAATCTCCACCACATTTTGCATGCCTGGGTACCCAGTCAGGTCATGGAGACCAAAAAAAAAATCCCCCCACCCCCCGCACCAAGAGGGGGGAGGGGGGGGAAGATGTGTTATGTTTTCCACCTGTACATGTGGTACAGTGAGAGTGGTTTACTAACCCTTGCTGGAGACAGGGGGTGGAAGGGTTTACTAGCCACTACGCAAAATATATTTGCCAACCACTCATCGCCAGGCTGCTCACAGAGGAAGCGTGTGTTTCTCGTATATGCAAGGTGTCTCAAAAGTCACTGTGTACCTCCGCAAATTCTACATAAATCATGAAAAGCAGCCCGATTGTTAATACGTAGAAATGGCTGACGTGACGTTTGATGTGGGTATAACGTAAGCAACATGTTAGTAACCTGTCAGCCATTCGCATTGTTGTAAGCCAGTTGATTTTGAGAGGGAAGTGGATTCGGTTTTAAGATGGTTTTCCACTTGAGGCACGAGGTTTTTAGGTGGAATATGTGTCTTGTAGTGAAGGTGAATATACTGAGAGGGTAAGACAGGAGCTTGCAGAAAAGTTTTCTGACAGTGTGATGTTTCACATTGTAACACTGTACGGGAGTTAAATTCCAATTTCGTAAGACTGCTTCAGTTGCGAACGCCTCGTGGCCTGGCAGGCCTTCAGTGTTATCAGATGAGAAAGTTAACGGTATCGGTTTCTACATCAAGAAGCCCGAGGAAATCAGTTTGTAAGTTTTCACAGAAGTTTTTCACCATATATCTGGCTATGTAAACAGCCAAAACAGCCATATTTGGTCAGCAGAAAATCCGCATGAAATATTGGCGTCACCGTTGTATGATGTGAAGGATGGTGTGTGGTGGCCATATCATGTAAGCGGATAATTGGCCCCATTTTTTTTTCCACCAGATGATCAACTCAGAATGCTATTGCGACCTAATTCTTTACCCTTTCATTAAGCAGCTGAAGGAAGATGAAATTAGCAGTGCATATTTCCAACAGGCTAGTGCCACTGCACACACTGCTCGGGGCTCCATGACACTGCTCTGCAACGCGTTTGCAGACAGACTAATTTCAAAGGACATTTGGCCACCGAGATCCCCCGACCTTTCACCTCCAGACTTTTATCTTTGGGGAGCAATGAAAGGCGCTGT
>CM068965.1:62282328-62314828 GCA_035128595.1 Eptatretus atami | reverse complement strand
ACTCTTCTTTCTCTTTAACTCTCTCTTAAAACTCTCTCTTTAACTCTCCTCTTTCCTCTCTCTCTTTTCTTTCTCTCTTTCTTTCTCTCTCTTTTTCTTTTTCTCTCTCTTTTTCTTTCTCTCTCTTTTTCTTTTTCTCTCTCTTTTTCTCTCTTTTTTCTCTCTTCTTTTTCTCTCTCTTTGCCTTATTGCATGATCTTCAGACACAATAAGATTTTGTATCCACAGTCACTGTTTGGAAAGGTTTTATGACTGTGGGGTCAAAAACTCAATGAAAGATTGGGGTTCTTCGCCATGATCTGAATGGCCATTGTAACAGCACTCAGTGTGTGGAAAGAGTTCTTCAGATCTTTTACTCTCCCTGTCCTTCACAGTCGCAAGACCCTTTTGCTCCGTGTATGCGGTTGTTGTCGAAGTCGGCAAAGAAGGGTTACCTTGCCTACCAAGAACCACAACCACTTCGCCTTCCTGTGGTGGACAAGTAAATTGCCTCACAAAATTTGCACAAAGTGGTTGATAAATATATACCAAAAATTGTGCTTTCATAAAGGTACTCGTGGTAAAAAATAATAGATTTGTGCTTCCAGCATAAGATTAATTTTGAAAAAAGAAAATCTATTTGTCAATATTAGCCTGACTTGTATGGCCATTTGCCAACCTGTGTGTAACATTACAAGCTTGTATGGTGCAGCATACTGGGTGGAGTTAGTAAACATAGTGTGAGGAAACCTGGCATGGCTTGCTTTTCTCTTGCGGTTTTATAAGTTGTAAGTTTGTTCTGTTTATTTATTTATCGCTTTATCTTCCCCCTTGTCAAAGCCGCGGTTGTGCATCTTCCCCCTGTCCATTGCCGAGTGTTTCTCCCTTGTCCCTTATCTCCCTCCTCCCCTGTCCCCACCGACTGGCGGGAGGGAGGCGACCTTGAAGATGCTCAGCATGGCTGCATCTTTAGCACACATTTAGGATGCGATCATGGAGGCACCGGCCCTGTAGAATTTGGTGCAAAACAGACAACCAGACGAGTGAAAAACAATAAACGCTCCCACCTTCGGTGCGTGGAGGTGTACTATTTGCAAGGACAGAGTTATAAATGACGACACAGAATAAATTATTCTTTGAAAACAAAATATAGATTAAAGATTGTTGGAATATTTTTTCTCGAAGGCCTTTAAATTTAAGTTAAACGTATGTTTGAAATGAAAATGAAATCCCTTTTGAGAAATTCTGGATGTCCATTGATTTACCGTTTCCCTCAATCACAGCAACCGCCAGCACTTTCAATTGAAGAGCACGATCATGCTCATGCTCCACGTGCTCCAAAACCAATCTTCAAAGAGCAAGTTTAGCACACGCTGATTTCCTGACCAAAAATTACCAAATCATTAATGGCACGTAGGAGAAGTACACAATTTAACTAATGACCAAGAGAAACTATCCGTGTTGTCAATCGAAGCGGAACCCGGTGATAAATTACTATCTGTAAATTATAGTTGCTAGATACCCTCCTCTCCCCTCCTGCCACCCTGGAGGTCACCAAAGCCAAACCCTAAAACTCCACTGAAGTTGAAAATCCACCCTCCCACACTTATCAGGTTGGTCCACAGATTATTTGCCATCTCATATAAATTTACCTTGCTCACCCAATCCTAAGTCGCGTAAACAAGGCTCTAAGTCCCATTTTGACCTCCCAACTGACAACTGATAACTGATAATTCAAATAAATACAGTAAAACCCCAAAACTGACACTGTTCACTTACACCAATGTTAGTTTATCTCGTTAATAACTGTCCTTGCCGCCTTTTGTTGGTTGGATGGGTGCCCAGCGATGCCAATGGAAGTGATGCATCTTTTGAGGGATTACAAGTGCAGTCCCTGAAATGTATATTATTTTTCCATAAGCAGAAACATAAGCGTTTGCACAGCTTGTGACATGTGCTACACAAGCAGAATATAACAAACAAACAAATTGGCACTTTCGGTAGCTATTTGGTTGAACTCTGCATGACAGAGGTAATATTGATACCCTGAGCCACTTTCCGACGTCCGTGCCGGGACTGAAAAAAAACGGTTTTGTTTTGGGCAAGGGGGGCCAGGGTTTTAAGGGGATTTAACACTGCCAAATTTAACCCCCATTGGTTTGCGGTTTTTGCATTTAAAAACAAAAAACAAAACAAAAATAAACTTGCGGATTGATGCACAAAAAAGGCAGCTGAAATCGAGCCCGGTAAATGATGAATTATTTAATGTAATAACCTGGAAGGTGTAGTCCCTTTAGAATCCCTTCATTATAAAAAGAAGGAAAATAGGCCACTGACCTGTAAGCTTATCTGAGCTGGCTACATGTAACCCATATTTGGTAGCATTCTGATTGTGAGTGGGTTGAGAAGAAGGAGGGTTTTTTGAAGGAATTTTGAGATTGTTTCCCAAACAATTATTACGTCGCCCGCCATTTTGACACACTATTGGTCACGTGATCGGCATGCCTCTGCCATTTAACACCAGTCCCTTCCTGATATTAGTAACCCAAATTTGGTAGCATGCCTGACTGGTGGTCTCTGCAAGAAATAACATATGTGAAGTAATTATGTTGATTTTACTATTTATGATATTTTTTTCTAATTTATGTGATCAGCTAAGTCAGCCATTTTGACACAATTCTGGGCATGTGATTGTCATGTCTCCACATTTTATCACAGTACCGCTGTCCTAATATTGTAACCCAATTTAGTAGCATGCTGACTGGTGGCGTTCTGAAGAGGACGTTTTTTTTAAGGATATTTATGCCATTTTAACCAAACATGACTGTCGGCCATTTTGATACACTTCCGGTCATGTGTTCGCATTGACCCTCGCAATTTATATCCCTGCTGCGCCTAATTGTTTTGGGTTTGGGTGCGTTTTGGTGGTTGGTGGTTTATTTGGTTTTGGTTTCTTGGGGTTAATCCAAATTTGGGAGCATTCTGACTGGTGGGTCTGAAGGAAGAGATTTTTTGAAAGCAATTTACTAAGTCCGCCACTTTGACCTACTTAAATAAAGTCACATGACCTGAACAAGCTTTGCAATCCCAGTTACCAAGTCAGGAACAGAACCTTGCTGCCAAATTTCAGCCGGAATCAGCCAGTGGTTGGCCGGAGAGTCGAAATAGGATACAGCGTGAATGGGTGCATGATGCAATACCTTCTCTGGAATTTTCAAATTCCAGAAAAAGCTAAACAATAGCACCACCTGGAACCTGTAGCTTATCTGGGCCCGGCCTTAATTGTTGTAACCCAAAATTTTGGTGCATTCTTGACTTGTGGGTCCGAAAGAAGAATATTTTTGAAGGAATTTACACGATTCACCAAAATTTGCTCAGTCCGCCATTTGACATGCTTCCGATTCACGTTGATTGGCATGACCTCCACAATTCAACATTATGACCCTGTGATAATTTAAAAAACAATTTCGGTAGCATTCTGATGGTGGGTCTGGCAGAAGAAGATTGTGAAGAATTTATTTGGTTGCAATTTTTGAAACCTACTTTACAGTTACGTGGACCGGAACGAGGCTTACAATACCTGTTTTACCCAGTCAGGAGCGGAATCTTGCTGCCAAATTTCAGCCGATCAGCGCCAGCGGTTTCGCCGGAGAAGCAAAATTCGGAGACGAACAGACTGTTTGGTGCCACAATGACCAATTACCTTATCTGGAATTCAATTCCAAAAAAGCTATTAACAATAATTAAAAATAATATTTAATGAGTTCTTATACAAGGAACTTCAACACAGGAGAGGCCATTCGACCCATCAAGCCTGTTTGCCAATTGTGTCAATCTACGCGTTGTTTGTCTGTGACCTCTATCCTTTTTAAATGCTGATCATCAAGCAAGGAAGCAGGAATTACCATTTTTAAAAGTCTTTGGTGATAACTCGGCTGGTTTGAACGAACTCCAGATTCAGAGCAGATGCTCTAAACCATTATATCACGAGGTTTGGTTCGGTGGCAGTTATGGTGACCCTCATCAAGTTTGCTGGCTTATTCAAATCAAGGCGTGTTAATTGAAGTTGCTTTTGAAGACATACAGAGGCATGATTGATGAAACTGAAAGCCACAGTATGTTTAATCTTTGTTGTTCGGGAGATTGCTTTTAATAGGGAGCTTCTTGAAAAAAATTATTCACAATGCCCGTATGAACACTTATGGCACACAAATGTTCATATGAAACCTATTTGAATTCATGATCTGGTTTATATGGTTAAAAATTTGCCTGATGTCAAAGGAAAAAATATTCAGATAGTGTTCTTCACAAGGAAACCACTGAGCACCATGTACCATATTTAATACTGTCCATCTTCCTTTAGGAACTGGGAACGTTGTCAGGTTGCCATTTGGGTGTTGAGACCAACATCTTTACAGATGTTGTTGCACTTTGTAAACATTTAAGTTTAATTTGCCATACCAAGGGAGATTTTCATTTCTTGTCAAAAAAAAACAAGGGAGTTTAATTTCAATACTGTTTGAACGACTATCGAGGGAAGATGTTCGGAGTGAAATTTATGGTACAAGGTTGGTCGCGTTGCCAGGTAACGAAACTGAATAATAATTAATTGAAGATCTACTTGCTTATTGAATGCTTTTGAGGAGGTTGTTGTTTGGTATTTCTTTTTTTCCAACCGAACTTCATTTTTACCGTCCTTTGGGAATTTCCTAAAGAGTTAGCAACACCTCGTATATCTTCATGCACATTGTAGACCATTTTTTAGGGTCTGTGTTCTCTTTCTTTCTTTCTGAAATTCCTTTTGTCTGCCCCAAACCCTTGGTCGTGCTGCAGGGCACTGAAGCTCTGCCGACTTGGTGAGCACCCCATGTCAACTACTGATGGGAGTGGGGGATGAGGAACGGGAAGAGGAGGTAGTTTTTTCTACTTCTTAATTGGACAGCAAGGCTTTACCCAACTCTATCTTGCTGCTGCTTACAATAACCAGAGAGTTGGTGTTCAAAGACCCAATGCTCGCCTGTTTTATACATGTTTATCGTTTTTAAAATGACTAAGTCTAATTAATTTTTTTTATAAAGCATTTCAGTGAAGTCTGATCCAAATATTTAAAGCAATACGATATAGTATTTGGTATATGTAATCAGTAAAAATAGTGTGTAGATAAAAACATTAGAAAGGAAAAAAAACTTTAACGTTGATGTGCTACAAAAAAAGTGAAGTTCAAAACAGGTCAAAAATTAAAAAAAAATTGAAATTATTTTTTATTTTCAAACTACTACATCAATATATACCCCAAAGGGAAACCTCCATGCCAAATATCCAGCATCCTAGTACACATATTTAAATGAATGGCAAGCTTCTAAATAACCTGCCACCAAAAACTTTAACATTTTCACGCTAGACGCTGACGCTCACGTCGGGGGTATCGCTATAGCTCTCTGTTCTTCAACAGGCGAGCTAAAAATAGCTAGCCTCGCCTGGCTATGTGCACCTGTAAAGCAGATGTAGAATGTTACTACAAGCCCTGAAATAATATATAATACTGCATGTAAGGCCAAGTAAAATAAATTATTAGTGTTATCTTTCTGGGCTTTTTTCAAAAAAAAAAACGAGGAGGGGCAACATTACTATTTTTGATTATTTTTCCAGATTTTTAATGTTTTTTCCAAGATGGGCCACCACATCTGAAAATAACCTCAAATACCTGACCCCAACACACTCTGTATTGTGGGATTCACAAGTGGTATTAACCAGAAGGGACAAAAACATAGTTAAAACTTACGCTGTTGAAGGGCCATGTCAATTATTTTCTTATTTGTTTCTCTACTTAAGGTGCCTTAAGTTCAAAAACACCATTGATCGAGAGCAGCATGGTCCCCTGAGGTCTTTGAAAAGAATCCCGTGGAATAGTTTGTGTTGATTGGGAACATGGAAAAATGACATAGCATGACTAAAATCACATTAAAAGAGCAGTTAGCAAGGTCAAAAAGAGCCCCCCCTCCCCACTGTGTCGCCACCTGGCCGAGACCTACACGTAATCTAGTGTTGGCCACAAATAGTTATCCAATTGCATCACATCGTGCTTCTGCCAACACGCACACAAAATTGTTGTATGTAATTGCACGACTACCATGGCACAAACAATCTCAAATGAAAAAATTGGACCACTGGCCTGTAGCTTATCTGGGGCCCTGGCTAATGTATCCAAAACTTGTAGCTATTTTCTGCTGGTGAGTCTGGAAAGATTGTGTTGAAGGAATAATTGATTTGATTTTTGCCCCAAATTAAAAAAGGCTGCCATTTTGACACACTTCGTGGCCACGATGCATTGGCACATGCACATCTGTAATTTAACATCAGGGAACCCTGTCCTAATGTTTGTAACCCAAAATTGGGTAGCTTCTGATTTGTGGCTCTGGATTTCAGGTCAGATTGCAGATTAGATACTGTGACTTGCTACCGGTACATGTTAAACTGTCATAACCTGTTTCCATGTCGCGTGTTCGGGTTGGTCGTGACCCTTAACCGTCTACCCACCAGGTTTTCTGGTGAGGAGGTGTATGGATATGGACACCCAGCAGGGATTAAAACAAAACCTGTCAAAGGGTGGAGGAGCTCCTTGTGAGCCAACGCGGCATCCATATCTGTGCCCAACTGTGTCTGCAGGACGATCGTCCTGCGTTGTGTTACGATTTTTTAGGAGGTAAAAGTATAATTAATGGAGTTTCCTTGGTTGTTGCCTACGTAGTTTGTATGTGGCATTATTACTTTAGGCATCTTTTCAAGAGTAAATATCGGTACCACTGCGGTTAGCTAGAATTGCAAACAGCATTCTGGGCTGACAAGATGACCTTGAGGTACACACACCGCTTCTTAGCTGTCTAGCCTGGGGTTTGACTTCCACTGTTTCACAGGCAGGTAGGTTAGGTATGGAGCATGCGCCGGAGCAGCGCGTCACTGCGATCCATTTCTGCGTCCGCTTCTGCCATCCCCCAGGCTAGACTCCAGGGGCCTCCGTCTGGCCTCCCCCAGCATATGCCTGGGCCCATCCCCATCTCCTTGAGATGATGAGCAATTGCTGTAAACCACGATGCACGTGGTCGGCCCATTCGGCTCCACTCACGAGCTCCCTCGCTGAGAGAATCTGAGTGACCAGGATCGCGTCAGAAAATGAGTGGACATGTCCGTGAAGGTCTGCAGCTGATTTCACGGACTTCATGCAGGTAATAAAATCTCATTTGGTCTCAACCGCTCGTTCGACACAAAGTCCGCCAAGCCGATAGCCAAGGATTCTCAGTTGAGACCTGGTACCAAAGGATTAAAGAGCAGGTGCGGGTCACCAAACATGCTTCTGAAAATTTATCAAAATGATTATATGGCATTAATAGTCTATGCAAACTATTGTGGTTGCCTAACTGATTGGGAAAATTAATGAAATTTAACTCCGAAGTAGTTATTATCTTCGAGGCTGTTGAAGAAAACAGCCCACGTGACCATAAATGGATGTTGATGTCACGTCTCCAAAACAAGCGCAGACGCCCACTCGCTCATTGAAGAAGTGTCCGGTTCAGCGACCATTCTTTCGCTTTTGTTTGAGCTTGCAACTGTCTATATTATCCTTTTTTTATTTGAATTATTGTAGGACAAAGTTATTTGGATATTTGTGTACCATCATGCCTCGTACGTGTGCATCATGTTTTGCGAAAATGGCTGGAAAACGGGTA
This sequence comes from Eptatretus atami, assembly GCA_035128595.1. NCBI lineage: Eukaryota > Metazoa > Chordata > Myxini > Myxiniformes > Myxinidae > Eptatretus > Eptatretus atami. The sequence goes on along the minus strand of CM068965.1, from coordinate 62,307,125 downwards.
TATCGCTCCCACGATTCCTGAAGGAATCAAACATTCGCCCGGCAGTGGAAATAAGATTTGTACAAACAAAACGGGCGAAATTTTCCCCAAAGAATAACGGTAAGAGGACCCTTTGGATAGACTTGTCATTTGTGGTGACCTTTTCACAGCGAGGATTACGAAGGCATAAACACATTCGATCACCACTCTGTGAATATAGTTGTTGGTTGAACAAGTTCTCCAGATACTGCTCTGTCACAGAATCAATTGTGAGTTTAAGTGAGAAAAACTTGAAAAGTATTCTGAAGAGTACATGCAAAACACGCTAAATAAAACTTTCTGAAAAACACAAGCATGTAAAAAATTCTCAACAAAGCAATTATTGTGGTTTAAAATTACTTTATTACAAGCAATCAGCAATTGGTATTTGATTTCAAATTGTAAAAAATTGTATCAATTTCCACTTTTTTTTTCTAAATTTGGTTAGAATATTTCCCTATGAGGCTAAACATGTTTTGGGTATTTATATGCCACAACAGTCTCTTGAAAGTTGGGTTTGTTCTTAACTGTTCACTTTCGCTGGGTCAAGCTCAGCGTCAGAAAGACTTCAACGCCAAGGCTATGGTGATATAATATATTTGGTCCATTATTGATTCATATCTATTTTTGACTATTGAGTGGAGACGAGCAGTTAAAAAATTATTATATCAAGTCACAGACGAATCAAACTTTACATTATTTTATTGCATGAACAAGAAATTTGAATCTAAAAAACCAATCTGTCTGGTGCGAGTCTGTCAGTGGAACTGCCGGGCAGTCAGTTCTGCCACTTGTACACGAAAATAGGCCGTTTTCTGGACCACTTGCAAGTGCTCAAATTTAGGATGCTCAGGGCCAGAAACTCCATAGTATAAATTCCATATCTCCGACTCGTTCTCGGCAATATCGGAATGAATACACTCAAATTTCATCGCCGTGAAATCACTCTCTGATTCGCATTTCGCATTGTTCACACGCTGTTACGAATGTTCACGAGGTTTTCGGAGAAACGTGACGTATAGCTCTTCGGTAAATTTCCGGTCTGTTTTGCGATCACTGACAAAAGTTTTGACTTTAAAAAGTTAATTTAGCTATTTTGAGTTTCAAATGTAAGAAATAATTGACCCAACGATATAATGTTATGTACAACCTTCAAATCACGCGTATCAGCGAACCCAAAACCTTGCCTTCAAAATTTCCATCTCAAAATCCTTGGTTTAGAAGTCCAATTCTCACATCCATAGAGCAAGAAGTGGAAGCAACAAGTCCTTAACACTCGGATTTCGTGCCTCCCGCACAGTCCGCAACGCCACACCTCATGATCCAGTGAATCCATGATTCCACAGGTCAGGTCAGCTATGGGAGCATGTGCCAGAACAGCGCGTCGCTGCATCCACTTTCCACCGGTACTCCAGGGGCCTCCGTACTGCCATTCCCCCAGGCAGAAGCCAGGCCCATCCCCATGTCCTTGCAGATGCTGTCAACCTGCTTAGCCAACCACGCGGCACGTGGTCGGGCCCATTGGCCTTCTCACTCACGAGACTCCCTCCCTGAGAGATCTGGTGAGCCAGGATCACGCCGTCAGGAAAACGAGGCCACATGTCCATACAGCCGCAACTGACACTCACGACTATGCAGGTAACAAAATCTCATCTGAGTCTCTCTCAGCAAACCGCGCGTTGGACACCAAAATCCGACCAGCGATACAAGGATTTCTCCGAAGAGACCTGGTACCAAAGGAATTAAGTCTGCCATCGCAGATCCTTGGTCAGAGATCCAAGTCTCGCATCCTAGAGCAAGACTGGAAGCCACCAAGGACTGAAAGGACGCGGACTTTCGTCCTCCCGCACACGTACGCAGCGCCACCACCCCATAATCCAGTGAATCCATGCTCCCCAGGCCCGACCCCAGACTTTATTGAGACATCCTCCTGCAGTTTGCTTACTTTTTATTAGGAGGTTGGTGGCAAGATTTGCACTCCGGCCACCGTAAAACCCTTCATTCCACAAAATACAAAAATGCAAAAAAATCTGAAAACCCAATCCGTGGGAGTACCTCCTGTGCAGATTGCACTGTGAAATTGCACTCCGTCGCAACAACCGCGTCTTCCTGGTCCCGAGGGAGTGCATGGTTTCACTTCATAGGCACAGTGTTAGACACGTCGTGGCTCGCAGCCTGGCTTCGGGCTTTGCAGGGTCACGTGCTGCGAGTGGCAGGGCAGACGGCCTGAGAGTCGCCCGACAGGGCGGTCGGGCCGGCTGCCCGTCTGCGGGCGCCCGTGCCCCCCATCCGTATACGGCCCTGGGCCTTGGCCCCTCCCACGGCCCCTCGCCGGTGCCGGGGTAACCTCCTATCGCGCACCGCCTACGCCCCCCGGGCTCCTGCACCCTCCATGGGTCTCGCCAGACCTCACCTCCCCCCACCCCCCGCCCTCCCATTTTGTCCATTTCCCTACCCCCTCCCGCTCACTCTACACATCCCGCTGCCCCGGGGCTACCCTTGGGCGGGAGTCACATCCTCCCCCCACTCATCCTCACTCACCCCCATGCATTCCCTTCGCTGCATACCTGCAGCACCGCTGGCCTCTCTACTCACACCCACGGCCACTGTTTCCCACTCCACACACTCACCCACACTCTTCACACCCACTCGCCGCACTCTGCCATCCTGCTGCTCCCCTCCTACCTCCCGTCGTGCTATTCCCGCACCGTCCGTCCCTTATATAAGCACGTTCTTTTCCACCTCAGTGGTGTTCACGTCCCCATACCTCCCAGTTCTGTCGTTTCCACATCTCTACCCAGTCCCACTTTATCCCTTCCTACAATTGCTACTCCTCTAACTCATCCTTACACCGGGTATGGAGGCTTACCCCTCGAGCCGCCAATGAAGTCGGTCTAGCTCACACGCTCCCGTCTTCCCCTAACTAGTTCTCTGTGCCCACTGGACCGGGGGTCTTCCCCCCTTTGCCCCGGGCTCCTGTTCCACGTATCGCCACGCGAGGCTGCTTTTGGTTATTTTTTTCCCATTCGCGCGCACGCCCACACCACACGCGCGCCGCGGCTACATCGCCGCTCCGCCACAGCTCCGTTTTGCCACCTGCCGTAGACGTCATGCGAGCCTTGCCACCGTGTCCTCGTCCTCTTGGACGGGTACACTCCGGCCCGGGTACCCTCCTGCCGGCTTTCTCCCCCGTGCCCCCACTGAGTGCACACCCCTGCGGACCACCACAGCACTCGACTCCGAGGGCTCCACGCGCACCATGTGCTCTGCCCCGTTGGAGCTTTCCCGCTCGCGTGGCGACCCGTCGGTGATCCATCCGTCATCCCCTGCCTAACCTTTTGTCTCGTCCGCGGGCTCGGCCATCCCCGCTGGCGTTTCGGCCGGGGCTTCCTCCCGCACGCGAGCCGTGGCGGCTCCGTGCGTTCCCGGCCGCGACGCTCGCGCTGAGCTGCTGGCGTCACCGGCACGGTCCCGCACAGTACGGGCTCACCACGGCCTTGTACCTCTTTGTGGCCGTCGTCTCCGTCGCCCATTACCCCGCCCACTGCGTGTATTCGACCCCAGACTGGCACGTCCATTAACTCCCCCCGGGAGACGCGGATTCTCGCTGTTCGCCTCGCCCCTCTTCTCCCCTCCGCTCTTCCCTCCGGTCTCCCTCCCTCGCCGTTCCCATGCCCCTTTTTTTTTGCACCCTCTCGCCTGGTTCTCCAGCTACGCTCCACTTGCCCCGTGGCCTTCCCCCGTGCTCATCCCCACCAGCCCACGTCCCGGGTGCTGGGAGGCCGCCTTCGACACCTTGCCCCATCCTCACCTGCGGGTTTTCCCTCCCGCCGGGGGCCCTCCCATTGCCACCGGGGCCCCCCCTGGGGGGCTTCTCGTGTCCCCCGGGGTTCCGGGTTTCCACCGCTTCGTGATGCCCCGTTGCCGACTCCAGCTCCCGTCCCCTCGGTCGACCGCGCCCTCTGTCGTCGCTCGACTTCCCGGGGGACCTCTCCTCGTTCTGGAGGCGGCCTCATGTGCTGGTTTCACAGTCCGCCGCTCTCCTCGTCTCACTACTCCTGTGGTTGTGTGCTCGTCTCTAAACCCGTCATTCCTCTCTTCCGTGTTCCATCATTTTTTTTTTTCCGTCTTTCCTTGTTCTCTCTCGTGCCGTCTCCGTCACCCCTTGTTTTTCCTCTGGTCCGTCTTTTTCCGTCTCCCACTACGGCCCAAAGTCCCGAATTCCTTTGTCTCCCGCCCTCCACTGCGGCCTGACCGCATTTGCCGTCCGCTCGTTGTCCCTCCACGGTGCGTGCCTTCGCACTCCACTGTTTGATTCTGCTTGGCTTTGCCTGCCTTCCCGCCTTTTTTCCTTTTGTTTTCCTTCGTTTTCCTGTTGTACATTACCGCTTCTTTGTTATTCTCTGCCACCTTTGGTTTTTCTTTCGTTTGTTTTGTATCCTTTGTTTGTTCATACCTGTTGGTGTTTCCCTCCTTTTGTTGTTTATCATCCGCGCTCATTTTGCCCGCATGGCGCTGCTGGGCTCGTCGGGTGCCTCGCATGCGGCGATTTTCGGCACGCTCGGGGGGGTTTTTGGTGGCAGGGGGGAGGGGACGGTGCCATCCACGGGCCGCGCGCCCCCCTTTTGGGGCTCTGGGTTTGTTTGGGGGGGCCTGCTTCCTTGGCCCACCGCATGTCTGCTCGGGGTTTTCCATCCTGCGCCATGGCTATCTTACCCCTTCTCCCCTCCATTTCTATCCTGGCCCCGCTCGCTTGCGTCCTCCTTCTTCTCGTAACGGGAGGTTACACTTTGATCGTGTATTTGGCAGGGCATCGGGGTCGCTCCTTTCACCCTGCGCTTCCATGCCTTCGCTTGGGGGGCGGGTTTGTTTCCCCTCTCGGGCCCCCGTGTTGGCCTTCGCCCCCGCGGGCGTGCGACCGCCCCGTGATCGCCTGCGGCCGTTCGCCCGGACGGCCACTTCTGTCGTGCCTGGGCTCACCGCGGGCGCCAGTACCGGGTGGGGCTTTCGCTCCCCGCGTGCCCTCGGCCCCGCGTGGGCTCGGGTTGTTCGTCCCTCGCTCTTCGCTCCATCCCACCGCGGCCTGGTCCGGCGCGTCCGCAATCGCTGCAGGTCGCTTCGGCCCGCAGCTTCCGCGGTCCGTCGTGGCTCTCACGGCTACCCGCCGGTGTTTGTCGCCTGCCGGTTCCTTATTCCTGGAGCGTACTCGCCGCTTCGCCCTTTTCTGTGACCCCACGCGGAGTTTCCACGCCGGCACGAGCGCCGCGCGGGGCCGCTTTCCATGCCGCATTTCTTCCCCAGTCGCACACTACTCCCTCGTCCTCCTGCCCCGTCTTCCTCCCACAGACGCCCGCCGCGCGTTACCTCGACTCCCGCTCCCGGCAGCACATTCCGTTCTACCTTCTCCGACGGTGCCAGGTTCCCACTTCTCCGCCCGACCACGACCCGCCTTGGTGGGGTCGAGCCTTCTCGTCCTCCGAGCGCTCCGTCTCCTTCGCGTCCTTCCTGCCGTCTGCCAGCCTCCTCCGTGTCCCGCCTCCCGCCCCACGGGGGCACGCCCTGAGCAGCTTTTTGCGCTAGGCTGGCAGCTCTTTACCCGTTGCAGTCTATCATCCTGACGGTCGCTTTTTCTTCTCGGTCCCTTTCGTTCTCTCGCTTTTTTGCACCCGCGTGTCACCCGTTGCGTGGCCACGGCGGGGTCGCGCTCCCGGTGCACCAGCTTTTTTTGCGTCCTCTTCCGTCGTGTTTTCATCCCCCGGCGCTCCGCTGTTGTCGCCCGTTCTTTGCTTCCCCTTCAGGGCCACTTTTGTGCACAGGTCTCGCAGCGGGGCGTTCTGCTCCTGGCCGGTCCCCCGCGTCTCTCGAGCGCCGCTGCACCCCGTTCTGTCACCCTCTCGCGCGGGCCGCCATGGGGCTGGAAGCTTGAGTCCGCGCGCTGGCGGGCGGCGCGGCGACGCAGCGGTCGCGCTGTGGTGGGGCTAGCGTGGCTTGTGGTTCAGCGCTGTTGGTTTTCCCACATCCGAGACCGCAGCCCCGCCTGCCTCAGTGTCGGCAGCGACTGCATCCTTAATTCTCCTCTCACCCGGGTTTGGGGCTACCTACCCCTGTCCTATCAGCCTGCTCATCCGGGCCCTGCATGGTGGTTGCGCCTCTTCACACACGCCGTCCAATATAATCTATCCTACCTCCGTCTTCTCTTTTCTATTCATCTTCTCTACTCTCTTCTATTTATCTTATATCTATATAATCCCTGGGGCTGGCCACGTCGGTCTCCGTACTCACCCCCCCTGTGCGCCCACCCTCTTAATCTTCTTCTCACGCATCTCCTCATCTCCCTCCTCACCCTCTCACTACTCCCTCTTCATTCCTACTGTTCCCCTGTTTTGCGGATTCCCCCCTATCACCTTACTGTCTGCTTATTTTGCCGCCTGCATCTCTTCATTATTATCCTTTCTTATACCTCTTCTACCTATTTCCTCCTCTTTCTTCTGCAGTTCGTCTTTCTCTATTTTCTATTCTCTTCTCTTCTTTCTCTTGTACCTTCGTCATCCCGCTGGTGTTGGCGGTGGTTAGGGCCGCGGCTTGGGCTCCGCGTCTGCGTTCCGCCCGTTCGGCCCCTGCCTTCTCCAGGGGGCTGACTCGCTGTCATCTTTCGCGGTCGCGCCATGGTCCTTCCTGGGCGGTGTTAACGGTTCCTCGGTGTATCTTTTGGGCCCCGGTTGCGTCCGGAGGGCGCGGCGTACCTGTGCCCCACTCTCTGGGTCTCCGGCTGCTCGGTGTGGGACCCCTAGCGGGCGACGCAGCACGAACAGACCGATCTCCCTTGTCCATGTCTGACGGTCCGTTAACAGTCTGCCAACGGCGGACCTTTTCCTGCCATGGCCAACACAGGTCTCCTGACTGCACTGCGTTCCCTTCTCCCTCCCACCTTCCCGCTCCCCCAGTCGCCTGACGCTGCACTTGATGTCATCACGGCTCAGATGCCCCGTTGTCTTTCGATCCTTTTACCGGCCTTTTCTCTGCCTCTGAAGGGACACGGTGCACGGCCGGCTGTTTGTAAACACCCCGTGGTACGGCGAAGTACGCTGGGCATCCACCTTTCCTCAACTGCTGCAGAACTACGCGTGACCTCCATCTTGGTGCCCCGCCCATTTCCACCTTACTTTCGCCGGTGCGGTCTTCCTTGTCTGTCATGTGGCGCGGGTGGCGGGCTGCTCGCGCCCTTCTGGCGCGCAGAGCGCCACGCGGCCATGATGCGTGCGCTTCCCCCACCCAGTGCCGAGCTGCCGCCACCCGCGGAGGCCAGCGCCGATCCACGTCTACCACACGCCTCGTCCTCTTGTCTTTTCCATGCGTCCCTCACTGGTTTGTTCTCTCCTGTTCCAGGCCTTTCTTCTTCCTTCTCCCGTGCTTCTTTGCCTCCGTGCCTTTGGTTTCTGTCTCTTGCGGTTGCTGCTTTTCCTCTGAGATTCTTTCCCGGGTTTGTGCCCACTCACCTACCTTTTCCACAACCTCCGCGGTCACTCTCGTTTTGTGGCCCACCCTCTTCCTGTCTCTCTCTGGCTTCCCCATGCACCGCTCTTGTTTCTCCTCTCGTTACCACCACAACTATCCATCTCCGCGCCTTTGCCTTTTGAGCCCTCCCTGGCCCTGTTGCTTTTTTTTCCCCCTTCCGGGGCTTCTCCTTTTCTACTGGCTTTCGCAGCTTCAATCTTGCCTCTTTCCTATCTGGTCCCCATTTATTCCCTTTGGCCTCGCATCGTTGGCTGCTCTTTCTCACTCTCTAACGGCCGACTACACATGGCTTTTGGGCCCCGAGCTCCTCGGTGGCCTCTCGGCTCTTGCTTTCCTAGCGCCTTATGCTGCCCTCTGCTTTTTATCCGTTTTCTCCAATTTGCTCACTTTCTGATGTTGCTTTCAGCTTTCTACCTTCTGACTTGCCTGCTTTCTCCCACCGTGCCTGTTCCCACTTTTTTCATGAAGCCATGGGCGTTCGATCCCCTTTTCGGTCCGTCGCACCATTTCTCTGCGGCCTTTTCAGTTCACACCCCTGACGCTCTACACCCCGTCGCCCCTCGATCCCGGGGCACTTGGTCCTTTTCGCGCCTGGCGGCAGGGCTTCTGTTCCCTTTTCTCCTTCATCCCCCACCCTATTCTCCAGCCATGTATTCTGGCTGATATGCATCTCTGTGTCTGGGCCCCTTCTCTCGTTTGTTCCCATTTTTCCCCGCGGGCTCTATCGTTTCCCCCTTTTTTCGCTTCGTTTTGGCCGCCTTTTCGCTTCCTCTCGAGTGGCCCTTGATGCATCTTGATGCCTCTTGCCACACTTTTGGATGCCTGTGACTATTTTGCTATTCGCTTCTAGGGTTTCCATTTCCTTCTCGCCCTAGCGTGGCCCCCTTGCGTTTTTTTTTTCCCTATTTGGTTTTTCGGGCCACACCCTTTTCCCGGTCTCTCGCGCTCGCTTTTTTTCCCCTGCGGCCTTGCGTCATCTTTTCCCTGGTGGTCGACGCATATCGCTTCTTTCAGCATTTTCTCCCCACTCGCACGCGTGCCCCTGGGTTCGGTGCGTTGCCCGGCCTGCCCTCGTCTTTTTTTCCCTCTTTGTTTCTGTGCCTCCGTGCCATGGTGGCGTTTTCTGTCTCCCCGAGGTCTTTCTCCTCTCTCTTCCTCTGTGACGAGTCTCCTTCTGGGCTTCTGGCCCATGGGTCGGCCCGCATCACCTTCTTGCTTCCGGCTTCCCCAAAACTACGTGCATCGTGGCGCGCGCGCATCTGCTGGCTTTCCACCGTGTGCTGCCTTCCCTGCCCAAGCGTCCTCCTTGGTTGCCCCCGGGTGTTCCTCTTTTCTCTGCCTCCTGTTCTCTTCCTGTGGCCTCCCATCACTTGTCTCCACGTTCATTCTACCCGGTCTTTCTTGCATCTCCCTCCCTCCCCAGCCCGGCCATGTTCCCCCTCCCTTTCACGTCCCTCCTCTGTCCCATTCCCCCACCCTCCCTCCTCCCCTCCCCCCTCCTCCCCCTTCTCCTCCCCCCCCCCCCCCTCACCCCCCCCCCCTTCCCCCATCACACACTCCCCCCCCCCCCCCCCCCCACCCCACCCACCCCCCCCCCCCCCCCCACCCTCCTCACACCCACCCCCCCACCCCACCACCCTCCACTGCCCCCTCACCCCCCCCCCCTTTTCCCCCTCCCCTCCTCCTCCCACTACCCCCCCCCCACTACCCTCACCCCTACTCCCCACCCACCCACCCCCCACTCCCCCCACACCCCCCACATCCCACTCACCCCTCACTACACCCCTTTACCACACCTCACCACCCCCCGCACACCCCCACCACCACCCATCCCCACCACCTAACACCCACTTTTTTTTTTTCACCCCCCCCCATCCCCCCATCTCCCCACTCCCCCCCCACCTCACCCCCCCCCCATCCTTAACCACTCTACCACACCCACACCACACACCCAACAACCACCAACTACCACATAAAACACACACACACAAACAAACCAAAAAATAAAATAAAAAAAAAAAAAAAAAATAAAATAAAAAAAAAAAAAAAAAAAAAAAAACAAAAAAAACAAAAAAAAAAAAAAAGAAAATAAAAAAAAAAAAAATAAAAAATAAAAAATAAAAAAAAAAAAAAAAATAAAAAAAAAAAAAAAAAAAAAAAAAAAAAAAAAAAAAAAAATAAAATATAGAAAAAATTAAAAAAAAAAAAAAAACAAAAAAAAAAACAAAAAAAAAAAAAAAAAAAAAATAAAAAAAAAAATAAAATAAAATAAAAAAAACAAAAAAAAAAATAAAAAAAAAAAAAAAATAAAAAAAAAAAAAAAAAAGAAAAAAAAAAAATAAAAAAAACAAAAAAAAATAATAAAAAAAAACAAAAAAAAAAAATAAAAAAAAAAAAAAAAAAATATAAAAAAAAAAAAAAATAAAAAAAAAAAGAAAATAAAAAAAATAAAAAAAAAAAAAAAAAATTTAAAAAAAAAAATAATACATAAAAAAAAAAAAAAAACATAAAAAAAAAAAAAGAAAATTATTAAAAAAAAAAAAAAAAAAAAAAAAAAAAGAAAAAATTTTTAAAAAAAACGAATTGGATTGGGTATAGAGAAGGAACGCATTTTGTTTTTTATTTTTTGAATTTTCAGAGACACACATAAAACGCAATATAAATAAGAGACATGATCAATGGAGAAAACAAAAATAATATACATTCTAAATAAATATAAATGAAATATTTAAGGCAATTTTTGGTGGGTATATGCGGTGTGTGTACGTCTGAAAATCAAAAAAAACAGAACATGGCTGGGCTAATCTCACACATTTTGCATGCTGGATACCAGTCAGGTCATGGAGACAAAAAAAATCCCGACCCACTCCGCACAAGAGGGGGAGGGGGGGGAAGATGTTTATGTTTCCACCTTACATGTGGTACGTGAGAGTGGTTTAGCTAACCTTGCTGGAGACAGGGGGTGGAAGGTGTTATACTAGCACTAGCAAAATATTTTGCCAACCATATCGCCAGGCTGCTCAAGAGGAAGCGTGTGTGTTTTCGTATAATGCAAGGTGTCTAAAGTCACTGTGTATCCGCAAATTCTACTAAATCTGAAGCAGCCCGATTATGTTAATACGTAGAAACAATGGCTGACGTACGTTTTGATGTGGGTTATAACGGTAAGCAACATGTTAGTACCTGTAGCATTCGCATTGTTGTAAGCCAGTTTATTTTGAGAGGGAAGTGGATTCGTTTTAGACTGGTTTTTCCATTGAGGCACGAGGTTTTTTAGGTTGGAATATGTGTCTGTAGAGAGGTGAATAACTGAAGGGAAGGGTAAGACAGGAGTTGCAGAAAATTTTCTGACAGTGTGATGTTTCAAATTGTAACACTGTGCGGGAAGTTAAATTACCAATTTGTAGACTGCTTCGTTGGCGAACGCTCGTGGCCTGGCAGGCCTTAGTGTTATCAGATGAGCAAGTTAACGGTATCGGTTTCTACATCAAGAGCCGAGGAATCAGTTTGTAAGTTTTTCACAGAATGTTTTTCAGATATATGCATGGCTATGTAAACAGCACAAACAGCCATATTTGGCAGCAGAAATCCGCATGAATATTTGGGTCACGTTGTATGATGTGAAGGATGGTGTGTGGTGGCCATATCATTAAGCGGATAATTGGCCCATTTTTTTTTCCACCAGATGATCAACTAGAATGCTATTGCGACCTAATTTCTTTACCTTTCTTAAGCAGCTGAAGGAAGTGAATTCAGCAGTGCATATTTCCAACAGGCTAGTCTGCGCACTAGCCACACGACTGCGGGGCTCCATGACACTGCCTCTGACACGCGTTTGCAGACAGACTAATTTAAGGAATTTGGCCCCGAATCCCATGAGTCTTCACTCCAGACTTTTATTCTTGGTAGGAGCCAATGAAAAGGGCTGTATTATAAGATAATCCCACACAGTCTCAAGAACTCCAGGAAGTAACACACATTCATCAACAATATTTCTCAGGCTGAGTTGATTGCGTGCTTCAAGGAATCAGCAGGACGTGTGATGCTTGTCTGCGTGCGTCTTGCCACTTTTCAACACATTTTGTAAAGGTAAATTAAATTATTTTATTCTCAAAATTCTGTTCGTATGTTCTCGTGCACAGTGATTTTGGGACCAGCATTGTGTAATAAAACCAGGTCGTTTGCAATCACGGATAAAGGAGGATGTTTGCATTCAAATTAAAAATCGTAATTTTAGGGATTTACAAGTATTGAAATACTCAGAGGAAAGGAAATTAAGAAAAAATTAGTTGAACAAGTTAACATTTTCTTTTTTTAAACAACCTGTCATTCATTGGTCTGTTTGTATGTTTTATGATCGCATTATCATCAAAATGTCATATGACACAAACCAGATTTGTAAAAGAGACAAAAGACGTGCGCGGATCTAAAGAGGGGGGTTGGGGGGGTTGCCAACCCCCTCTAGATCCCACTGCAAAAGATGCAAATAATCTGAACATGCTGTGTTAATGTCAGCTGAGGTCTCCTGTGATGGTTGCAAACAGCGATAGAGATGTAGCTGTAGGTTCCTTCAGGGTCTCCCGGAGCCCCTGAGGTCTCCATGGTGAACTGTGCAGCGTGTCAGGTGCTCTGACTGCGTCACAACATGTGGTGTACTGTCAAACTGTTTGTGGAAGTTGACCATATTGGCAAAGCTTGTGGCGGCGCTCTGCAACTTTTGGACACACAAGGGGGGGGGGGGTAAATAAAATTGTAAGTATCAGTAATTAATGAAGAGGGGCACAAAATACCTTCGGGAAATAATTTTGGATTGGCTGCCTGTATCCTTGCATTGATCAATGGTGGATGGAACACCATTTTGTTTTGCTTTTTATACTTGCAAAACTTTCTGTCTGAGCAAATAAAACTGTGAAAAATAAATCACATTCCTCAGAATGAGCTTGACAACAAAAAAGAGCATAACATGTGACGATAATACAGAAAACACCGTTTTGAACCTTCATTAATTTAATTTGAAATTGTTTGATTCGTTGCTGTAGAGGCAAATTATAGTAAGGGCCGTTGAAAAAAGGATGTTTTTCTTATGTTTTTCTTTCTAACAGGGAGGGGAGCCATAATTTTACCTGTTTATTTTTTCTATATTTCCAAAATTACAATCAAACACACCATTATTAATCTGAGTCAGTACATCTTCAAAGTGTGAATCCGAGGTACATCCTTCATGTCGCTCCTGTGAAATTAACGGAAAAGCACCGGAACCGATCAATATTCCTGCATTAGTCTGGGCTGACGGCAAATATGTATTGTGCAGGTCTTGTCTGCAACTGGTTAAACAGGAAGGCTTGGCATACGCAATAATGCAGAATTTTTACAATCATTTTGAACCTTTGACCATGTAAAATCAAAAGAAACATAGGCATGTTACCTAAGTTCGGCGGATGTGGATTTAAAGTTATCATTTTGACAATTCTTGTGTACATTGAGGTTGAAATCAAAGAGGCATGGCAAGCCAAATACCATAATTTTGTGACCAATATTTGACGCTTTGAACTGTTTTATCCCCAAAACACCTCCAAGTCCAATAGTCTAAGTATCCATTTGGCTGTTTTTTTGCCATCTTATCCCTATGATTCAATTACAAGGATGGGAGTGTAATTTTCGTGTTTATTTTGAACCTGTTACAATTGAAGTTTGGAGGGAATGAGGTTTGGGACCTAGGCGTTGAGTTCAATCGCTCAGGTTTGAATTAATACAGGTGGGGTTAACTCGGCTGTCACCTTCCGACGGTTGGCAAAATGAGTGCGCAGATGCTTTGTAATACTGTGTCGGAGTGGTGACCATCCTGTGTACCCATAGCCAAGGAGCACTGTTTAGGGCAGCACAACGCTCTGCACAGAGTATGTCCAATTGATGGATGGATGGATGGGGTTGGGGGTGGGACTACATTCAGAAAATAAAAGTGGACTCGTAGATTTGTCAAGGTACCATGTTTCCAATATTGAAGAGGATTAGCCCAGAAAAGGCAAGAATGGTGTAAATTGTAGTTTTTGGGGAAAGAAGAAAGAAGTCAGAGGACAACAATCACTGTATACCTCCCTTGTGGAGGAGAGACGTACAATAGAAGAGATCAATGTGCCAGAGGAAAGTGTTAGCATCTCTGAATACGGGCCGAAGCACAGAGGGTCATTGCCTCTACATCATAGACAGGTTATGGCTTTAGTTCTTACCTCTCTTCCTCTGGTTCTGGTCTGACCCCTCTGCTCTACAGCCTCTGACCCTCACAGGTTTTTCAGGATGCATGTGTTCTCATCTACCCCATCCTGATGAACTCCAAAATCCAGGGCTTCTACACTCCTGCACATTTCAGTCTCTTTTCTTTTGTTTGTGTACCACATTCCAGAGGCTGTTCATACCTGCTCTTCCCCAGGGCTTCTAATCAGGTGGTGAAGACATTCTCATCTCGATGACTTACATCCAGAATCTTTATTACCCCCATTAATCTACTACAACTATCTTCTTTGAGCTTACTGTATCTTTCTTTCTCTTCTTCTCCATATAAAATATCTTCACGTCTAGGGGATTTATTCCTGCTTGTTTGTCCACTAGTCCTCCACCACCCAATTATCAGGTTTATTGCTTTTTATCCATGTCACCATCGTCACCATCTCCAAAGCATGAGCCATCGCATTGCATGGAGACGGAGAAAAAAAAGTAGGTAGACAAAAGAACAGGTGGTACAGCAAGCGTAATGATTCTGGGTATTCAAGCAAAAGTGACAAGTGAACTTCTAGCAATCGATTTGCCTCGTTGTCAGGAAGGACTGCGTCATCAGGTCATCACCCCCACCCACAGCCAAGAGAAGCGTCATTGCAAGACACCGGTAGACCGGATGAAAACTTCGACCAAATCTAATGCCTTCTCACCAAAAAAAAATAAATAACAGACATATAAAAGCAAAATAAAAATAAATAATACATAAATAAATAAATAAATCACGAAAGCCAACAAGATAAATAATAATGAATTCACAAATCACAACACCAAATATTATTTAATACGCAGATAAATAATATAATTAAAGTAAAAATAAACTCACCACATATCCAAATTAATTAGCACAAACCCAAAAAAACAACAACGATGAGGGTATAAACGCGAGTAGAAGAGAAGACGTGCAGAGGCAAGGGGTTAGACGGATGAGTGAGAAGTTTCGAAAATCTGCTTTTCAAAAAGGAATAAAATAAATATGAAGTGACATGCATAGTGGCGGAAACGCTTCAATGGAGGAGTGAGGATGTCAGCAGCGTACAAGACTCAGTTTTCCCATGAACCCCGCTTTGTTAGGTTAATCCTTGGCGCTACGGCAGCGCCAGGCATTCTCTGGTGCAAATCCCCAGTGGGGTAGTTATGTATGCACAAAGTTAGTAATCCACGAGAGGCGTAGAAAAACCGGTGTGCATGCGAGGCATGGGGTATAGTCGTCTCTTAATAGGTGAAGAGGGTAAGGAATTAAGGAGGAAGCAGATGGATGAGGCACAATCAGGACTGCATGATGGACTGGAAGTACACATAAGGTAAAGATTCTAGTTACAAAAAAACATAAAATTTCTTCATAATGGCAATACTTGTGATATCAGTAAACTTACTGAAAACAAACACTGTGTACTTACTCGCGGCAGCTTGAATTAGGTCACACACATGGTTCAAGCAAATGCGCATTTGAAGAGCTGATTGAGAGGTTGCATTGATGGATAGGGCAGTTACAAACTGCTCTTTTTATGGCTGGTCAAAAGTGAAAGCAGTCGGAATAAGGTTAACAAGTTGGGCATAGCTGGTGGCGTCGCCTTGCGTTTACCCTAGACCGAGTCCAACAGAAGACAACATCGGATTAAAAGACAAGACAGAGCTAAAACAAGGCACGAGCACGACTTGAAATTCGCACAATGCGCGTGCACACCGGCAAGACCCACCAGATGCTACAGCTCGCGCAAACGATCTCCTATAGCATGAAAGGAAGTGATCCCAATGAGCCAGCCGCCCAATTCCTCCAACCACATACTATTACCGACGTAGAGCACACCCAAGACGAAATTACAGTATCATTAACACATATAAAGAAGAAAATGTTCCGCCCCCCACTGTACCTAATGGCTTAAACTAAACGTCTCACAAAAACCCTCCACCTAATATCGATTTCTATATTCTACTTTCTCAAGTGTTTTCAATAGCAATGTGCAAGTGTAATATTAGGCTGAGATTGCTAGAACTGAGACAAATTCACATACACAACGCTTTTTGTATGGTGCGATTATCTTCGTTGCGCGAAACTTCGCCATGCATAGCAGACCCACTTGTCCTTTGAGAGCGGCTTACGCAATATCTGTTGGGAAAACAATCCACAGCCCAAAGAAACAGCGCTCGTGTGCAAAGCTATAAAACAATTGCCATTTTTATCACTATCATTTGACTGTGGCAAGACCGAACACAAATCTGATTTGACGTACTCATTGAATTATTCGGAAGGATAAAATTAAGAAGAACGTACACAACACATACGATAATAAAAATTAATGTCACATAGCATCTTAAATGATAATGCAGTACTCAGATTCAGTGCAGTATGAGATAATTCAGTAGGTGCTGAGAAATCTTCGTGCAAGACACTAAACAAGACCTCGATTTACTTTGGAGGGTGGGATAGGAAGGAGGGACCTCAGGTGCTCGCAAGGGCAATTGACAGTAAAGATTCGTGTGTGTTGATAAAAGTTATTTCCAAAATAAAATGTTCTCAGAATTCATATAATATACAAAGGAGAATGGTGGCCGGACGACTTATTGAGGTCACCCAGTGATTATTTTGGGAATTCTGGATGAATGGGGGCTAGAGCCGACGCATCTATGATTTCCAGATGCTGTTTTTCTTTGTTCGTATACAGCACATGGTGTGGCGTAGCATACTGGTTGAGGGAGGGTATTCCAGAATGTAATCGCTGAAAAGGAATTTGGCATGGTGCCCGTGATAGCTTGCCTACTCTTTGCGAAGGACACTTCCAAGGATGTGGATCTCAACATCCACCACGAAATGCTAGGCAGATGGGATGCCGTTTATCATCCATCTGAGAGAGGCACCCACAGTTGATGAAATAACCTGCCTGTGTCAGGTCAGATCAGATTAGATCTGTGACTTGCTACAGGTACATGTAACAACTGTACTACACTGTTCCATGGTCTGGTTTTGTCGGTGACTAAACAGTCTTCCACCAAACTTTCTTGGTGAGGAAGGTGTATGGATTAGGACACAGCCAGGATAAGAAGACAAAATTGTCAAAGGGTGGAGGAGTCCTCTGTGAGCCAGCAACGGCCATTCCATATCAGTAGTGCGACTGTGTCTGTGGACACTCTGCAGTTGGGTTACTTTTAATTAGGAGATTGGTGGCAGGATTTGCAGGATCCAACCAGTTAAATTTCTTCATTCGCAAAACATTCTAAAGCATTAAAAAAAATCTGAAAAACCACTTCCGTGGGAAGTATACATCCTGTGCAGCTTCCTTTTGCAGGGCAGCCCCGGATGGCGGAATTGGGGCAAGCCTTCGGGACCCACAATCTTTGATGATAGGAGGGAAACCACGGGATAAATTCCGGGTCAGATTGCGGGAGAGTGTCGAGTGGTGCTGAGGTGTCGACACACACGGCGGTCTCCTTGGGTTAACCTGAGGATGTCTTTCGGGTGGGTGCCTGCAATGTCTATCCAACAAGAAAATGATCACCTGTCTCTGTTATCATCTGAGCAAAAGGTTTGGACATCAGTATTGCAGCATTCTCTGAGGTTCGAAGACCGGATTGCGGCGAGATCATGGTGGGTGGTTACACCTACTATTGGTCTGGTCGCCTGATGGTTACCATGCCCAGAAGTTGCTGTGGCTGTGTACAAAGCTGACGCCAATGATAATTGAGGTAACACCGGTCAACGAGCGTAATATGAGACTAAGGTTCGTACACCCTTGGTGTTTTCCCTGGTCTCTGTATTATTCCAACTGAGGCGAGTGATCTCACGTGAAGAAGACATTCTATGCCACGTCGAGTCTGTGGTTGATCAGTACCCCAGGCGAGATACTCTTCTCGTCTTGGGGGATTTCAATGCAGCAACTGGAACTGAAAAGGATGGTTATGAGACATGTGTTGGTCCCATTGGGTCTGAAACTGTGAACAGAATGCACCAAGTTCTTGATTTTGTAAGAAGTCATGGACTTAGGGTGGCTGGTTCATGGTTTCAGCACCCACAGGCTCATCGCTGGGCTTGGTATTCCAACGCTGGTGGTGTGGCAAAGAGATTGACCATGTGCTCATTGATGGTCGCTGGAGGATATCCAGAACTGCAGGTCTACCGGGTGCTCAGTTCCTCAATACTGACCACAGCTTGTTGTAGCAATCTAAGGTTGCAGCTCAAATCAGGAGAATGTTACCATCCAGCCGAGGCTGGATGTTGGCAAGCTCAAGGATGGAGGGTAGCTGAGGAGTTTGCGAACAGGCTGAGTGGGATTTGAGGGGTCTGGGTGCTTTGGGGGATATGAAGTTGTGGGGTGCCTTCAAGACCACATCCATGATGTTGCCGGTAGATGTCTGGAACTTAACGAAAGGGCGAAGACGAATTTTTGTCTCTCAAGGGACACTAGATACCATTGACCAGAGTCGCAGGGCCAGGCTGAATGGCAGAGCTGAGCTGTTCAGGGAGCTCAGGCGTAAAACTGTACGTGCACGAAGGGTGGACAAGGAGGCCTATGTGCAAGGAATCTGTGAGGGGGTAGAGCATCACCTGCGATCAAGTGATTCTCGTCCTGCTTACAGGGGATTGCATTCCTGTTACAGGGGGAACGCGCATTGCGTTCCTCCAAGCCCATCCCTCAGTGTACTGCAGTTCGAGCAGAGGTGGTGGGCTCTGACAGAGGAGTCCGAAGTGAACGCCCGCTGGGCCAGTTACTTTGAGCAGCTGAACAGGCTGATGCACCAGCTGTTGAGTGGATGTCACGGTGTTAACAATCCCTGTTGCTGACCCTCCAATCAACTGTGGTCCACCTTCGTTGTGGAAACAACAGGCTGCAGTGAACAGTTGAAATGGGTAAAGCTCTGGGATCGTGGCATCCATGCTGAACTCTCAAGGCTGTGGAAATGCTGTATTTGTGTCGTTGCATGCAGTTCTTTGCTGTGCCTAGAACACTGGCATCATCCCAAATGACTGAAAGAAGGGCCTTTTTATCCCTCTCTGGAAAGGGAAGGGTGATCGCCAAGATTGCAACAACTACAGGGGTAACGCTGCTCTCAGTGTCAGGCAAGGTCTTTGCCCGGATAATTATTGACAGGGATAATTAATCCGGATAATTCCATCTGCTTGAGCACCAGCGTCCAGAGCAGTCAGGCTTTACAACAAAGAGGTCAACGATTGACGTATCCTTGCTCTTCGGGTCCTCATCGAATGCAGACAAGAGTTTCAGCAGGGGAATCTTGCAGCCTATGTTGGCATCTGTAAAGCATTTG
This sequence comes from Eptatretus atami, assembly GCA_035128595.1. Lineage (NCBI taxonomy): Eukaryota > Metazoa > Chordata > Myxini > Myxiniformes > Myxinidae > Eptatretus > Eptatretus atami. Next base: position 62,288,060 of record CM068965.1, on the reverse strand, counting down.
ATTCAGTGAATCGGATGCCTCTGGAGATTCTTTGTCTTCGTGGGTGCCACCAAAATGATAAATCTGATGTCTGAACTACACTCTGGTACTGAGAGTGCTGTGAAATGTGGTGGTACCATCTCTGACTTATTTCCAGTTGTTACTGGATTTGTCAAGGGTGTGTACTGTCCTCCAACACTTTTCAGCATTGTGCGTGTGGAATGGATTCTTGGGAGGATGAGGATCAAGCTGTGGTGCATGGTTTGGGAATGTCAAGATCTCTGACCTTCATTTCGTAATGATGCAGTCATCTTTGCGAGACCGTAGATATACTTTTAGGGGCCTCGAGATGCTGGATGAGGAGTCGGAGCACAGGATTACAGGTTTCCTGGGCAAAACTAAGATCAGCGCTTTCAATGAACATATTGGATGATGCATCCTGTCTGTACCTGTTTGTGGCGAGGATGTTGAGGTCACGGAGAGATTCACTTGCCTTGACAATGATGTTCATGTCTCTGCTGGCTGTGAGCCAGAGGTCAACAGACATCTGGGTCGAGCCTGTTGGAATCAGGTCAGGTTAGATCTGTGACATGCTAAAGTACCATGTAAACCTGTACTAACCTGTTCCATGGTCGGGTTGTCGGCGACTAAACGTCTCCCCACCAGGTTTTTGGTGAGGAGGTGTTTGGATATGGACACACAGCAGGATTAAAAACAAAACCTGTCAAAGGGCGGAGGAGCTCTTGTGAGCCAACGGCCATCCATATCTAGTGTGCCGAACTGTGTCTGTGGACATCTCCTGCAGTTTGCTTACTTTTTATTAGAGGTTGGTGGCAAGATTTGCACTCCGGCCACCGTAAAACCCTTCATTCCACAAAATACAAAAATGCAAAAAATCTGAAAACCCAATCCGTGGAGTACTCCTGTGCAGCTTACCTTCGCAGGGCAGCTCACCGGATGACGGGATTGGGGCAAAGCCTTCGGACCCAATCTTGATGATAGGAGGGAAAACTACGGGGTAACATTCTGGGTCAGATTTGCGGGAGAGTGTGCGGAGTGGTGCTGAGGTGTCGCCCACCAGACGGCGGTCTCCTTAGGTTAACCTGAGGGCTCCCTTCGGGTGGGTGCCTGGAATGTCCTACCCTAAGAGAGGATGATCACCTGTCTGTGTTGTCATCTGAGCTAAGCGTTTGGACATCGGTATGCAGCACTCTCTGAGGTTCGGAGACCGGATTGCGGCAAGATAATGGTGGGTGGTTACACCTACTATTGGTCTGGTCGCTCGTCTGATGGTTACATCTCAAGGAGTTGCTGTAGCTGTGTCCAATAAGTGACGCCCAATGATAATTGAGGTAACACGGTCAACAGCGTATTATGAGACTAAGGATTCGTCACTCCTTAGGTGTCATTTCCCTAGTCTCTGTCTATGTAGATTGAGGCGAGTGATCTACCGTGAAGGATGCATTCTACGCACGCTTGAGTCTGTGGTTGATCAGTGCCCAGACGAGATACACTTCTCGTCTTGGGGGATTTCAATGTATCGACTGGAACTGATAGGGATGGTTATGAGACATGTGTTGGTCCCAATGGGTCAGGAACTATGACCAGAATAGCACTAAGTTCCTTGACTTTGCAAGAAGTCATGGACTTAGGGGTGGCTGTTCATGGTTTCAGCGCCCACAAGCTCATCGCTGGACTTGGTATTCCAACTCTGCGGTGTAGCAATAGAGATTGACCATGCCCTCGTTGATGGTCGCTGGAGGATGATCCAGAACTGCAGGGTCTACCGGAGTGCTCAGTTCTATACTGACCAACGGCTTGTTGAAGCAACTCTGAAGTTACACCTAAATCTGGGAGAATGGTACCATCCCAGCCTAGGCTGGATGTTGGCAAGCTCAAGGATGAGAGGGTAGCTGAGGAGTTTGCGAACGGGCTGAGTGGACATTTGGGGGGTCTGGGTGCTTTGGGGGTCCTGAAGAGTTGTGGAATGCCATCATCAAGACCACCGTCCTTGATGTTGCCGGTGGATGTCTTGGAATCTACTGCAGGGAAAAGAAGAAATTTGTCTCTAAGGGAACTGGATACCATTGACCAGAGTCGCAGGGCCAGGCTGAATGGCAGAGCTGAGCTGTTCAGGGAGCTGAGGCGTACTGTACGTGCACTAAGGGTGGACAAGGAGGTCTATGTGCGAGGAATCTGTGAGAGGGTAGAGCATCACCTGTGGACGGTGATTCTCGTCCCGCTTACGGGGAATTTGCGCACAAATGCGTTCATTACATCAATTAAACCTGACACCATCCACCATCGGAGCATTGCAGTTGAGGCAGAAGAGTGGTAGCTCTTGAAGAGGATCTAAGTGAAGGCCGCTGGGACCGGTTACTTTGACGTTGTAGGCTGATCCACCAGCGTCGAGTTGAGTAGGTTTCAATCTGTTGTGACCCCAATACTGTGGTCACCTGTTGTGAAACACGGGCTGCGGTGAACGGTTGAAACGGAGAATGCACAGGGATCTGTGGCATCCATGCTGACTTCTCAGCTGTGGAAATGCTGCACTCGTGTCATTGCATGCAGTTTTGTGCTCTGCCTGGAACACAGGCATCATCCCAACTGATTGGAAGAGGGCCTTTTTGTCCCTCTCTGGAAAGGGAAGGGTGATCGCAAGACTGCAACAACTACCGAGGGTGACGCTGCTCTCAGTGCGGGCAAGTCTTTGCTCGGATAATTCTTGATAGGGTTCGCCACCATCTGCTTGAGCACCAGCTTCAGAGCAGTCAGGCTTTACACCAAAGAGGTCAACATTGACCATATCCTTGCTCTTCGGGTCCTCACCGAACGCAGACGAGAGTTTCGGCAGGGGCTGCTTGCAGCCTATGTTGATCTCTGTAAAGCGTTCGATTCAGTGAATGGGATGCCTCTGGAGGATTCTTGGTCTTCGTGGGGTGCCACCAAAACTGATCGATCTGATGTCTGAACTCTACTCTGGTACTGAGCGTGCTGTGAAATGTGGTGGTACACATCTCTGACTTATTTCCAGTTGTTACTGGAGTTTGTCAGGGGTGGTGTACTGGCCCACATTTTTAGCACTTGTATGGACTGGATTCTAGGGAGGATGTCGGAGAGATCAAGCTGCGGTGCATCGTTTGGGAATGTCAAGATCTCGGACCTTGATTTCGCAGATGATGCAATCATCTTTGCGGAGACTTTAGATATCCTTTTGGGGGCCCTCGAGGTGCTGAATGAGGAGTCGGAGCCGCTGGGATTAGGGTTTCTTGGGTCAAAACTAAGATCCAGGCTTTCAATGGCATTTGGATGTTGCTGTCCTGTCTGTGTCTGTTTGTGGTGAGGATGATGAGGTCATGGAGAGATTCACTTACCTTGGCAGTGATATTCATGTCTCTGCTGGCTGTGAGTCAGAGGTCAATAGAAGTCTGGGTCGGGCCTGGGAGTCATGGATTACACTGGATTATGGGGTGTGGGCTGCGGTAAGTGTGGGGAGGACGAAAGTCCGAGTCTTCAGGTCCTTGGTGCTTCCAGTCTTGCTCTTGGATGCGAGACTTGGATGACCAAGGATCTGCGATGGAGACTTAATTCTTTGGTACCAGGTCTCTTCGGAGAATCCTTGGTTATCGCTGGCGGATTTTGTGTCCAACGAGCGGTTGCTGAGAGAGACTCAGATGAGATTTGTTACTGCATAGTCCGTGAGTGTCAGTTGCGGCTGTATGGACATGTGGCTCGTTTTCCTGACGCTGATCCTGCTCACCAGATTCTCTCAGGGAGGGAGTCTCGTGAGGTGAGGAGGCCAATGGGCCGACCACGTGCCGCGTGGTTGCAGCAGGTTGACAGCATCTCAAGGACATGGGGATGGGCCTGGCTTCTGCCTGGGGGATGGCCAGACGGAGGCCCTGGAGTACCGGTGGAAAGTGGATGCAGCGACGCGCTGTTCTGGCACATGCTCCCATACCTGACCTGACCTGTGGAATCATGGATTCACTGGATCATGAGGTGTGGCGTTTGCCGGTACTGTTGCGGGAGGACGAAAGTCCGAGTGTTAAGGACCTTGTTGCTTCCACTTTGCTCTATGGATGTGAGAATTGGACTCTAACCAAGGATTTGAGATGGAAATTTGAAGAGCAGGTTTTGGGTCGTGATGACCGCGTGATTTGAAGGTTGTAAAACATATAATAATCGTTGGGCAATTATTTTCTTACATTTGAAACTCAAAATATGCTAAAATTACTTTTAAGTCAAAACTTTTGTCAGTGATCGAAAAACAGACCGGAATTTACCGAAGATGCTATGACGTCACGTTTCCGAAAACTTCGTGAACATTCAGAAAACAGCGTGTGAACAATGGCGAGATGCGAATCAGAGAGTGATTCAGCGGCGATGAAATTGAGTGTATTCATTCCGATATTGCGAGGAAGAGTCGGAGGATGATGGGAATTTATACTATGGAGTTTCTGGCCCTGAGCCATATAAATTTGAGCCACTTGCAAGTGCCAGAAAACGGCCTATTTCGTGTACAAGTGGCAGGACTGACTGCCCGGCAGTTCACACTGACAGACTCCACGACAGATTGGTTTTTAGATTTCATTTTTTCTTGTTCAATGCATAAAATAATGTAAAGTTTGATTCGTCTGTGACTTGATATAATAATTTTTAACCTCTCGTCACTCAAATAGTCAGAATAGAATGAATCAATAATGGACCCAAATATATTATACACCATAGCCTTGGCGTTGAAGTTTTTCTGAAGCTGAGCTTGACCCCAGCGAAGATGACAGTTAAAACCCCAACTTTCAAGAGCTGTTGTGGCATATAAAATACCAAAACATGTTTAGCCTCATAGGGAAATATTCTACCAAATTTAGAAAAAAAAGTGGAAATTGATCAATTTTTTACAATTGAAATCAAATAGCCCAATTTGCTGATGCTGTTAAAAAAGTAATTTAACCAACAATAACTTGATTTGTTGAGAATTTTTTCATGCTTGTGTTTTTCAGAAAGTTTATTTACGTGTTTTTGCATGTACTCTTCAGAATACTTTTCAAGGTTTTTTCACTTAAACTCACAATTGATTCTGTGACAGAGCAGTATCTGGAGAACTTGTCAACCAACAACTATATTCACAGAGTGGTGATCAGATGTGTTTTGCCTTCGTAATCCTCGCTGTGAAAAGGTCACACAAATGACAAGTCTATCCAAAGGGTCCTCTTTACCCGTTTTTCTTGGGGAAAATTCGCCCGTTTTGTTTGTACAAATCTTATCCACTGCCGGCGAATGTTGATTCCTTCAGGAATCGGTGGGAGATACCCGTTTTCAAGCCATTTTCGCAAAACATGATGACACACGTAGAGGCATGATGTACAAATATCCAAATAACTTGTCCTACAATATTCAAATAAAAAAAGGATAATATAGACAGTTGCAAGCTCAAAAAAAGCGAAAGAATCGTCGCTGAACCGGACACTTCTTCAATGAGCGATGGGCGTCTGCTTGTTTTGGAGAACGTGACATCAACATCCATTTATGGCACGTGGCTGTTTTCTTCAACAGCCTCGAGAAATAACTACTTCGGAGTTAAATTTCATTAATTTTCCAATAGTTAGGCACACACATAGTTTGCATCGAACTATTTAATGCACATATAATCATATTGATAAATTTTCAGAACATGTTTGGTGACCCGCAACCTGCTCTTTATTCCTTTGGTACCAGGTCTCAACTGAGAATCCTTGGCTATCGCTTGGCGG
>CM068965.1:62260785-62282303 GCA_035128595.1 Eptatretus atami | reverse complement strand
GCGGACTTTGTGTCGAACGAGCGGTTGAGACTCAAATGAGATTTATTACCTGCATAGTCCGTGAACATCAGCTGCACCTGTACGGACATGTCACTCATTTTCTTGACGCAGATCCTGGTCACCAGATTCTCTCAGCGAGGGAGCCTCGTGAGTGGAGGAGGCCAATGGGCCGACCACGTGCATCGTGGTTACAGCAGATTGATCATCATCTCAAGGAGATGGGGATGGGCCAGGCATATGCCTGGGGGATGGCCAGACGGAGGCCCCTGGAGTCTAGCCTGGGGGATGGCCAGACGGACGCAGAAAGTGGACGCAGTGACGCGCTGCTCCGGCGCATGCTCCCATACCTAACCTGACCTGCCTGTGAAACAGTGGAAGTCAAACCCAGGCTAGACAGCTAAGAAGCGGGTGTGTGTACCTCAAGGTCATCTTGTCAGCCCAGATGCTGTTTGCAATTCTAGCTAACGAGGTGGTACCGATATTTACTCTTTGAAAAGATGCCTAAAGTAAAATGCCACATTACAAACTACGTAGCAACAACCAGGAGAACTCCATAATTATACTTTTACCTCCTAAAAAAATCGTAACACAACTGCAGGACGACGTCTGCAGACACAGTTGGGCACGAGATATGGATGACCGTTGGCTCACAAGGAGCTCCTCCACCCTTTGACAGGTTTTGTTTTTAATCCTGCTGGGTGTCCATATCATACACCCTCCTCACCAGAAAACCTGGTGGCGGAGACGGTTTAGTCACTGACAACCCGGCCATGAAACAGGTTAGTACACGTTTACATGATACCTGTAGCAAGTCACAGATCTGATCTGGCCTGACCTGACAATCCAGAGCCACCAATCAGAAGCTACCAAATTTGGGTTACAACATTAGGACAGGGTCCTGATGTTAAATTACAGATGTCATGCCAATCATGTGGCACGAAGTGTGTCAAAATGGCAGCCTTTTTTAATTTTGGGGGCAAAAATCAAATCAAATTAATTCCTTCAAAAATCCTTTCCAGACTCACCAGTCAGAATGCTACCAAGTTTTGGATACATTAGGCCAGGGCCCAGATAAGCTACAGGTCCAGTGGTCCAATTTTTTCATTTGAGATGTGTTTGTGCATGGTAGTCGTGCAATACATACACAATTTTGTGTGCGTGTTGCAGAAGCACGATGTGATGCAAATGGATAACTATATTGTGGCCAACACTAGATCTAGTGTAGGTCTCGGCCATGGGTGGCGGACACAGTGGGGAGGGGGGGGGCTCTTTTGAACTTGCTAACTTGCTCTTTTTAATGTGATTTTAGTCATGCTATGTCATTTTCATGTTCCAATCAACACAAACTATTCAGCGGGGATTCCTTTTCAAAGACCTCCAGGGGACCATTGCTGCTCTCGATCATGGTGTTTTGAACTTAAGCAACCTTAAGTAGAGAAACAAATAAGAAAATAATTGAACATGGCCCTCAACAGCGTAGTTTTAACATGTTTTTGTCCCTCTGGTTAATACACTTGTGAATCCCACAATACAGAGTGTGTTGGGGTCAGGTATTGAGGTTATTTCAGATGTGGTGGCCATCTTGGAAAAAACATTAAAAATCTGGAAAATATCAAATAGTAATGTGCCCCCTCCTCGTTTTTTTTTTTGAAAAGCCCAGAAGATAAACTAATAATTTATTTTACTTGGCCTTACACTGCAGTATTATCTATTATTTCAGGGCTTGTAGTAAGCATTCTACATCTGCTTTACAAGCGTGCCATAGCCAGGCGAGGCTAGGCTCATTTTTAGCTCGCCTGTTCGAAGAACAGAGAGCTATAGGATACCCCCGACGTGAGCGTCAGCGTCAGCGTGACAAATGTTAAAGTTTTTGGTGCAGGTTATTTAGAAGCTTGCCATTCATTTATATGTGTACTAGGATGCTGATATTTGGCATGGAGGTTCCTTTGGGGTATATTATTGATGTGTGAAGTTGAAATAAAAAATAATTTCAATTTTTTTTATTTTTTGACCTGTTTTGAACTTACTTTTTTGTAGCACATCAACGTTTAACAGTTTTTTTCCTTTCTAATGTTTTTATCTACCACACTATTTTTTACTGATTACAATATACAAATACATATACGTATTGCTTTAAAATTATTTGGATCAGACTTCACTGAAATGCTTTATAAAAAAAATTATTAGACTAGTCTTTTAAAAACGATAAATGTATAAACAGGCGAGCATTGGGTGGCTTTGACACCAACTCTCTGGTTATTGTAAGCAGCAGCAAGATAGAGTTGGTAAAGCCTTGCTGTCCACATTAATGAAGTAGAAAAAACCTACCTCCTCTTCCCTTCCTCATCCCACTCCATCAGTAGCTTGACATGGGGTGGCTCACCAAGTCGGCAGAGCTTCAGTGCCCTGCAGCATGACCAAGGGTTGGGGCAGACAAAGGAATTTCAGAAAGAAAGAAAGAGAACACAGACCTAAAAAATGGTCTACAATGTGCATGAAGATATACGAGGTGTTGCTAACTCTTTAGGAAATTCCCAAAGACGGTAAAATGAAGTTCGGTTGGAAAAAAAGAAATACACAAACAACAACCTCTCAAAAGCATTCAATAAGCAAGTAGATGCTTCAATTAATTATTATTCAGTTCGTTACCCTGGCAACCGACCAACCTTGTACCATAAATTTCTACTCCGAACATCTTCCCTCGATAGTCGTTCAAACAGTATTGAAATTAAACTTCATGTTGTTTTTGACAAAGGAAATGATCTCCTTGTATGGCAATTAAACTTAAATGTTTACAAAGTGCAACAAACATCTGATAAAGATGTTGGTCTCAACACCCAAATGCAACCGTGACCACGTTCCAGTTCCTAAAGGAGATGGACAGTATTAATATGGTATCATGGTGCTCATGTGGTTTCCTTGTGAAGGAAACACTATCTGAATATTTTTTCCTTTGACATCAGGACAAATTTTTAACCAATTAAACCAGATCATGAATTCAAATAGGTTTCATATTGAACCATTGTGTGCCATAGTTGTTCATGGGCATTGTGAATAATTTTTTTTCAGAAGCTCCCTATTAAAAGCAATCTCCGAACAACAAAGAGTTAAACATACTGTGGCTTTACAGTTTCATCAATCAATGCCTCTGTATGTCTTCAAAAGCAACTTCAATTAACACGCCTTGATTTGATAAGCCAGAAACTTGAACTGAGGGTCACCATAACTGCCACCGAACCAAACTCGGTGATATAATGGTTAGAGCATCTGCTCTGAATCTGGGAGTTCCGTTCAAACCCCAGCCGAGTTACACCAAAGACTTTAAAAATGGTACTTCCTGCTTCCTTGCTTGATGATCAGCATTTAAAAGGATAGAGCACAGACAAACAACCGTAGATTGGAAACAATTGCACAGGCTTGATGGGTCGAATGGCCTCCTCCTGTGTTGAAGTTCCTTGTAAAGGAACTCATTAATATTATTTTTAATTATTGTTAATAGCTTTTTTGGAATTGGAATTCCAGATAAGGTATTGTCATTGTGCACCAACAGTCTGTTCGTCTCCGATTTTGCCTTCTCCGGCGAAACCGCTGGGCGCTGATTCGGCTGAAATTTGGCAGCAAGATTCCGCTCCTGACTGGTAACAGGTATTGTAAAGCTCGTTCCGGTCACGTAACTGTAAGTAGGTCAAAATTGCAGACAAAATAAATTCTTTCACAAATCTTCTTCTCCAGACCCACCAGTCAGAATGCTACCAAATTTGGGTTAAATTATCACAGGGTCATAATGTTGAATTGTGGAGGTCATGCCAATCACGTGATCGGAAGCATGTCAAAATGGCGGACTGAGCAAATTTTGGTGAAAATCGTGTAAATTCCTTCAAAAATATTCTTCTTCGGACCCACAAGTCAGAATGCCACCAAATTTGGGTTACAACATTAGGCCAGGGCCCAGATAAGCTACAGGTCCAGTGGTGCTATTTTTAGCTTTTCTGGAATTGAAATTCCAGATAAGGTATTGCCATCATGCACCATTCACCTGTCTCCTATTTCGACTCCTCCGGCCAAACCACTGGGCTGATCCGGCTGAAATTTGGCAGCAAGGTTCTGTTCCTGACTGGTAACGGGGATTGCAAAGCTTGTTCAGTCATGTGACTTTATTTAAGTAGGTCAAAGTGGCGGACTTAGTAAATTGCTTCAAAAATCTTCTTCAGACCCACCAGTCAGAATGCTCCCAAATTTGGATTACAACATTAGGCCAGGGCAGGGATATTAAATTGCGGAGGTCATGCCGAACACATGACCGGAAGTGTATCAAAATGGCCGACAGTCAATGTTTGGTTAAAATGGCATAAATTCCTTAAAAAAAACTTCCTCTTCAGAACCACCAGTCAGCATGCTACTAAATTTGGGTTACAATATTAGGACAGGGTACTGTTGATAAAATTGTGGAGGACATGACAATCACATGCCCAGAATTGTGTCAAAATGGCTGACTTAGCTGATCACATAAATTAGAAAAAAATATCATAAATTAGTAAAATCACATAAATTACTTCAAATATGTTATTCTGCAGACCCACCAGTCAGCATGCTACCAAATTTGGGTTACAATATCAGGAGAGGGTACTGGTGTTAAATTGCAGAGGCCATGCCGATCACGTGACCAAAAGTGTGTCAAAATGGCGGGCGGACGTAATAAATTGTTGGGAACAATCTCAAAATTCCTTCAAAAAATCTTCTTCTCCAAACCCACCAATCAGAATGCTACCAAATATGGGTTACATGTTAGGCCAAGGCTCAGATAAGCTACAGGTCCAGTGGCCTTATTTTCCTTCTTTTTATAATGTAAAGGGATCTAAAGGGATACACTTCCAGGTTATTACATAAATAATTCATCATTTACAGGGCTCGATTTCAGCTGCCTTTTGTGCATCAATCCCAAGTTTATTTTTGTTTGTTTTTGTTTTTAAATGAAAAACGCAACATGTTATTGCAGTCGTATCTACCTGCTGCACGTTTTTCAGTCCCGGCACGAGACGTCGGAAAGTGGCTCAGGGTATCAATATTACCTCTGTCATGCAGAGTTCAACCAAATAGCTACCGAAAGTGCCAAATTTGTTTGTTTGTTATATTCTGCTTGTGTAGTCACATGTCACAGCTGTGCAAACGCTTTATGTTTCTGCTTATGAAAAATAATATACATTTCAGGGAGCTGCACTTGTAATCCCTCAAAAGATGCATCACTTCATTGCTATCCTTGGGGCACTTCCACCAAAAAGGCGCAGGAAGTTATTAACAGAGATAACTTAACTTGGTGTAAGTGAACAGTGTCAGTTTGGGGTTTTATGTCTTAATTTGAATATCAGTTATCAGTTGTCAGTTGGGAAGGTCAAAATGGGACTTAGAGCCTTGTTTTACCGACTAGGATTGTGAGCAAGGTAAATTTATATGAGATGGCAAATCATCTGTGGACCAACTGATAAGTGTGGGAGGGTGGATTTTCAACTTCAGTGGAGTTAGGTTTGGCTTTGGTGACCCTCAGGGTGGCAGGAGGGGAGAGAGAGGGTATCTAGCAACTATAATTACAGATAGTAATTTATCACCGGGTTCCGGCTTCGATTGACAACACAGGATAAGTTTCTCTTTGCATTAGATAAATTGTGTACTTCTCCTACGTGCCATTAATGATTTGGTATTTCTTGGTCAAGGAAATTCAGGTGTGCTAAAACTTGCTCTTTGAAGATTGGTTTTGGGAGCACGATGGAGCATGAGCATGATCGTGCTCTTCAAAATTGAAGTGCTGGCGGTTGGCCTGTGATTGAGGGAACGGTAAAATCATGGACATCCAGAATTTCTCAAAAGGGATTTCATTTTCATTTCAACATACGTTTTAACTTAATTTAAAGGCCTTCGAGAAAAAATATTCCACACAATCTTTAATCTATATTTTGGTTTTCAAAGAATATTTATTCTGTGTCGTCATTTATAACTCTGTCTTGCAAATAGACACCTCCACCACCGAAGGTGGAGAGCGTTTATGTTTTCACTCCTGTCTGGTTGTCTGTTTGCACCAAAGCTACAGGGCCGGTTGCCTCCATGATCGCATGCAAATGTGTGCTAAAGATGCAGCCATGCTGAGCATCTTTCCAAGGTCGCCCCCTCCCCCCAGTCGGTGGGGACAGGGGAGGAGGGAGATAGGGGACAGGGAGAAGACACTCGGCATGGACAGGGGGAAGATGCACAACCCGGCTGACAAGGGGAAGAATAAAGCGATAAATAAATAAGACAGAACAAACTTTACAACTTATAAAACCCAAAGAGAAAAAGCAAGTGGTTTGATCATCATGGCCATGCCAGGTTTCCTCACACTATGTTTACTAACTCCACCCAGTATGCTGCACCATACAAGCTTGTAATGTACACACAGGTTGGCAAAATGGCCGATCCAAGTCCTATAGGCTAATATTGACACAATAGATTTCCTTTCTTTCAAAATTAATCTTATGCATGGAAGCACAAATCTATTATTTTTTACACGAGTACCTTTATGTAAAGCACAATTTGGTATATATTTATCAACCACTTTGTGCAAATTTTGTGAGGCATTTACTTGTCCACCACAGGAAGGCGAAGTGGTTGTGGTTCTTGGTAGGAAAGGTAACCCTTCTTTGCCGACTCGACAACAACGCATACACGGAACAAAGGGTCTTGCGACTGTGAAGGACAGGGAGAGTAAAAGATCTGAAGAACTCTTTCCACACACTGAGTGCCTGTTACAATGGCCATTCAGATCATGAGCTGAGAACAACAATCTTTCATTGAGTTTTTGACCCCAGCTCAGTCAGAAAACCTTTCAAACATGACTGTGGATACAAAATCTTAGTTGTGTCTGAAGATCATGCAATAAGGCAAAGAGAGAGAAAAAGGAAAGAGAAAAGAAAAGAGAGAAAAGAGGAGAAAAAGAAAAAGAAGAAAAAGAAAGAAGAGAAAGAAGAAAAAGAAGAAAAGAAAAGAGAGAGAAGAAAGAGGAGAGAGGAAAAGAGAGAGAGGAAAGAGAGAGAGTTAAAGAGAGAGTTAAAGAGAAAGAGAGAGTTAAAGAGAAAGAAAGAGAAAGAGGAGTTAAGAGAGAGGAGTTAGGAGAAAGAGAAAGAAGGAAAGAGAAAGAGAAGAGGAAGAGAAAGAGAAAGAGAAAGAGAAAGAGAAAGAGAAAGAGAAAGAGGAAAGAGAAAGAGAAGAAAGAGAAAGAGAAAGAGAAAGAGAAAAAGAGAAAGAGAAAGAGAAAGAGAAAGAGAAAGAGAAGAGAAAGAGAAGAGAAGAGAAAGAGAAAGAGAAAGAGAAAGAGAAAGAGAGAGAGAGAAAGAATATCTACAATGATAAATGTCAGTGTGTCAATCAGTCAGTCAAAGTGTGTGTGTGGTGTTGTGTGTGTGTGTTGTGTGTGTTGTGGTGTGTGTGTGTGTTGTGTGTGTGTGTGTGTGTGTGTGTGTGCATCTCCTCCATAACTCCAAAACCATGAAACCTAGCAGCCAAAAGTTTGCATGCATTCCAAGAGGACTCCAAGGGAGTGCATAAATGAAATTGGATTGTTGGGGTACATTTAAAAACCTTTTGAAGATGCATCAACAGCTTACATCCATGAAAGGCTTATCCTTGGTCAGCCCAATTTCGCCTCGACGGGGTCTTTGCTGCCATTTTGATTTGGCCTATTCAAACATGCATTAACTTGGAAACGCAATCTACTCTCATGGACTAATTATAGTACATAGTCGAAATATTATTTTGGATTTGAGAATCAGATCTTGTGGACTAAATAAGTGTTGAAATCTGGAGCGAAATCTGAAAATTAAAAAAAATTATTGATTTGCCAAGCATTGGATTGTTGGCCCACTAACAGGGAATATGAGCTGGGTTCAGACCGTTTGCCTGCGTCAGTTGGAGAAACAAGTGTTTCCGGAGAAGACTGAGGTAAGTGCTGTGTTTGTATCATTCATGGTTTTAAAGTAATCACGTTGCTGGAATGGCGCTTGGGATATGCCCGGTCAAACGAAACACCGCACGACAACGTCTGGAGACAATTATCTTTTCCTTTTTCTTTTTTTTTTAAGCAAAGAACACTTTTTAAGCAGTCAGAACTACTGCTAAGCTCAATTCCGCAGTTTAAAATTTGAAATTAGGCTCTGGTTAAGATATTTTAGAGCTTATTGCATTTTTGTTGTAATTGAATTATGGAATGGAGGGGAAAAAAAGAGTTGTGAGGAGGTAGAGGGTTTGGGAGGAGGGAAGCATGAGCAGAGGGGCAGGGAAGGCAGTACCATATAATATGGCTATAGTTTAATTACAACTAAAATGTTCCTTTGTTTTGAAACAATATTTAATAAAGTGTATTTATTACCACCTCAGCAAGTTCCAATTCCACGATAGTGGGTACACAGGGTGACAGTCGCAGTACGAGTCTCATCCCTCAAGGGAAGCCCATGTCATAATCTCCTTAAAATGGTACGTTGCTGTTTGAACCTGCTGAATGTGCTGTTTTGAACTTGTGCTGACGTGCTGTTTGAACGTGCCGTTTGAACCTGTTGAACGTGCCGTTTGAACCTGTCCTGAACTGTTGCCCGTCGTTGAACCTGCTCTGAACGTGCCGTTTGAACCTGTCTGAACGTGCCGTTTGTTGCAACCTGCTTCTGAACGTGCCGTTTGACCTGTCTTGAAACGTGCCTTTGAACCTGTCTGAACGATGCCGTTGAACCTGTTCCTGAACGTGCATTGGAACACTGTCTACGAACGCTTGCCGTTGGAACCTGTCTGAACGTGCCGTTGGAACCTGTCTCAATACGTTGCGTTGGAACCTGTCTGAAGTGCCGTTGGAACCTGTCTGAACGTGCCGTTGGAACCTGTCCTGAACGTGCCGTGGAACCTGGTCTTACTGTAAATCGTTGCCGTTGGAATCCTGTCGAAGAGTGCGTCCGTTGGAACCTGTCTGAACGTGCCGTTGGAACCTGTCTGAACGTGCCGTTGGAACTTGTCTGAACGTGCCGTTTGAATGTACCAAATTTCGTTCCATTCTCGACTAATGCTGGCAGACGGGACGTCCAGTTTTATCCATCTGAAGGACAGCAAACGCTGATGAATAGACCTGCTTATGAAACTGTAGGAGGTTAATCCATCCCTCCCTCAAGTCCTCTTCTCACTTATTCAAGGCTTATAAACAAACTGATGGACATGTAATTTAGATATTGTCACGGGGGTGGTAGCCAAGGTTAACCCCCCGACCCAATTTGTGGTGACAGGCGGTTAACACCGCCAGTCCCCGGACGGTCGAGCGGTTCCTTTCCTTATTAATAGGAGGCGGACACGTTGATCCTCGGAGATTAAAACGCGTGCGGGAGGGGCAGGGCACAATGGTGGAGGGACGGAAGGCACGGAGAAGCACAGTACAGGGGGGGTTTACACTCGAACCCCACTACAAATACACGGATAAGAGCTTCTTAAAAAAAATACACCGTGCGGGAGTGACGGTCATCTCTGCGAGAAATATATAGCCTCCTGAAGGTAGGGCAGTTTTGCAAACTTTTTAAGTCACGTGACGTGAAAACGAAAGCAAATATCGAAAATCCGGCCTGACAAATTTAGATATTGTCCCATAGATTCATATGCCACAATAAAAATCAAGATTGGCTTGAGAAATTAGGAGGAGATAGATTTTGAAAATCGTCATTTTTCGCATGAAAATCGTCATTTTCGCATTTTTTGCCAAACTTTTGAAGTTCACGTGAACACGAAAACGAAAGCGAATATCGAAAATCCGGCCCGATCAAATTTAGATATTGTCCATAAGATTCATATGCCACAATCAAATTCAAGATCGCTGCTGAGAATGTATGAGGAGATAGATTTTGAAAATCGTCATTTTCGCATTTTTTGCCAACTTTGAAGTCACGTGACACGAAAACGAAAGCGAATATTGAAAATCCGGCCGACCAAATTTAGATATTGTCCCATAGATTCAATAGCCACAATAAATTCAAGATTGCTTGAGAAATGTAGGGAGATAGATTTTTGAAAAATCGTCATTTTCCGCATTTTTGGCCAACTTTGAAGTCACGTGACACGAAAACGAAAGCGAATATCGAAAATCCGGCCCGACCAATTTAGATATTGTCCATAGATTCATATGCCGACAATCAAATTCAAGATCGCTTGAGAAATGTAGGAGATAGATTTTTGAAATCGTCATTTTCGCTTTTTTTTGCCAACTTTGAAGTCAGTGACGAAAACAGAAAGCGAATATCGAAAATCCGGCCCGATCAAAATTTAGAATATTGTCCCATAGATTCAAATGCCACAATCAAATTCAAGATCGCTTGAAGAAATGGCGGAGGAGATAGAATTTGAAAATCGTCATTTTCGCAACGGACGGACGGACGGACGGACGGATCGTCACCTCTCCTCTCAACACCAATATTATTAGGTCATGCTCGAAGAGATGACCTAATGAACACATTTAATGAAAATACACAAATATTTACAAAGAAAAACAATTCAAAAGGTAATGATAATAATGAAGTAAATAAATCCTAAAGTCGAGGCACCTCTCCACACGGACTTAAATACAGACAAAGTGGAAAAGAAAAGAAAAGAAAATTCCTCCTTTTATTCTTGTACTTAGCTTGACCCAGAGCTGATCTTTGTGGACTTTGGCATCGAGGCGCTTCCACCAGCACGTGCAGGCGCGCGCAAAATGGCGCCGTCACTTCTCTCGTAGCAGGACAAACGCAAGCCAGGCACTCCGCGACCGGCATTCAACACCAAGGCTCAGAGCCCCAGTGCAGCTGTTTCGTGCGTCGATCCATCCTGCAACGACAACCATATCGAGACATGCTAAACGACAGACGCTCGGAATCCGTTTCTCACGACTCATCCAAGCCAAAGTCAGCTACTTGTTTTCGTGCGTGCGATCACCCTGAACTCCCGCCTCTGACTGCCTAACGGTGCCGAAACCACCGTTTCCTCCTCCGAACCGCTCTGCGGCTCACGTGTTCTCTCTTCTCTCTCTCTCTGTCTCTCTCTTCTCTCTCTCTCTCTCTCTCTCTTCTCTCTCTCTCTCTCTCTCTGACACAACAAACCTTCCTCTTCGACGTGCCTCCGGGGCATGGCCTGCTTGCTCGAAACCAAGGAAAGCAGGGTTTCTGCCTGCTCGCTCTCTGACGTCACGCCCATCACATATCTCCGCCTCAGGGGCATGACTTCGCCGCCTTAACCCTTGGAGGGAGACTTCTGCCTGCTTCGGATGACGTTTGTTTGTTTCTCATCATGCTTTTGGTTATAAAGACATTGGGAAAAGTCACAGGGGGGGCAATTACATACTTGGGAAGCGTATTCTTAAACCCTTGATAATTAACACGACGCCACCCCCCATGTGGTGACACGAAACACTTAAGCTCACAGTTTTCCGACTTAATTACATCGAGATGCCTCCCACATGTCCACGGACCAAACAACTCTATTCAATGCTAAATTTCCTATTAAATTCCTCCATCCACCCCCACAACCATAGCAATATTATGTGAGATAAATAAATATGAGGTGACGCCAATCAGCTTGGTGGAGTGAAATACCTGCGTATGTAATTAATTAGTTGGGAGGCCGCTGGGGAAATTGCCGGGAGAGTTTTTTTTTTTAAACTTTTTTTTTAGAAGGTATTATGTACACGTACACTTTAATATACAATGTGTTGGAAAATCTCATTTGTGGGAGGAGGGAGGGTAAGGGTAAAGGTAGTGACGAGCTGGAAGCCTATTGTTTTTGAGGTAAATAGGTCAAACGGTCAAAGTCACATCAATCGTAAATTTTCATTGTATTCACTTGATATCCATATTTACACTGTATATAAAACCGAAAAACATGGGTGGATGGTGAGCACTCGTCGAAGTGAAGTGAGCACGTCTGTTACTTACGTTTTGTTTGAGCATAAGTGGGACCATGAGTACATCTAATAATTCCTTATTATTGGACCTTGACAATGTCTATTAATTACATCCATTAAATATGGACTATTGGACCATACCTTTTAGACATTTAGACATTTAGAGCCCTTGCACCTTTTAGACTCCTTAAAACTTTTACCATTTTAGACCACTTTAGACTCCTTAGACCCGAGAGATCTGTAACTACTTTTGAAACATACCCTTTTGACCATTAGACCACCTAAAACCTTTGACACCCACTTAGACCCTTTAGAGTTTAGATCCTTCAGACCCTTAAGACCCCGAAGACCTTGGAGACCCAACAGACCCTGTTATAACAATTACATCCCTAAGTCCATATTGACCCCAATAGATCCTGAGACCCCAAGACCATTTAGAACCCGGAAACTCCGTAGACCCCATTAGAACCATAAAGACAAATAAGACCCTTTTGAACCCGAAGAACCTTTGGAATCCTAAGAACCTTAAGACCCCCTTAAATTCTGTAGACCCTACATATCCTATAGACACCATTAGAACCCTTAGACCCTTCAGAACCCGAAAACCCTGTAGATACTACAGACCCTGTTAAACCTAAATTAGAAACCCCAAGACCCTGTTAGACCCTTTAGAACCATAAGACCCTTAAGACACCTAAGACCCGATAGACCACATTTGACCCCATAGACCTGTAACTACTGTTGGAACTACCCTTTAGACCTTTTAGACCATTTAGAACCTTTTAAGACCCTTCGGACTCCTGATGACATCTATCTATAATTCCAGCAATCTGTGTGTGTGTGTGTGTGTGTGTGTGTGTGTGTGTGTGTGTGTGTGTGTGTGTGTGTGTGTGTGTGTGTGTGTGTGTGCTGTCTGTGTGTGTGTGTGTCTGTGTCTGTGTCTGTGTCGTGTGTGTGTGTGTCTGTGTGTCTGTGTGTCTGTGTGTCTGTGTGTCTGTGTGTCTGTGTGTGTATGTGACCGCTGTTTCTCGACAACCACTGGTCCGATCTAATTGAAACTTGCCAGGTATTTTGCTGGGGACCTGAGGTGTGCCTTTTCAAAGTTTGATATTAATCGGACAAGTGCTTCCCAAGTTATGGCCATTTATTTACCAAACCAATAACAGGACACGTTGCTGCGTATGGCGTGGCCGATGGGGAAGAGATCCTCAGCCACGTTCCCCATTACGGGTTACAACGTACGGTCTTCCGGATAGTGATGACTTACTGTATTCTAATAATTTCTCGATTTCTTATGCGCATTTATAGATAAACACAATGCCCAATCCAGTCGTCATTTACGAGAGCGAAGAACGGCCTGTGCAGTTGTTTGAAAGTATTTTTTGCACGTACGGCCACACACGTACGAGCACGCGAGACGCGAAGGAACGGCCTGTGTGGTTGTTGTTTCTGGCACGCGGTTTGAAAGTTGTTTTTTTTGGGGGGGGGGGGGGTGCACGATACTGGCCACTCACGTACGGGCACGCATGTACGGGTACACGAGGGCGAAGGAACGGCTTGTGTGGTTGTTGTTTCTGGCACGCGGTTTGAAAGTTTTTTTTCTTTTGCACGTACTGCTACGCACGTACGGGCACGTACTAGTTTACACAATTTAGACTGCTTAGACCCCTTGACCCTTTGATCTTTCGACCCCTTTAGACCTTAACTACCATTGGAAAATACCATTTTGATCTATGGACCCGAATAGACCCTTTTGACCTTTACACCCTGAGACACCCGAGACCCTTTAGACCTGTAGACCCGTTAAATGTCTTTAGACGCACACCACACAAACATCTATAGTCTTCTTGCAATATACAGACCACTTTTTTCAGCAAGAAATGTGCAATCTCCAGTCACCCGGACGGTAGTTACCCTGCCTGGTTGAACAGAAATCGCACACTGGGTCATTGAATTGGTTCACTAATCAAAACCTATAAGCATAATGCTGAGGTCAAAGGGTCAAAGGTCAAGGTCACATAAAATTATCCATTTTCATCCGATTGACTTGATATTTGAATAGTTTGCATATTGGGTCACTCATGCCTATTTGAGGTCAAAATGTCAAAGTTCAAGGTTACATAAAATCATAAATTTTCATCCCATTAACTTGAAGTTTGAATGGGATTTGCATATTGGGTCACAGACCTGGTCCACCAAGAATCAGAACGATCAATTTCACCTTTTTGACATGTCGATGGTTTTCATGACAACAATTTCACCCCATCATAATCAAAAGGGTCTTTTATGAATTTAATATTTATTACCATACCTCAGTAATTTTTTTAAAGATATCAATTGAAACTTACGCAGCACATTTTTGTGTATGTGTAATATATGTGAGGAAAATTTGGTCAAACTTAAAGGTCAAGGCGATCCAAAACATGTAAAATACCTATTAGGCTGCAATATTAGAAGATGCAGCAACCAAATTTGTTGAGCATAACATTCAATCAAGTAAAACACTTGATCGGTAAAATGTTCAAAATTACCAAATTGTTGTTTCAATGGCAACAATTGTTTATTTGGAATTCGCAAGTATCGTGCTATGCACATCTTTCTTGTTTGTTCCTTTTTCTGTTAGCAGGATATCTCAAAACATTATGGGCGGATTTGGCCAAAACTTGGTGGACAGGTTGGGTGTGTGACTGGGACAAATTGATTAAATCTTGTGGAAGATCCGGATACGAGAATTTTTTTTTAATTCCCAAGTGATTCTTCACCATTGAGAGAGAGGGCCCAAAATGATATATATAGCACGATGTTTCAAAAAGTTGTGAACGGGGTATGATAAACCCTGGTGGATGAGTTGGGTTGGTGACGAGGATGAATTGTTTCGATTTTGATGAAGATCCGGATGCAGATCCGGCCTATCAGTGGGATACAAAATGTAAACCGTTCATCCTGGTGGAGGTATGCGTTCTACCAAGTACCGTTCTAGTTGTAGTTGTCGTCATTCCACCCAGAATCCCTTATCCTGACATTAATTATAACACTTTCTACCTTCCCAGACCCAAGAAAATGGTTCTCCCAAATTCAGACCTGTGTCTTTGCACTTTCACCAGGCGCAGCCCCAAGTCCTTTCAAGACCAACTTCTGCAGATCACGCCAGCTGGCTGCTCTGGCCAACCATCTGGAAAAGGGGCTTCCAAACCTGGACAATACATATGTCACAAAACAAACAAACATCCAAACTATTGCAAGATTTGCCAATACAAAAAGTGTAGGGGAGGGAAGGGGAGGGGTAAGTTAACATTGTAGTTCACAAGATAGAAGTTGATGAATCAAAACATCCAGGAAGTACAATGTTGAATGATTATATATATATATATATATACATATATATACAGTATATATATATATATCAAAAATTAGAATTGGCTTACAATTATATCACTTGACAAATTATGAATGTAAAAAGATGACCATAATCACAGTACTAATACTTCAAATTATTATGTTTTAAAATGTTATTGTGGTAGAGGAAATATACATGTCATAGCTACTAGGCCTTCAACATCCACAAGATAAGACAAGATGGTGCAGGAAGTCACGATGCACCCAAAAGGTCATAATGACCAATGAATGTAAATGCCATATCCGCATAATGGTAGAATTACCAGCGAGATGGCAAATACAAATACCTATTAACAGAGCCCCGAGCATCAATTTACTGTATAAGTGTCGGTAGTGCTCTGGTCTGGCTCGATAAAACACTGTTACTGCCTGCCAATAGCAACTAGGACAGGACTGGGTCAAAGCAATCAGTGGTGCCGGCTATTATGCATTTCCAAAGCTCAATTACCACCCAGAGGAAGAAAATTCTTAAAGGCAAAAGAGCAGGCTCTCAGCACTCCCCCCTCCAAATCATCTCAGTGCTAATTATAGGTCTTAACCATAACTTCTGAGTCACTCTACCTTGCCACACTCACCAAGAAGGAAGCTAAGGACATTGCTCCAAAATTATGATCACAATTTATTTGGTGAATATGTAAGCATAACACCTATTATTGAACAACCCAAAGACTTTGGAGACAATTATGACAATAAAATTAATAACGAGCAATTTCTTCCAATCAAATGTCAAACTCGAGTTTGTTTGTTTTTTTACAGGTGTGCTTGGAAAGAGAACCTGAGAAATGGATTGCATCGCTTTAAACAGTGCCATGGCCACAATATGATGTTCTTTGCAAATGGGTTCATGGTCAAAACCCCTGACCTGTAGCTGGTGCTTCCACTGCCACAGCGATTTGCCAATAGAAGCAGAACATGCTCTGCTTGGACATGATCTGGAAGCTCAGGGGACAGATGGCCATCTGACAGAAATAAGGGAGACAGACAGCAATGCACTTTCAAAGTAAATTAAAAAAAATAACAATCAAGCCTAGACTTAGAACATTTACATCAAAAAGTGTAAAGAAGTAATGAAAATAAACATTTTTTTGAAGCTTAGCAATGCAGTGACAAAACACGTGACAAAATAAGGAAGAACAACAAAACCCACCAGGGCTGGGCTCAGGTGGCGTTTCAAAGCCGTATATGGCGTCGGCTTCGTGAATGGTAGTCAGGTTGTCGTCATCACCGAATGAGCGATGAAAGCCATCAGTGTAGAGCTCTGTTAGCACCAGCTAAAAGGCACAACAAAAAAAAAATAGAGTGAGATCGCCAGGAAAGTCACGCTCTTACAGATGATCTTCACTTGGTACGGTGGAGTCTAGTTAAAGCAAATGGCCCAGAATGTATGCACTAGTTTCAATTGCGATCGTACGGTATTGTACAACTTATCAACTTTTTTAATATCTGGGTTAGCTTGTTTTAGCATTTACCTCTAACTCTCTGACTCATGATGCTGAGAACCCTGTTGAAATCCCAAATACCATATCGATTTGTCCACATCGTCTGCTCGCGTCCTTGTAATTCATGAAAAAGTACGCCGGTGTCTTTGAATGCCTTTGGCCAGCTTGGGTGACCCTTCTGGTATTGGCAAAGTAACAATACCGCTGGTATCGTTCTTGGAGTCATGGGTACGTGCAAGCTACCACACCACAGTCAGGTCGAGTTCCATTGCTGTAGTGCCGATCAAAAGCTGTATTTGGACCTACTGTAAGATCGAAAATGTCAATCAAAACAGATCCTGACCGAGGTTCCCCTGAAACTATGCATGTGTCATAAAGGGCCTGTGTGAAGCACATAACCCAAGACGACGACGTCCATTGCCATTCATACGACGAAATCCATTCTAAGGCCCCAAAATAGTGTTTGTCCCATGTTGATGAAAACAAATCATGAAAACAAGTTAATGTTTGCATACAAAGTCAAGGCACGTGCAAGAGCTATTATTGAGCAATCCCAAAATTATGACCATTTTTAATGACAACTTCGTTGGTGCAGTTGTATTACACGTTGTCCTGTGATATCGAGTGGAGGAATTTTAAAAAAATAAAAAAAACGAAGAATGTTCTTCTGCCGAAAGTGACATAACATTATAGGCGTGATCCTCCTCCATCCTGCTCGAGAAGGGCGGCATTCTGAGTCTATGTTCAGTGGGTAGCACAAATGACTTGCACAACAAACAACGAGGTGTGGTAAGAAAAAGCATGAAAATTGGCTTACAAAAGGAACACAGAACAACATATGATGAACCGCCTGATACTTTCAAACATATTTCACAAAATAAACTTGTCGGTACCATCAATATACCATCACGATGTGCGGCGAGACCACTTACTTAATCTCCAACGCGTTTGCTCAAGTGCTACACTTGCAAAGACCAAAGCATAAAACATACACGTACAGTTAACCGACATCACATAAAACCTACACATAATCCCCACAACCCCCAAAAAATTCACTTAGGGTTTACTTTAAGGCCCCCTTCACCATTCAGTTGGGCTGGCAGGATGGCTTAGAGGTATGTACGCTCACCCCTGAGCCGTCTAGCCTGGGTTTGAATCCCGACCCAGCAATAAACTGCCATCCCAGTGTTTCACAGGCAGGGTGATTCATCAATGTGTGTGGTGTCCCTCGGATGGACGTTAAACTGGGCGTCCCATCTGCCACCATTAGTTGGTGGACGTTAAAGATCCCACAGTCGGTGTCCTTCACGAAGAGTAGACAAGCTATTGACGGCACTACACGGCCAAATTACAAATTATTGCCCGAACCTAAAGGGGGCACTGCATCAGTGGCAGAGACGCGCTCCCAGCAATGACCGGGATGGCAGCCCGATCAGCTGCCACAGGCTGCATATGAAATCAATGAACCGTTCCGTTATCAACCGATGCAGCTCACGGAAAAGTTTATGCTTAATTTAATTTCCATAAGTACTACTATTAGAAACCACGAGTTACAACAAAGGCCACTACTTACAAACAGGTCACACACTTATCAGTTTACTTGCCTTCACGGTAATATTCAATAAAAAAAGGAAAACAAAAGTGAACACTGGTTCGATGGGAATGAACAAAATTGGTTCAACAGTTCTTCACCTATGCTGTGGTTTTTACTAGCTCCAAGCACAAAGATACTCGGGGGAAAATACGTCCGGGTTGCCGTTATTCGAGGGCAAAAAGTCCAATAAATACCATCAACGTGGCGGCATTCAAGATGGCTTCTTCCTGGATCAGTAATCAAACGTAGCAATCAGTCTATAGCAGATAAACAAGGAGCCATGCTGTTGTGCTTAGCCGTCGTTATTGCAGGGAATGCTTTGCGTGACCCGAAAATATTTTTACCATTTTGCCGCAACAAGAAACAGCATCAGCAGTTCAAACCGTTTTCATCACCTGATGAGAACCACACGACCACGTCCAATAATATTCCTCCGAGGACACTCCAGGAGGAAAGCTCGCATCGTGGCATCAAGAAGATGGTGGATGATTTATACGAGAGGAGATCATGTCGAACAATGCAAAATATAAAAGTATGAGCAACATTATGTCCTCCGTGAAGAGTAGGCGAGCTATTGCCGGCACCATAAACAAATTTCAAGTTTCTACCATAACCAGCAGAGGGCATTTCATCAGCGGCACAGCCGTGCCCACAGCCAATAATGCTACCCCGCAGCTTTGTGCTGCCTACAAACGAAGAAGAAGAAGCAACATTATGCGTGTTTTGCAAGAGTGCTCCATAAACCAGAAAAAGGTCCAAATACTTTTTCAACACTGGAAGGGCACTCGGTGGAGCGCATACCTCCGCCACGTAATGCTTGATCCACGAGAACATATCGGGCCCAATACATTTTTGAAATATCGTGCTACACAGTACTATATCGGTTTAGCACTATCTCTCAATGGTGAAGAATCACTTTATACATTAAATAATTCTCATATCCAGATTCGTATTTTCACCAAAGTTGAATCAATTCGTCCTTGTCACACACCCAACGTGTCCACCAAGTTTCGTCCGAATCCGTCAACTTTTTGAGATATCGTGCTATATATTAGTTTGGCCAGATATCTCAATGGTGAAGAATCACTTCAAAGTTCTAGTCGTCGGATCCGGATCCAGATCTTCACCAAAATATAATCAGTTCGTCCTTGTCAAACACTGAACCTGTCCACAAAATTTAATCTGGATCGACTCCAACTTCTTGAGATATCCTGGACACAAACAAACAGAAAGGGGTGAAAACATAACCTCCTTCACCTTCGGTGGCGGAGGTAATAAGAGTGATCATGCGGAGAAAAATCTTCATATTGCTTTTTATCTCACCAGCACAGTCCTTTCCATACCTGGGAGCGGGCGACACCAGATTCATGGGCTAGGATTTCCCTCAGACGAGCCACCTTTCCACCTAAAGGTATAGCTAGGCCAACTCGTTGGCAGCGTGGGCTCCGTGCCCAAACCACCGTCACACCCAACACCCTGATGGGGAAGCATGGGATAAAACACAAAAAAATACTGCCTGTTCAACAAAACGACTCGATAATCACTTCAAGTGTTGCATTTGGTTTGAAATAAGTCAGACCTGTACATTTTCAAGGTATTTCCTAGTGTGCACTTACAGCATCAATAACCCTATTCATTACTTCAATGACACTTTAAATTGCAATGGAACCAACAACTAACTATAATAAAAAATCCTTTGCAAGCCAGCCCAAAATTAGAACACCATTTCAAAAACATGAACCACGTGGTGATGAACGACAGAGAACCAGGAGTGACCGCATTGCCTAGTTCAGGACACACGAAAAGGCTTTGCGCTCCTCTTCCATAACAACGTATCGTTTCATTGTGTGGTCTACTGTCTCCCCAACTCCGACGACTCGATATACGAGGCTCCGTCTGCAAACTTTGCAAAACCCTGTGCTTTCCTCTCACCCTGTTCGCTCTTCCTAATCTGTGGAGACTGGTTGCTGATGTACCAGGTCGCTTGTTGGTTCACATATATCAGTACATACATGGTCTATCTTAGCCGCTAAAGCATTCTGCAAAACACCTGGAATTACTCGGTCTCTTCCTTTTCCAACACACATCTCCTGAAAATGACAAACCATTCATTATAGGATCCTGTCATGTCAAACTTGTCCCGATACTCATTGGCTCTTCTGATCACGTGCTGCTCAATGTCTTCTTCTTGCGTACGGCAGCTTAGCTGCCGGGGTAGCTATCATTTCTTGGAAGCGCGACTGTGTCGCTGATGCAGTGCCCCTCTAACAGTACACACTGGTAATCATTTTGCCGACCTCGGAAGGATAACAGGCTGAGTCAACCCCCTGGTTTATTAATTCAGCGGCCAACGGGGCTTGAACTCAGGACCCTAGGATCCCAAGCCGCCACCCTAATCACTAAGCCAACACCCGGCTCCGCTACTCAATATATGCATCTTGTTGGCATATATTTGACAGGCCCGTAGGTGCAAACATGTATGGAAAGTTGGTAAACCTGATAAGTATTTCGGGGTAGACCATTTTCCAGTTAAGATTGGTCCATCGACTCCTAAAATTGACTGCTCTTGGAATTTCTTCTTACAATGGACTAATTTCTCTTAACAAGTTCATTCCATCCCATATTCAACTTCTCTGTCCAAAACTGATCACCCTCAACTACAGACATATCAGCTTTCTCCTCAACATAAGCAAAAAAACAATGGAGTCCATCATGGAAACCGACATCAGGTGTTATCTCTTCTCAATCTCGTTATTCTCTGAAAATGAGTTTGGCTTCTGCCCTGGCTATTCCAATCATGGATATGTTATTCCTTCTGACACTGCAGTGAGTCAATGGCCTGAACCTTCAGGGGGAAGGTAAGGAACATCCACCTGGATATCTAGCCTTGTTTATTGTTATTCAAGATCGCCTGGTGGTCGTCTGATTTCTAATATGAGCAGAAACAACGGGTGGCTAATGGTGGTGTCATTTCCAATAATCTTTTCCTTCAAGCTGGAATTCCACAGGCAGTTTCAGGAGCTACGTTCGTCTTGATCTTTAACAATGATCGATCTGATTATCTTCTTCTTCTTGCGTATGGAAGCTTGGCTGCCGGGTAGCTATCATTTTGTTGGGGCATGGCCGTGCTCCTATACCAGTACACTGGTACTCATTTCGCCAACCT
>CM068965.1:62232587-62249948 GCA_035128595.1 Eptatretus atami | reverse complement strand
GCTTGACCAAAGTTTCGCGGACAGACAGACAGATGGAAATGTCCAGAATAAGGGTGCTCTAAGAGCAGCCGAAAATACTAAAGATTAATATTGCATCATTTCAAGGCACAAGGAGATAATTTTAAATCAAACAATGTGAAAAACCTGCACCCACATTTGTTTATTCTAAAGTGAAGGACTGCTTCCATTGGCTTGCTATTCATTAACATTTAGCCAAAATGCTGTAATAAATGAACAGGGAAAAATATGTTGGCACAACTATGAAAGACAAATTTATCTGTCCTATTACACGGCCTCATAGCCTCGGGACTCTTACGTATTGACTTATACATTGTGTTATACATGCTAATAAAAGTTACTTGTCAACTCTCGAGTCTAGATTAGTCCGATAAATCCGACGTCCGTCCGACTAGTCCGATAAATCTGACGTGCTGTAGCTTTCTTTTATTATTCTCTTTTTTTTCATTTTCTACTGCGCACATAGATAGAGGAATAAAATAAAAATAAAAATGCAACAGAACGTCAGATTTATCGGACTACTCGAGACAATTGTGTCGCAAGGTGTGTTTCGTTTCGAGACAGCGAGATTGCTTCGTTTTATGCGTGGAGAGATACGGCCGATGACATGGGCTGACCTTGCTTGCGATTCATTCACCGCGGAGAAACATGTCCACTGCGCTGCGCTGGTCACGTCACCTCACTAAAATATTTCTGATATCGAGCAGTATGCAAGTCAATTCTACCATTATTGATTACAAATAGGATTGTCTAACCAGTTTTATTGCCAAGTCTTCCTTCGATGTCCCCCGATCATAATGAACGCCGGGAATTTCATCGCCATTTTTCCTCTGCTTGCCCTGCTTCGGGCTCGAACTGGTAAGGTCGTATTTCATTTCCAGTGGCCTGAACTTCACCTCCCGCGACTACGTTATCCACAATTCTCCATCTGATTCAGACCAAAATCCTTCATTTCTCTCACACTCACTGTCGCTACCAGACAAATCAACAGATCCATTGGCCTTCATTATATCACAACCAAATGTTTGATTTTTTTAAAGCAGAAATGAACGAAGCGATTGAGTCGATCAATCGAATGTGAAAACACACAGAAAGTCAATAGAATCACGTAGACCACCAACCCGACTAATTTACGTGCAGCCTTTGTCATCCTGCAGTTGACGTCATGTGGGTTACGCCCCTTTCAGCAGAATTTTTAGGGGCGTTCCCGAAGTGGTTTGTTTTTTTAATTTTACATTTTACAGAACGAATATTGTGAAAAAACATTGTCAGATCTGAAATCACGATGGAAAACTCCTATAGGACATATATATATGCAATTTCAGTACTTTTGGGTGTCATGGGACCTTTAAAGGCGAGTTTGTGTATCTCTAGGCCATCCTGTCAGCCCAGCTCAGGAGTGAGTGAAGAGTGCGTTTGAAACAAATGGGAGAAAAGTGGGGGGGGGGAGTGTGAAGGCTGTGGCACGTCTGGACTTTGGGAGTTTAACCTACTGGAGGAACACGTGAGCAATTGCAAATTCGTTTGATTCGATTTAATATAGTTCTTAATCAGACTTACTTCAAAGTCAGTTTAAACTGTCAATCAACAATACAAACAACAGATGTTCCAATCCCAATATTAAATTTTAACTTTGTTTGTTGAACATTCATGAAAATAAGTGCGCCTTTAAAATCCCAGGGTAGTATATCGATTTTCAGTGCTATACGGAATACTACATGATGCTCAATGCTCCGAAACAGGCAGTTTATGAAGAAAAAAAATTCACGGGAGAAATGCACCTGAGCAAGAGCGTCCGCCTAACAAGTTCAAAAAAACAAAATATTAGGCAAGTGTCCACAGGGGTTTTGAAAAATGTAAAATTTGGTCCTTAAGCCCAATGATACAATCTGCAATTGTAGCGCCGTGCAATCGGCACGCTGCATTGTGTAGCACGCTGCTCTGCAATGACAATGCCGTACACCTTTCCGCTTCCTTTTGTACAAAGCAACATCTGATTTGTGTTTTCGTGATGGTCGTGGTTCAAACTGCTAACGTAAGGGATAATTAAATCACATTCTCCCCCAAACTCAGGTGGGCAATTCTGTCTCAGGAGACAAGCAAAGAAGATTTTGAACGAGGATCAAACACTTTTATTTCATCATAAGTATTTATTCACGTCAACTTTAGGGCTGGCACGATAACCTCGAGGTATGTACACATGCTAGCCGTTTAGATGTCTATAGCCTGGGTTTTAATGTCAACTCAGCTATAGACTATCATCGTGGTATTTCACATGCAGGGCGATGCATCGATTGTGTGTGCTGTCAACCGGAAGGACCCGTCCGCCAGGACTGGTCGCTAGTGGACGATACAGATCCCGCATTGTCTTTTGTGAAAAGTAGATGAGTTATTGCCGGCACACTGAACAAATTACAAATTCTTGCCACCTTCAGTCAAATGTTAGGCCTGACCAGCTCATTCAGGAGAGACGGGCCAAAAACTTCCCCCGGCTGACCCCACAAGAGTAGGAATAACTAGGGCTGTAGTAGTAGTAGTCGTAGTAGTAGTAGTAGTCGTAGTAGTAGTAGTAGTAGTAGCAGTAATCATGTTAATTTTAACCAAAGAGGTTACCAAAATAATTCATCCCAGAATTTAATTTCTTACCTGAACACGTTCTTTCGTTAAAGATTCTTAAATTACAGGTGACCTCTAAAAGACTCCTTTTGGTGAGCATGTATGTATGTATGGGTGTGCATATTGCTCATCGTTATCTCGTTTGTGAAGCACAACTCACCCCTCCCTCCTCCCACCCAACCCTGCAATTACATATTTTAACCCCAATGAAGAATAACAATATTTCTGTTTATAATATCAGGGGTTGAATAACTTCTCTACAACTAGCCCAATTTGTTGTACAAGTTTGGAAGTCGTGTTTAAAACAGGGAAAAAAAAGATCCCCTTAACTGTTTGAATGCTGAATTTTTCCAGTATGCAATACGTTCCGTATGCCAACAGCACGTTCCCTTGAGGGCACAATTGTGGCCAACAGCAAGCAAACAGTTAAGGAATAATAATAACAATAATAGTAAAAATAGGTAATGGCAGGTTATTAAACAAATTCATAAAATGGTGGTGGAGACACCAAGGGACAATTTTGGAGGTGCTTTTCATCTAATTTATTTAATTTATCATTATCCTTACCAGAAAGTTGCCGGTGCCCAAGCGGGATTCTAAATGGGGTTGGGATGTCGGCGGCAAAAATACAAATGGCATCTTCTGTCATTAAGCCGGCACATTGTGAGCAACAACATACATTTATTGCCACATCTGATGCGATTTAAATGCTCCAATCGCGGCGAGGTGCTCCATTTGAAACGTTTTGTTCGATGTATGTAGCCTTTTGATGCCGAGGGTCCGTAATAAAAATTTGTGTTGATGTCAATGCGGGTAACCAATTGCAAATTCATAATAGGATTCAAATTCTTGCATTTCTGATGAAATCACATCCCATGAGGATTCCAAAAAGATTTCTGTACGATTATTGGATGACTCATCATTTCGATAATTCAAGCACGATCACGAAATAATAATAATAATAATAATAAAAAAATGAAAGGAAAATCATGATGGCAGCATGCTCAATTGCATAGAATGTACTTACCTGCATCCATGGTTTGTCAGATTCATCATTAGACAAATTGTTTTTACAAACACGCCCCCTAGCAGTCATACGAAATGTAATTTAATGATTGGAAAACCTGCAATGATGATAAAGATTTTGTCGATAATGGAATGAGTCCACGAAAAGATCACGTGATCGTGCAAGTTGCAGCAAGCCAATCAATATTGCCCACCGACCCAATTCCAAATGATGACAGCTTAGTGAACAAGAAGCTGTCATGGTCGAGCCTTTTTACACCCAATTTTACGACCTTGACTCACGAGGTTTCAAGTCAGAGTCACTACGTCCTGATTTGAAATTCGAGCCCTGATGTCGTTGATGTCCTAAGTCCAGGATTCAGTCACGAATCGCTGCTAAATACCAATAAAAATACAACGGAGTTTGACGACCAAGCAAAACAATGAATTAATAAATAAAAAAAATTTATTATTATTATTTCTTAGATGCTGAAGTTCGAACCAAGTCAGAAACTATATTAATAACATTTTAAGAATTGAACTTTCAACATTTACCAGCATAATTGAAGTCATAAACGGTCCTGCAGAACTGGTACAATCACCAAAACCAAACTGGTTTAGCCATGGAACAAAGACCTACAACAGAGTGTGTAAATTAGGACAACCCGTGCTCTGACAAAGCTTGGATCTATAGGACTCGAGGCGACAAAGTAGGACAAATATACAAGTGGAACCGACGCAAAAACAGAAAACAAAATACAAACACTTGCACAAGTACCCCTGTTCGATTGTTAAGTGGATTGTATTACACGCGGTCCCCGCCACAGCTGGATAACGCGGTGCACAGTTTCACAACAGGCTATTGGACGTGCCTTCTCTCGCAGCCAAAATACGTGCCATTTCACAGGAGATTCAAATTAAACTTCTTTCACCTCATGTCACCCGCTCTGTCTCTACTTCCCGAGAACAAAAGCTAATCCTGAAATGCGAAAGAATGCCACAACATGCTAGCTTGCCATCCAAGGCACGACTCGTCAGTAGAACCTATAATTTCCAGCCGCAAGCGAACAGGTTCTATTAAAAATAATTAAGTCAATAATACACACAATCCACCCCTTGTATTGTGTACATAATGCATTTGTGAGTCACGTGACAGGTAATGCACATAGCAACAAGGTTCGACTGAGAATTTTAATCATGCCCATGGTCAAAACACCCCCCCCCCCCCCCCCCCAAAAAAAAAAACTTAGCATGAAGTGGGATGAAAGACTGCACACAATACTTGGGACACCCAGTCGGTTCCTCTTTTCTGTCGTGCATAATGGACAAAGTCTAGATTTATATAAAATAAAAAATAAGATTTCTCTGCAGCCACCGAACCTCACCTGGTCTGTCGAAGTGGGATGGGGAGAGAAATGCAGAGAAAAGGGTCGAAAGTGTTACTCTGTTTCTGGCAGTGTGGACATGTCAGTGAAGACCTGAGAGAGAAGAGAAAAAGAGGGCAACTAATGAGAAAAGGGGAATAAATAAATAAACTTCCTCTTTGACGTCAACTCCAGTGTGACCACTCCTTGGCATTTTTCACAAGATCTTGGCGATTCGTTGTTCACCTTGGCGTCTTGGTTTTCTATAGGTTTTCTTGGCGTATAGGTTTTCTATTATCATCGCTTTTCCAAAACCTTGTGAATTCTTGGCTTTTTTCATTGGCTCACCTTGGCATTTTTGAAAATGAGGAGTGGTCACACTGGTCAACTCCGAAAGGTTAATTACCCCTGATAAAACTCCGCGACATGTCCGACAATGCTTTCAAAAATATCTCAGCAAAGCTACACTGACCCTTATAATGAATGCGGTTGTTGCTTTTCTCCACGTTTGATGGACAGAATTAATTATTTTTCTTCAAGGCTGAGTACGGGTTAAAGGTCACATTCCAATTAAAGGTCACATTCCAAAAAATCCTCAGACAATAAAAATGCCTCGACCTGAAAAAGCCCAACTCGGTGTTACAGCTGCAAGCGATGAAGGCGAAGTAGATGAAGGTGATAGACGAGTTGAATTTTTTTTTTTAAGCCCTAACAATGGCCACATACAGGATAAAGCTAGGTTTGAAAGTGAAAGAAATGAAGAAAAGGGAGTGGTGGAGGGATACGGAGGACAAGGAGGTGCAAAAACTTAAGGTCAGAGTTTAGGAATGAAACATTGCACTTATTATGTCATTGCTTACAAAGACAATGAGCCAGCCATGTGCATGCACAAAACAACACAAATGACTGAAAGGAACAATATGGATTTAGATCATGCATGCCAGGGGTGACGCAGATGCAAAGATACGGGGCTTAGAGGCTGAGATTCCGGCTCCAGGCCGAGCCGCACCCCGCTTCGGTGCATCATGCCCAGCAGCACAGCAAAGGCCCGAACCTCATCCGAATGAGCATTTTGGATCCCATGATCAATTCGTTTCAGTTTGAAAACGACACAAAGTTTAATATTTTAATCAAAGGATCTGGCAATGTATAATGAGAAATTCTGTTGGGAATGCCCTTCCAAAATAAAAGAAGAGCAATTTTTTACAAAACCCGACAGTACAACGCTGCAAGTTCAAAGATACCATTCACTGCAATGAAGCTTTTGCTCAACATGATGTAATCTATAAGGGGTTGCCAACATCCATTTCCCAAGCTTTGTTCTGACCTGTCCTAACAAATAATAAAATTCCAGAAAAGTGCCAACAACGGACACTGATAATTTTTACTTCACAAAAAGGTCGAAGCTTCAAAAGGTTTATTTTTAACCAAATCTTTCATGCTCAAGGAAGTCAATCCACAACAATCCATTTTACCTCCATAACAGCAGGGCATTTTCATTCTCGCAAGGCCCGTCACTACGTCGAGGACAACAGAAGCAAAGCGTTATATGACCTGTTAAGAGCTCTCACCGATACTGGGCCTGAAAAAGTTCTTGCACAAAGCTCTTTCCAAAATAAGGAAGGCCTGTCTCCATGTCCTCCCCGTCATTCTCCTCTCCGCTCCATGATTCAACCTGTGAGGAATGAGGGGTGAATGTCAACGAGCACGGCTCAATGCCTCTTCGTGCTAAACATACTAAACCTATTGAACTTCACAAAACTAACCGAGTCAATGCGAATCGTCTGTGTAAAATAAATGATTACGATGGGAAATAAACTCCACAATGGAAGCCATCATGATAAGGGCGCAGTTATATTGAGGCACAAGGTTGAAGAATAAAGTCAGGTATATCAGAGTAGAGCGCACAGAAGCTTATAAATGACTGGAAAAAAAAGAAAACAAAAGTAAACGCATTTCGAAGACTCCAACAAGTATGCAATTGACTGATAAGAAAACACAAAGAATGCACAAAATTATTGATTCATTCTCTTGGTATCGCAGAAAGAATGCAAGACATTTGTTCCTTACTTTCACCTCCAAACCTTTCCAATGAAGCTTTTACAACAGCCCGCACCCCGACCCCTTCTCCCCGAGCACCATTCCAATCCCCCTGCCTCTTAACCCACTCTCAAGCAGTTCTCTTAAACCCTCCTTTAAACATATAAATCAATACTACGATAATGCAACAGCATCTGAGAAAGAAAATGCTATTTCAATATTGACACCATGATGATGTCAGAATCACCGGTGAAGCCATTTTCAGCACTTTACCGATATAATCTAATCTAGATACCTGAAGGTCCTATGGGCAGTCTCTGAGGAGCCACAAGAACACGAAAACCTCGCAATCTTCTGTTTGTAAGCTGAACTCTACATTCCTAACTGTTCAACTGCACTTTGCAGAACCAGCGGTGGGGAAATACTTTGGAGTGAGGTTTTATGGAGAAGCCTCCAATGTAGAGGCAGTGGTCGAATGTAACCTTCTTTCTTTCATCCCACTCCTGAGAGATAAATCCGTGTGCTCTACTTCCGATAAATGGTTATGGCTTTTTAACAGATACACACACCTCTTACAAACTATATAAATTCAGCGTTTGCTCATGAACACACTGAATTATTCATGTAAAACATATTGCTGCGCTTTCGGTTGATTGTTCAAATGCTATCTGGAATCGTAAAAATAAATAACAAAAATAAATCTGGCAACAAGGAACATATTAGTGGAAAAGTTTCTTTAAATAAAGGAGATAGAGGGCCACTGACAGGAGAGACTGGCAGCATGGCCTAGAGGTACACACACTTGCGTCCAAGCTGTCTAGCCTGGGTTCAAATCTCAGCGCAGCTGCAAACTGTCATCCTGGTGTCTCGCACGCAGGGCAAGGCATCAATTTGTTTGCCGTCCTTCAGATGAACGTTAAACTGGACATCCCGTCTGCCAGCATCAATTGGTGGATGTTAAAGATCCCATGGTGTCCTCCGAGAAGAGTCGGTAAGCTATCGCCGGCACCATGAACAAATTCCAAATTCCTGCTCGAACCGACAGAGGACATTTCATCAGCTGCACTGCCGCATTCTCGGCCAATGATGCCACTGGAAGCCAAAAGAAGAAGGCAGAGGAGATTGGCCGGACCCAATTGAAGTACAATTGGTCATAGTTTAAGATGAGCAAATGCCAACATGACACCCCACTAATTGGCACCATCCTGTGATCTCATCTTACCTCCATTACCCAGAATGGAATCCAATCTAACTAGAATGCACCCAAAATTACTTTTGGTTTCAAGCAAGCTGTGTATCTGCTTACCGACTTGGCAGAGATCTCCATGATAAATGGGAAAATAAATCTAAAACACAGCGATAAAAAAAAGGATAATCTTTTAAGGGGTTGGGAGGAGAGCCGAGAGGTGTGGTGGAGGGAATGGAGACAGAGACCACGGTGAAATACAATGCCAAACTTTTCCACCTGTAGTCTGTAACATCAGCTCCAGCTGAATGTAGAAATGGCCATGCACATGCTTGTGTTAAGCTCAGGTGATTTCATAATCTCAAGGCTACATGTTCATGATTTGGATGTACAATCATTTGGAGCTGGAACAGCACACGTCCCAGAGGACAACCAAAGAAGCTTAACGCTGATAACAAGGGAATTGCCTGGTCACACTACCTGGCTGTAAAACAAACAGCAACACCTCACTCTGGGGGGGAGGGGGGAGGGGTCTCTGCTGTGACTGCTACTGGTCTCGTTTCTGCAGCTGGCATGTTACAGAGACCACAGTCAATCAGTACCTGAGGAACCTTCGTCGAGAGACGATTTCAAAGCCAAAACGAATCATTCTCTTCCCTACAGTACTTCAAGCTCGTACTTTCTGCCATCTCAATCAATTACGAATAACAATCAATATTATTATATTGGCAAATGTTGCTAGTTTTTTTTTCACCTTACCCACTTCCCACAGACCCCAATGTCAATCTGCAAACCTTCTGTGATCTGTCGACAAGCTCTTCCCTCAGCGCTGATCGATGTTTAAAAATATGGTGCAAGTAGGAATTGTGAAAACAAGATGCTTTTCACCAACAAAATCCAAGGAGGCCATTTGGTCCAAACAATGAAAAGGCATTACGAGCCGAGCCATTACATTGTCAAACGCAGCTTTATTCTCACTTTATTCTCATCTAAACAATTTACTTATTTACTTCACAACCTCATTCTAACCAATAACTTGATCGAACTTCATATCCACCTCCCTTGACCTACCATATGTAGTGTTGAGGAAGGGAATTTATTCACAGTAGAGGGACACAACGGCCTGCTCTTTGTAAAAGAGAAAATGTGATCTTAAACATTTGCAACCTAAATGTAGCCAGGACAGCTACCCATGTGGTCTCTTTTGAAGAACAACAATGATCTGTGATGCAGTTACTCCTGCTGGATAACGGTTTGCCTTCAATGAAGGTCCAGTAACAAACTGGGTACACCTTCGATTCTGAGTCATGATGGCATTTGGATGCAGCCAAACGGATCAATTATGGATGTTATGGCTGGACATAGGCCGAGTAATTCGAAAAATCAAACGTTCCCTTTGAATGACAAAATAGCGACTTCAACAGAGTTTGCTTTCATTCACGAGGATTCACAAGAACAGGAAGATGAGGACCAATAAATTCTCAGGAAATTTAACCTTGATCACTGGAATGTCCACTTTATACATGTACAGACATGCAAAAAATGGCTAATTGGTCTCAGCCGCACTGCTGAAAAGACAGCGCCCGGATTGGAGTGGGGGCGAGTGTGAAGACGTCAAGGTCTGAAAAGCCATATACAAGAGGCAAGCGAGAATGGCTGTCTCATGAGAACAGCATATTGGAGTCTAAGCAAATGAAAGAGCTATTGTTGTGGAGCCGGGTGTCGGCGGCGAGCACGACCGCTAGATGGAGCAAGTAGTCGGCTCCACGCGAACCCGGAATCCAGATCATGCTTCTCGGAGAACTCCGATAGGCACGGGTCCCTTACAGGACAGTGGTCCCAATACTTCGAGGCGTGAGGTAGGGTCCACTTGTCTAACTCCAATTTACCTAAGTACTCACGCCGTCCACTACGGGGAAACCACACCCTCGGCGACTCTGTCCGATCCGAGTCGCGGTAACGGCTCGGATCCGGCGTAACCGAGCGGAGTTACCAGAGCCGCGTCGGAGCGAATGCACAATTTGCCACTTCCCAATTTCCCAACACGCACCGTGCTAAACCAATGAAAAACAGAAACGAGCTGAAACATTTAACAGGGGATTTATTTATAATGGGGGGGGGGGGGGGAGGGAACACTCAAAGAGCAGAGTTAAACGACTATCGAGAAGAAATGCAAGTAATGTACAAGGCACTTAAACAATTGCTACTTATAGACTAGGCCCAAGGACACACACACGCACACACAAATACCCAAAAGAAGATGGACCTCAATGGTCTTTATTGAAGGTTCCCAGCTCGAGGGAAGATGAGCTGGAAACCAGAGCTATCTTGGACCTTCCCGCCTCGTGCGGCCCTTGACGATCCGGCTCGGCGGACTTGAACCTGCAACTCGATGCCGCTGCAAGCACCGGGTACGGAGGGCAGCGTCGGGCTCCAGCAAGTGGCGAGACCAGAGCCAGCGACGAGACGAGACCAGAAGCCAGCGACGAGACGAGACCAGAAAACCAGCGACGAGATGAGACCAGAAAACCAGATGACCGCGCCGTCCCGTCTATTTCTTCCCTCTTTTTTCGCGGGGGCGGGGGGGGGGGGACGTGTCTCACCTCTCCGCACCCCTCATTCGCCGGGGGAAATCGGTCGTCTCTCCATGATTGGTCGGGGGCGTGTCGGGCGTCTGGATCCCTGCCCCCCGAAGAGGCTCTGTTCTCTTTGGAGCTCGCTCTGCGCCCATTGGCCGACCGACGGCAAACTTGCTCGCATCTCCCTGATTGGTCGAGAGCCGCCATAAGGTCCCTCCTTGAACTCCGCCCACCGCGGGCGCTATGGCGTCGGGTTGAGGAAGCGAGGTGAAGGTGTCCCAGTCGGTTCCTCTTTTCTTCTGTCGTGCATAATGGACAAAGTCTAGATTTATATAAAATAAAAAATAAGATTTCTCTGCAGCCACCGAACCTCACTGGTCTGTCAGAAGTGGTTGGGGAGAGAAATGCAGAGAAAAGGTTCGAAAGTGTTACTCTGTTTCTGGCATGTGGACATGTAGTCGAAAGCCCTGACCGAAGAGAAGAGAAAAAGAGGGCAACTAATGAGAAAAGGGGAATAAATAAATAAAACTTCCTCTTTGACGTCAACTCCAGTGTGACCACTCCTTGGCATTTTTCACAAGATCTTGGCGATTCGTTGTTCACCTTGGCTGTCTTGGTTTTCTATAGGTTTTCTTGGCGTATAGGTTTTCTATTTCATCGCTTTTTCCAAAACCTTGTGAATTCTTGGCTTTTTCATTGGCTCACCTTGGCATTTTTGAAAATGAGGATGGTCACTGGTCAACTCCGAAAGGTTATTTACCCCTGATAAAACTCCGCGCATGTCCGACAATGCTTTTCAAAAATATCTCAGCAAAGTCTACACTGACCCTTATAATGAAATGCGGTTGTGCTTTCTCCACGTTGATGGACAGAATTTAATTATTTTTCTTCAAGGCTGATACGGGTTAAAGGTCACATTCCAATTAAAGGTCAATTCCAAAAAATCCTCAGACAATAAAATGCCTCGACCTGAAAAAGCCCAACTCGGTGTTACAGCTGCAAGCGATGAAGGCGAGTAGATGAAGG
Organism: Eptatretus atami; assembly: GCA_035128595.1. NCBI lineage: Eukaryota > Metazoa > Chordata > Myxini > Myxiniformes > Myxinidae > Eptatretus > Eptatretus atami. The sequence continues at coordinate 62,238,114 of CM068965.1, read as the reverse complement.
TGATAGACGAGTTGAATTTTTTTTTTTAAGCCCTAACAATGGCCACATACAGATAAAGCTAGTTTGAAAGTGAAGAAATGAAGAAAAGGGAGTGGTGGAGGGGTACGGAGGACAAGGAGGTGCAAAAACTTAAGGTCAGAGTTTAGGAATGAAAATTGCACTTATTATGTCATTGCTTACAAAAGACAATGAGCCAGCCATGTGCATGCACAAACAACACAAATGACTGAAAGGAACAATATGGATTTAGATCATGCATGCCAGGGGTGACGCAGATGCAAAGATACGGGGCTTAGAGGCTGAGATTCCGGCTCCAGGCCGAGCCGCACCCCGCTTCGGTGCATCATGCCAGCAGCACAGCAAAGCCCGAACCTCATCGAATGAGCATTTGGATCCCATGATCAATTCGTTTCAGTTTGAAAACGCACACAAAGTTTAATATTTTAATCAAAGGACTTGGCAATGTATAATGAGAAATTCTGTTGGGCTGCCTTCCAAAATAAAAGAAGAGCAATTTTACAAACCCGACAGTACAACGCTGCAAGTTCAAAGATACCATTCACTGCAATGAAGCTTTTTGCTCAACATGATGTAATCTATAAGGGGTTGCCACATCCATTTCCAAGCTTTGTTCTGACCTGTCCTAACAAATAATAAAATTCCAGAAAAGTGCCAACAACGGACACTGATAATTTTACTTCACAAAAAAGGTCGAAGCTTCAAAAGGTTTATTTTTAACCAAATCTTTCATGCTCAAGGAAGTCAATCCACACAATCCATTTTACCTCCATAACAGCAGGGCATTTTCATTTCGCAAGGCCCGTCACTACGTCGAGGACAACAGAAGCAAAGCGTTATATGACCTGTTAAGAGCTCTCACCGATACTGGGCTGAAAAGTTCTTGCACAAAGCTCTTTCAAAATAAGGAAGGCTGTCTCCATGTCCTCCCCGTCATTTCTCCTCTCCGCTCCATGATTCAACCTGTGAGGAAAGAGGGGTGAATGTCAAGAGCACGGCTCAATGCCTCTTCGTGCTAACATACTAAACTATTGAACTTCACAAAACTAACCGAGTCAATGCGAATCGTCTGTGTAAAATAAATGATTACGATGGAAATAAACTCCACAATGGAAGCCATCATGATAAGGGCGCAGTTATATTGAGGCACAAGGTTGAAGATAAAGTCGGTATATCAGAGTAGAGCGCACAGAAGCTTATAAATGACTGGAAAAAAAAGAAAACAAAAGTAAACGCATTTCGAAGACTCCACAAAGTATGCAATTGACTGATAAGAAAACACAAAGAATGCACAAATTAGATTCATTCTCTTGTATCGCAGAAAGAATGCAAGACATTTGTTCCTTACTTTCACCTCCAAACCTTTCCAATGAAGCTTTTACAACAGCCCGACCCCGACCCCTTCTCCCGAGCACCATTCAATCCCCTGCCTCTTAACCCACTCAAGCAGTTTCTTAAACCCTCCTTTAAACATATAAATCAATACTACGATAATGCAACAGCATCTGAGAAAGAAAATGCTATTCATATTGACACCATGATGACGTCAGAATCACAGTGAAGCCATTTTTAGCACTTTTACCGATATAATCTAATCTAGATACCTGAAGGCTATGGGCAGTCTCTGAGGAGCCAAAGAACACGAAAACTCGCAATCTTCTGTTTGTAAGCTGAACCTCTACATTCCTAACTGTTCAACTGCACTTTGCAGAACCAGCGGTGGGGAAATACTTTGGAGTGAGGTTTTATGGAGAAGCCTCCAATGTAGAGGCAAGTGTCGAATGTAACCTTCTTTCTTTCATCCCACTCCTGAGAGATAAATCCGTGTGCTCTACTTCCGATAAATGGTTATGGCTTTTAACAGATACACACACCTCTTAAACTATATATTCAGCGTTGCTCATGAACACACTGAATTATTCATGTAAACATATTGCTGCGCTTTCGGTTGATTGTTCAAATGCTATCTGGAATCGTAAAAATAAAAAACAAAAATAAATCTGGCAACAAGGAACATATTAGTGGAAAGTTTCTTTAAATAAAGGAGATAGAGGGCCACTGACAGGAGAGACTGGCAGATGGCCTAGAGGTACGCACACTTGCCTCAAGCGTCTAGCCTGGGTTCAAATCTCGCGCAGCTGCAAACTGTCATCCTGGTGTCTCACACGCAGGGCAAGGCATCAATTGTTTGCTGTCCTTCAGATGACGTTAAACTGGACATCCCGTCTGCCAGCATCAATTGGTGGATGTTAAGATCCCATGGTGTCCTCGAGAAGAGTCGGTAAGCTATCGCGGCACCATGAACAAATTCCAAATTCCTGCTCGAACCGACAGAGGACATTTATCAGCTGCACTGCCGCATTCTCGGCAATGATGCCACTGGAAGCCAAAAGAAGAAGGCAGAGGAGATGGCCGGACCAATTGAAGTACAATTGGTCATAGTTTAAGATGAGCAAATGCCAACATGACACCCCACTAATTGGCACATCCTGTGATCTCATCTTACCTCCATTACCCAGAATGGAATCCAATCTAACTAGAATGCACCCAAAATTACTTTTGTTTCAAGCAAGCTGTGTATCTGCTTACCGACTTGCAGAGATTCCATGATAAATGGGAAAATAAATCTAAAACACAGCGATAAAAAAAGGATAATCTTTTAAGGGGTTGGGAGGAGAGCCGAGAGGTGTGGTGGAGGGAATGGAGACAGAGACCACGGTGAAATACAATGCCAAACTTTCCACCTGTAGTCTGTAACATCAGCTCCAGCTGAAATGTAGAAATGGCCATGCACATGCTTGTGTTAAGCTCAGGTGATTTCATAATCTCAAGGCTACATGTTCATGATTTGGATGTACATCATTTGGAGCTGGAACAGCAACGTCCAGAGGACAACCAAAGAAGCTTAACGCTGATAACAAGGAATTGCCTGGTCACACTACCTGGCTGTAAAACAACAGCAACACCTCACTCTGGGGGAGGGGGGAGGGTCTCTGCTGTGACTGCTACTGGTCTCGTTTCTGCAGCTGGCATGTTAAGAGCCACAGTCAATCAGTACCTGAGGAACCTTCGTCGAGAGACGATTCAAAGCCAAAACGAATCATTCTCTTCCCTACAGTACTTCAAAGCTCGTACTTTCTGCCATCTAATCAATTCGATAACATCAATATTATTATATTGGCAAATGTTGCTAGTTTTTTTTTCACCTTACCACTTCCCACAGACCCCAATGTCAATCTGCAAACCTCTGTGATCTGTCGACAAGCTCTTCCCTCAGCGCTGATCGATGTTTAAAAATATGGTGCAAGTAGGAATTGTGAAAACAAGATGCTTTTCACCAACAAAATCCAAGGAGGCCATTTGGTCCAAACAATGAAAAGGCATTACGAGCCGAGCCATTACATTGTCAAACGCAGCTTTATTCTCACTTTATTCTCATCTAAACAATTTACTTATTTACTTCACAACCTCATTCTAACCAATAACTTGATCGAACTTCATATCCACCTCCCTTGACCTACCATATGTAGTGTTGAGGAAGGGAATTTTCACAGTAGAGGGACAACGGCCTGCTCTTTGTAAAAGAGAAAATGTGATCTTAAACATTTGCAACCTAAATGTAGCCAGGACAGTACCCATGTGGTCTCTTTTGGAAGAACAACAATGATCTGTGATGCAGTTACTCCTGCTGGATAACGGTTTGCCTTCAATGAAGGTCCAGTAACAAACTGGGTACACTTCGATTCTGAGTCATGATGGCATTTGGATGCAGCCAAACGGATCAATTATGGATGTTATGGCTGGACATAGGCCGAGTAATTCGAAAAATCAAACGTTCCTTTGAATGACAAAATAGCGACTTTCAACAGAGTTTGCTTCATTCACGAGGATTCACAAGAACAGGAAGATGAGCGGACAATAAATTCTCAGGAAATTTAACCTTGATCAATGGAATGTCCACTTTATACATGTACAGACATGCAAAAAATGGCTAATTGGTTCACCGCACTGCTGAAAAGACAGCGCCCGGATTGGAGTGGGGGCGAGTGTGAAGACGTCAAGGTCTGAAAAGCCATATACAAGAGGCAAGCGAGAATGGCTGTCTCATGAGAACAGCATATCGAAGTCTAAGCAAATGAAAGAGCTATTGTTGTGGAGCCGGGTGTCGGCGGCGAGCACGACCGCTAGATGGAGCAGTAGAGTCGGCTCCACCGAACACCCGGAATCCAGATCATGCTTCTCGGAGAACTCCGATAGGCACGGGTCCCTTACAGGACAGTGGTCGCCAATACTTCGATGGCGTGAGGTAGGGTCCACTTGTCTAACTCCAATTTACCTAAGTACTACACGCCGTCCAACTACCGGGAAACCACACCCTCGCCGCTCTGTCCGATCCGAGTCGCCGGTAACGGCTCGGATCCGGCGTAACCGAGCGGAGTTACCAGAGCCGCGTCGGAGCGAATGCACAATTTGCCACTTCCAATTTCCCAACACGCACCGTGCTAAACCAATGAAAAACAGAAACGAGCTGAAACATTTAACAGGGGATTTATTATAATATGGGGGGGGGGGGGGGGAGGACACTCAAAGAGCAGAGTTAAACAGACTATCGAGAAAAATGCAAGTAATGTACAAGGCACTTAAACAATGCTACTTATAGACTAGCCCAAGGACACACCACGCACACACAAATACCCAAAGAAGATGGACCTCAATGGTCTTTATGAAGGTTCCCAGCTCGAGGAAGATGAGCTGGAAACCAGAGCTTCTTGGACCTTCCCGCCTCGTGCGGCCCTTGACGATCCGGCTCGGCGGGACTTGAACCTGCAACTCGATGCCGCTCGCAAGCACCGGGTAACGGAGGGCAGCGTCGGGCTCCAGCAAGTGGCGAGACCAGAGCCAGCGACGAGACGAGACCAAAGCCAGCGACGAGACGAGACCAGAAACCAGCGACGAGATGAGACCAGAAAACCAGATGACCGCGCCGTCCCGTCTATTTCTTCCCTCTTTTTTCGGCGGGGGCGGGGGGGGACGTGTCTCACCTCTCGCACCCCTCATTCGCCAGGGGAAATCGGTCGTCTCTCCATGATTGGTCGGGGGCGTGTCGGGCGTCTCTGACCCCTGCCCCCGAGAGGCTCTGCTTCTCTTGGAGCTCGCTCTGCGCCCATTGGCCGACCGACGGCAAACTTGCTCGCATCTCCCTGATTGGTCGAGAGCCGCCATAAGGTCCCTCCTTGAACTCCGCCCACGCGGCGCTATGGCGTCGGGTTGAGGAAGCGAGGTGAAGGTGTGTTGTTGTTATAAGTGTAAAAATCCTATCTAAAAATAACTTCGCAGCGCATGCACACTTAATTCCCATTAGACATAGGGAAAGGGAGCCATCTATCCACATTTACTTATTGAAATAACTGAGCTATGGGAACCTGAATGTTGAGTGCTCATGGGTTCAGATTCATAACAACTATATTCCTGCTTGCTAGCTCATGGGAAGGGTGCCACCGTTGTTTTC
>CM068965.1:62215632-62232562 GCA_035128595.1 Eptatretus atami | reverse complement strand
TGTTTGACAAATGTCTTCAACATTACAGGGGTTCACTTCTACAATCACCACCTCACCCACAGAGCAGAGTAGAACATCACAATTGTAGAACTTCTTTGGAAAAAGCAACAACCAGCATCACACAGGGAAACACACAAGTGCACGATCACAGGCAGAGGTGTACGCTCTCATCGTTACCGATGCCATTGGAGGACTTACCACGAGAGGGGAGCGTGTGCCGGGCACAGTGTTGGAGTTGTTGAGGTCTTCATGAACGCGGTCGAGAAGCCACAGTAAAAACTCCTGGGCATCCTGCTGTGAGCTGCCCCGAAATTGAGAGGCATAACGGGCCACCACGTGCTGCATAACACACGGAGGACTAAAATTAGTTTAGAGGCAAATTTTTAAAAATATACAATTACTGTTAATGACAACTATGTTGTATACATGGTATAGTAATTATATACTTATAATATATAATATATATATACATAATATAAATATAATATAATATATGTTGCGAATTCGCGCCCAGCCGGCGTGCGATCGGCCGTGACTCGAATCGCGACCGCCCGCCACCGGACGGACAATTCAGTCGTGCCTCCCGGCTAAGCGCCGGGATCGCGTCACGGGTGGGCCTTTCGGCCTCACCACGATGTGCCAATCGGCACCACCGCGTGGGATAGGGTTGTTCGCAAACTCGACCTACCTAAGTACCACCGCGGATGGTAAACCGGGCGATCGCACCTCGCCGCAGGTCGACTTCGGACACGGACCGCTTAAGCGGTCGCGTTCCTTGCTATCGGATAACCGAGCGGTGTTATCGTCGGCCTCGACGGTTCCTGATTAATTATCGGGCGTATCCAGCCACTACGAACCCTTTTACGTGAAGCAAGATGGAGGTTCAATTAAAGAAAAGACGAAGCGAAACGGGCAGTTCAACAAGTAAGCACATTTAATTCACACACACATAGAGGCACACATATAGCACGTATTTACAGCCACAATTAGCAATGCACATATATCAATTTAAGACAAACAAATAATGCCAGCAACGCAGAGCTACGACCGACTAAACGCGAACACTCGGCAACACTTATACAGTTTCTACCTTACAAGACACGGCGCCACAACACGCATTCACACCTAAGCAAAGGAAAGACCCCTCAAAGGCAAGGGAGTCAGACTGGGCCCGTGGGCCTAATGCGCGTGGAACCTGGATGAGCGGCCAGGTCCACGAGACCGAAGGGTCCTACCCGCGCCCTCGGGCGAGCCGCAAAATGTCGCTGCACGGCGGTTTCGTGGGCTACTGCTGGTGTAAAGTGGGAACGGGGCCCCCTTGTCGCACTCTCTCAGCGCGGGGGGGAAAGGGGAATTGTTGATGCTCTGGGAGGGAGTATGGCTGGCTTGCTCGAGTCCCGCGATGCGCGATTCAACGCGACCTCGTCGCTGACTTCCTCGCCCCGGACCCGAGCCTCCAGGTTCTCCTCAGCCGATCTCCCTCCGCAGCCGTTCGCCTCCGTAGCCGTTCGCCTCCGTAGCCGTTCGCCTCCGTACTCATCTGCCCCACTTCTGCCACGATTCGCCTTGCGCTCGTCTTTTTATCGCGTCAGGAACCCACCATATGCAAATTCTCGGATCCAAACGACCTCAGGGGCGGAGCACGATCGCCGATTGGATGGAGAAAAGGGGCGTGAATCTTTCCTGATCCTCAAATTGCATATCCGATTTCCGTCAGGCGCGTCTGGAGGCGGGGCCAAGCCGCCCGCGCTCTAATTGGATGGATCAGATGTGGGCGTGTAGCATTCCTGATCCGAATTCTCCGAAAAACCGCCATCTGCACTCGCGGCTCGCGTGTATCGCTGCAGATAGCCCGACGCTCGTGTCACAGGTGGTGCGGAGAGTGGTGCCGTAGAGCAGAAGGTGGTGGAGGGTTTTCGGCGGTGTCCGATGGCCATGGCGCTGTTTGGAATGGCGGTGATGTGAGGTTTGCGGTAGCGAGTGGTGAAGGTAGGTTGTGGCTGCTGGCGTTGTTGTTGTTGTTGGCGTGGTTGGCTCAAAACAAAGGTAGAACAGAAAAACGCCTAACTCAAAGGATCGCAGCCGAATGAATCACATTAATTCCCTCTATACAACGGTTTGGAGCTATACTCACATGTACTTCAGAAATACCTCACCTATGGGACCTGGATGGTGTTCGCGAATTTCCACAGCCGTAACACTACCCCTCCCCTTTTACAGACTCGTCCCGAGTCGTCAAATTATCGTGTGCCATCATGTGTAGTTCTCCCTAGTACGTTTTACCTACGGATCCTGAGTGCGACATCATGGTATTCGTGTCCCCAAAATAAATAACCTGAGGGCTGAGTAACTAACTAAACAAACCCACTCATACGGACGACTTAAATAAAATTGCCGGCGCTAGGACAGACATGCCGGGGGCGCACTCATATTTACAATACACAATACACAACTTAGCCTTAACCTTATAATTTACACTAACCATGGCCCAGGATCAATGGACTCTGCAGGGAAAGAAAAAGAGTCAACAGAGAACCGCGTGCACGGGCCGCCACTGCAGGCCCGTGTTGCAGCTGCCAACAGGACAGTTCCTGCAGCTTGCAAACTGTTGCTACGACGATCCTGGCGCACATGGCAATGAACAGGGGGGCAAAGCAAAACTGGACAGGGGCAAAATGACGAGGCAGTAGGCATGGCATGGCAAAGGTGAACAGGCATACAAAGCCGGCAGAAAAGGCCACTGCAGGCAAACACAGCCGGCAGATGATCGACCGGCAACAGGCCTTGCAGAAAAAACAACAGCCGTCGGACGATCCGGCCGGCACAGGCCTTGCAGCAAAACAACAGCTGCAGACGATCCGGCCGGCACAGGCCTTGTAGCAAACACAGCCAGCCGATGCAGTTGGCCGGCCTCTTGCGTGCAGTGGAGGTTGGTGGAGGGAGTGCGGTGGTGCTGGCCACTCGGAAGGGGGCTCGGACCTACCTACCTGTCTTCCTCCCACCTATCGCCTCTGCCTGTCACTGTCCATACACCACCCTTAATTTTGTCAACCCAATTTAGCCCCAACTAATTTTTTTTTCTTTTTCTTTTTTTTTATATGTTTACTTCCTACTTCCCCACTATAATTCGTCCCCTAACCCCTTTACTGTCTCTGTTCGGCTAACCTATCGTCTCCTAGCCTACTCCCAACCCCTACGTTCCCTTCCCGGAGGGAATAAGGGAGAGCTAGCGTCCTGTGTCGAGGCCAAATGAAGCTCAAGATGGCCTCCCCAGACTTCAGCGATCTCTAACCAAAGTGGGTCCAGCGCCCACAACGAAAGCGAAGGGATGGATGGTGCGGAGGGGTACACTTCCTAATCTACCCTAACCGTTAACCTTTAAACTACCCCGGGGTTTCAAAAAGCGCCTCTCGCTTAATCTATTGGTTCTAAAAACCCAGATTCCCGTCGCCTGTGTTGGTGTCCACTCAAATTTCGGGCCTCGCCCTCTAATTTTCCTCCGTGCCCTCACACGGTCTCATGGCTGGGACGCGTGGCTCCCTTGGCAGGCACGACCCTCTGCCGATTCTCCAACAATGGCACCCCCGGGCACTACACTGCCTCCGAGCCTACCAGCTCCCTAAACACCGGGGAGTGCCCCATGGCAACTCCCCTGAAACGCACACGTGGCAGGCTGGCGCCCCGGGCCCCTTTCCGAGGGTCACCCGTGCCCACGACACTGCCCACGCGGCTAACGGCGCTCCGGGCCCCCGCACCAAGCGGCGGCACACCGTGCCCACTACGCTAACCCGGCCCCCCATGGGCCTTGGCCTACCACGGCCGACTAGCCCGGTGCCCGGGGTACCCAATCAGCGATACTCACCGTTCGCAGCCACGCTCCCAGCCCGTCAACAGGGCTCCTGCACCCCTCCAAATGGGTTCGAGCCTACACTCCCACCAACAGCAAAACGACCTCCATTTTTCAATTTAACTAACCCAGCTAACTCACTCTACACTGACCCGGGGTCCCTTGGGCGGGAGTCACTCCTCCCCCCAATCACTCATCGCACCATGCATTCCACATTCGCTCCACTCACACAGACCCGCTGGCCTCACCCACTCCACACGTCTCCACACAATTTTCAACACACACACTCGCTGAATCCTGCCATCCTTATATCTACCTCCCCTAATAACTCGTGCTCCCACGTCGTCCCTTACACACTATAGCACGTTCCATTTAACACTACGTAGCTAAGCTACGTCCCCTCTACACATCCAAAGTCTGTCTCTGTTCTCAAATCCAAAAAAAATCTCTTCCCTTCCTAAAGCTCACCACAATCCCTCTAACTAATCCATTCCACGGGCCCCATGAGGACTTACCCCGCCCCATGGAGCCGGTCTAGCTAAGCTAACCCTTCCCCTAGCTAGTTCCATCCTGTGCCCTGGTAAGGGGGTCTTTCACCCCTTGCCCAGGATCCTGTTCACCCGAAAGCGAGGCTTGCTTTCGTTAATTTTGTCTTTCCAATTATGCGCAGCACCAGCGTGGCAACTCACAGCCTGCGCTCTTTGCACCTTGCCCATGACGTCATGCAGCTGCACGCGTACCTCGTCCCTCTTGGACGGTACCATCCGGCAGGGATACCCCCTCTGCCAGATTCCAACCCCACGTGCAGCCATGACGTCACCCTGCGCACCCCCAAAACAAACCTCGCACTCCGAGGGCTCCCCCGCGAACACATGTGCTCTGCCCGTTGGAGCCTAACACACGCTCGCGTGGAGAACCCATCCGGTCCAAATCCGTTTACCTGCCTAGACTTTGTCCGTCCGCGGGATCGGCAACATCCACCGCTGGCGTTTCCGGACCGGGCTTCACTCCGCGCAAGCGAGCACGTGGGGGTCTCGTGCGCTGCACAGCACGGACCTCGCGCTCGCTGCTGGGTGAACCCGGCCACGGTTCCCAATACACTACAGCCGCTACCCGGCTTGTGTCTCTCTGTCACCGTCGTCTCCGTTCCACCCACGCACACCTGCGTGTCACGACGCACAGACTCCACTCCATCACACTCACATTCACACCGGGAGACGCGGCTGCATGCTCACGCATGCCGACCGACATCTCCCTTACATACAGAGACCTCACACACACGGTCTCCTCACACGGACCCTCTCACTCACACCCAACCTTTCACCTGCCCAGGGGTCTCACTCACACCATGCGTGCCGGAAAGCACGCATCTCCGCACACTCGCAAACACACACCCCTGCACAACCACACTGGGGATTCGTGTCCCCACAAGGTTCCCGGGCCTCTATACCCCCCAAGCTACACGTGCACCTATCCACAGCACTCGTCCTCAACTCCGCTTGGCACGACCGAACCCACCTGGTCGTGATTCGCCTCAAGGGGCATACTCCCTCCCCTCCTTCGGAGCGCGCCATCCAGCTGCTCACACGGGGTCTCCACCCAGTCCGCGAGCTACCCCCATCATCCTCACTATTCTGTGTGTGTGTGTTCTGTTCCTTTAACCCCGTCATTATCATGCAGTCTTCTCCTCTATTTTCTCTATCTCCCTGGTCTCTATACATCTATTAGTTTCTGTTTCTTTCTGGAGTTTTTCCATCTCTCTGGATTTCAATTTTACCTCCTCTAGTTCTTAATTTCAAACTCGTATAGTTTTTTGTTTCTCTCCCACTCTTCCTCATGCTTCTCACTTTCCAATCTCATCGTTTCTTTCAATTGCTCATTTCTTCCTGTGTTTCATTCGCTGTTCTCTCATTACTCTCCTTGTTCTCTCCTGTCCTTCCTTCTCCAGTTTCATGGTTTGCTTCATTTGGTTAATCTCCTTCTTGTGTTTCAGTTGCTGCTGCTCATTACTCTTCCTTGTTTCTTCTCCTGTCTTTCCTTCTGCAGTTTCATGGTTTTCTCATGTGGTTAATTTCCCTTTTGTGTTCTATCGCGTTCTTTGCTTACCTCTTCGCACTCCACGCTTGCTTTTCAATTGGTCACCTCGGCTTCTCATGTCTTTTTGTTTTCTATCCCATTGTTCCTCTCTTCTTCCCTCTCCAATCTCGTTATGTCCCTCAATCTCCTGATTTCTCCTTCCTGCTTCATTCGTTGCTCCTTCAACTTCTCCTCGTATTCCAACTTTTTTTTTCCTTTTGTCGTTCAGTTTCAAATTCATACTCTTTCAGTTTTCTATTCCACTGTCTTTCTTGTTCCTCATTCTGTAATCTCGTTATTTCTTTCAACTGACAGATTCTTTTCTCCTGTCTCATTCCTTGTTCTTTGTATTTCCTATTCCACTGTCTTTCTTGTTCCTCATTCTGCAATCTCGTGGTTTCCTTCCATTGATCGATTTCCCTTCTGTTCTCATTCGTTCTTCCATCATTACTCTTTCTTGCATCTCATTCCCCAATCTGGCCTTTGCTTCCAGCTGTTCGATCTGTACAGCGTGGTTCCTTAACGTCTCTTCTCCGTTCTCGTTCTTTCTCTCTCAACATCCTCAGCTCGTTTTGTAACTCAGAAGCTTTCTTTTCCAATTCCTTTCTCATCTCCGCACACTCCAACTTTGCTTTGGTTTAATTGTTCAATCTGCTCAGTGTGGTTCCCTAACGTTTCATTCTCCGTTCTCGTTCTTTCCTCTCTCAACATCCTCAGCTCGTTTTGTAATTCCGTCTCTTTGTTCTGGTGTTTCTGTAACTCAGTTTTCTTCTCTAATTCTTTTCTCATCTCCGCACACTCCGACCTTGCTTTGGCTTCCAACTGTTCTTCCATCTTGCCCTTGTGTTTGTCTATCAGTCTTCCCAGTTCCTCTGTCTCCGTTTTTACCTCCAGTCCCAGCTTATCAACTCTCTTCGTCATGTCTTGAAGTCTTTTCTCACACTCCACTATTTTTATTTCCTTCGGCACGTCTCCGTCACCCAATTAATTTTTCCCTCTTGGTCACAGTCACTTTTCCGTCACCTCCACGCTTCTCGCCCAACACGTCTCCCGAATTATTTTTTTCTCACCCGCCTTCACCGCGGGCCTGACAACCGTTGCACCCCCTCCCAGCTCGTTCGCTCCCACACGTGGCGTCGCCATTACGCACTTCGTTGTTGTTTCATGCCCGCCTGCAGGCATTGGCCTATTTGCTGCGTTTCACCCCGCATTTCTTTTATTTCTTCCTTCATTTCGTTTTTGTTTGTTTCCATTCTGAGTGCGTTTCCATCCATTTTTTCGTTCATTCATCCATTTTGCGTTCATTTCGTTATTCATTCCTTCCATTTTGTTTGTGTTTGTTTCCATCTGCTTGTTCACTCCTTCTTTTTGCGTGCGTTTCCATCCATTTTTTCGTTCATTTGCCAGCATGGCGAATAGCCGGGCCATGTCGGTGCACTCAGCTGAGCCGATGCGGCCAGGATCGGGGGTTTTGGTGGAGAGGGGGAGGGAGGTGTTATACACCGCGGCCTCTGCCGCGCGCACCCATTTCGGGCCCTGGATTCGTTTGGGGGGGAAACTGTTCCTGCACACCAATGTCCTGCATGGGGATTCCATCCTGAGCCATGGATTCTAAACTACTACATCCATATCTACCCCCGGCACCCGCTCGCCTTGAGACGCCATCTTATTCCACGTAAGGGTTAATTTAATCGCTCGTAATTTAGAGGGAATCGGGGGTCGCTCCTCTCCCCTGGACCGATTCCCTGTGAATTTAGCTGGAGACAGGAGGGTTTGTTTCCCCGCTCTCTGACACCAGTGTTGCGAATTCGCGCCCGTCGGCGTGCGATCGGCCACGTGCAGGGGTTTCCTTAGAAGCCGGTTACCGGCGACCCGCAGCCGTCTACTCAGAGAAAAAATGTCAAAGGTCGCCGCCTACTTCAGCGCCAATTTTTCGATTTTTTTCATTTTTTTGTCACCACGAAATCTCTACATCCCCCTGTTTTGAAATCCAGAGAATGGAATATGGTTTCCTTAATGAATGCTAGTTCATCTACACTATTATTATGTCACACACTTACTTCAGATTGCTCACTGTACTCCACCATGTGCAGTATCATCTCCCTCTTAGAAACTAAGGTATGGCCAAATGTTGCTAAAATGACTCTTTTAAAGTGCTTAGCTACTCCATCTTCCAGACACCTTGGTGTGCCCTAAACCATTGCCTTAAATTAATGAACTTTGTTTAAAAGCTGCTTGAACTAACTATACAGAAGAGCTGAATTTCAGTCAACCAGTCAGTCAGTCATTATGTTAATGCAACTCCATCCAGTACAGGCCTAACACTTGTTTTGGTGGAGTTTTCCACCCCAACAGCATGATAATGTCAGAAATCGTGCTAGAATGCATCTCCAGCCATCTAGGATCTTCCGGCTTCCAGGGCCCTAAGCGGGCCCTGGACCCCGGCCATACAGCTGCGCTCGCTTTGCTCGCGGTGATGGTAACTTGCTACTTTTTAATGGTAGCCTCCTACTCCAAGAAATAAGAGAACCCCTGCACGTGACTCGAATCGCGACCGCCTCGCCCACCGGACGAACAATTCAGTCGTGACCCTCCGGCTAACGCCGGGATCCAGTCACGGGTGGGCCTTTCGGCCTCACCACGATCGTGCCAATCGGCCACCCGCGTGGGATAGGGTTGTTCGCCAAACTCGACCTACCTAAGTACCCACGCGGATGGTAAACCGGCGATCGCACCTCGCCGCAGGTCGACTTCGGACACGGACCGCTTAAGCGGTCCGTTCCTTGCTATCGGGATAACCGAGCGGTGTTATCGTCGGCCTCGACGGTTCCTGATTAATTATCGGGCGTATCCAGCCCACTACGAACCCTTTTACGTGAAGCAAGATGGAGGTTCAATTAAAGAAAAGACGAAGCGAAATGGGCACAGTTCACAAAGTAAGCACATTTAAATTCACACACACATAGAGCACACATATAGCACGTATTTACAGCCACAATTAGCAAATGCACATATATCAATTTAAGACAAAAAATAATGCCAGCAACGCAGAGCTACGACCGACTAAACGCGAACACTCGGCAACACTTATACAGTTTCTACCTTACAAGACACGGCGCCACAACACGCATTCACACCTAAGCAAAGGAAAGACCCCCTCAAAGGCAAGGGAGTCAGACTGGGCCCGTGGGCCTAATGCGCGTGGAACCTGGATGAGCGGCCAGGTCCACGAGACCGAAGGGTCCTACCCGCACCCTCGTGGCGAGCCGCAAAATGTCGCTGCACGGCGGTTTCGTGGGCACCTGCTGGTGTAAAGTGGGAACGGGCCCCCTTGTCGCACTCTCTCAGCGCGGGGGGGAAAGGGGAATTGTTGATGCTCTGGGGAGGGAGTATGGCTGGCTTGCTCGAGTCCCGCGATGCGCGATTCAACGCGACCTCGTCGCTGACTTCCTCGCCCCGGACCCGAGCCTCCAGGTTCTCCTCAGCCGATCTCCCTCCGCAGCCGTTCGCCTCCGCAGCCGTTCGCCTCCGTAGCCGTTCCGCTCCCGTACTCATCTGCCCCACTTCTGCCACGATTCACCTTGCGCTCGTCTTAATCGGCGTCAGGAACCCACCATATGCAATTCTCGATCCAAACGACCTCAGGGGCGGAGCCACGCTCGCCGATTGGATGGAGAAAAAGGGGCGTGAATCTTTCCTGATCCTCAATTTGCATATCCCGATTTCCGTCAGCGCGTCTGGAGGCGGGGCCAAGCCGCCCCGCGCTTCCTAATTGGATGGATCAGATGTGGGCATGTAGCATTCCTGATCCGAATTCTCCTCGAAAAACCGCCATTGCACTCGCGGCTCGCGTGTATCGCTGAAGATAGCCCGACGCTCGGTGTCCACAGGTGGTGCGGGAGTGGCCGTAGGAGAAGGTGGTGGAGGGTTTTCGGCGGTGTCCGATGGCCATGGCGCTGTTTGGAATGGCGGTGATGTGAGGTTTGCGGTAGCGAGTGGTGAAGGTAGGTTGTGGCTGCTGGCGTTGTTGTTGTTGTTGTTGGGTGGTTGGCTCAAAACAAAGGTAGAACAGAAAAACGCCTAACTCAAAGGATCGCAGCCCGAATGAATCACATTAATTCCCTCTATACAAGGGTTTGGAGCTAACTACACATGTACTTCAGAAATACCTCATCTATGGGACCTGGATGGTGTTCGCGAATTTCCACAGGCCGTTAACAATATGTAGGGCTTGTTGAAGTAGTTGTGGTAAACTCCTGACCTTTTGTGGTGACCTAGTTGTGGTGACCTTTGACATACTGTAAAGCAACCAAGAAGGCCTAAACAAGGTAAGCACTATGCTGTATCAAATCCTTCCCAGAGTTCCTCCACAGCTATAAAGATGTTCACAAATGGTACACACATGAGAATCCCAATGCTACACACCCACTCAGCTACCAAACTGGTTTCATAGCTCACTGGCGAATCATCAACAACAGCGCAGACAGCAATGCATACCAATGAGGCTCCCAAGCATGTACCACACGTGCAAACGTCAAAAGCAGTTAATATGCAAATAGTAAAGAAAGACCCACACACATCTCTCACCTGTGATTGGAGGGAATAGCCAATCAGCTCTCACCGAATCAACTAAACCTAGGTGATTTGGATAATATTAATAAATTAACACCTCCCATGCTCCTCCAGCCAAAAGTGCTGTGTAAAGCAACCAAGAAGGCCTACCCAAGGCCTGCCTGCATGCATGTGCAAGGTAAGCACGATGCTGTATCAAACCCTTCCCAGGGTTCCTCCACAGCTATAGACATTCACAAATAGTACGCACGAGCTGTGGAGGAACTCTGGGAAGGGTTTGATACAGCATTGTACTTACCTTGGGTAGGCCTTCTTGGTTGCTTTATGCAGAAATTTTGGCTGGAGGAGCATGGGAGGTGTTAAATTAAATATATATATATGTATATGTATATACACAATACTGAGCAGATGTGCAGAAAAAGACACGACTAACGACAGGGAAGATGCACGCGCGCACGCACGCTTATGAACGTTGGGGAAAGTGTAAGGGTGCTAGGTGCACAGTGTATTCAATTTAAGCCTTTGTGACTGCATAGACTTATTTCCGGGGTTTTTAATTGGACATTGTGACCTTTGACATACTGTGAACTTGATTGGTGAGTCATTGATAACTTTGGCGAGAAGGTCAATCGTTGAAGATCCTTGTCATAAACCATTCATAGGAACGCAGCCAAGCTATATGTCCTTATAACAACAGTTTGAGCATGCACAATATTATCATGTTCATCTTTACAGATTAAAATTTGAATCAGAACGGAATAATTGTTTTATTTGTGCTCATTTAGATTTGCAACACAGATAGAATGCAGCTATCAGAAGCTAACCGAAAGCAGGTCGGCCGATTTGGTGTTCCCAGCTGAGCACCTTGCTCATGATGCTGGGATCACAGGTTCAAATCCCATAGACTGTGTTAATTTGGCCATTCCCTACTAATGTTACATACAAGTTCCTCCAAAAAAAACAAAAAAAGACTGGAAGAGGGAAATAAAGAGAAAATGACATTTTCAATTTCATATTATCAGCAAGCGTTTCATCGTAGGTCACTGAAATAATTAAATATGAAAACGTTACATACGGAAAATATGTACTCATATGGTGAAATGACAAAATAATGTATGGTTTACAGTAGAAGATGTCCTGAATGAAACTTATTGATCATTCTTCTGTGCAATCCCGAAAGAAACAAAAAATAAAATAAACAGCTTGTGTAATTCCAATGCAAGGCCAACATATCACCGCAGAACACATCCCCCCGTTTGGTACAAAACTCCACCAGTATGGCTGTGCTCCATGTGGCTTTTAATCTATTCTCCAAGTTAGGTTTACCACAACTACTTCAACAAGCCCTACTTATTCTCACCTTCTTGCGGGGTCGGCCGGAGAACATTTTTAACTCAAATCCTTTATGGACCTGGTTCAACAGAAGGTGATAGGAACTTGTAAAAAAATTCAGGGTATTGGCAATGGTTATATAATCAGTTTTATCCTGATCACTCAATGGTAAAGGATCACTTTAAAATTCTCGTAACCGGATCCAAATCCAGATCCAGATCTTCACCAAAATCGAATCAATTAGTCCGTGTCACACAACCAACCTGTCGACCAAATTTCATCCGAATCCGTCCACAACTTTTTGAGATATCGTGCTCTATATCGTTTTTGGCCCTGTCTCTCAATGGTGAAGAATCACTTAGAAAAAAACTCTAGGATCCAGATCTGGATCTTCACCAAAATCTAATCACTTCGTCCTCGTCAAACAACCAACCTGCCCACCAAATTTCATCTGAATCTGTTTACAACATTTTGAGATATTCTGCACACAATCAAACAGACAGACCAGAGGTGAAAACATAACCTCTGAACCCCTTCGGTGGGTGGAGGTAAAAAGAAAAGGCATTTAAAGTCAAAAATATCCCAAAGTACTTAATGTGAATTCTGAGTGACCATAATGTATGCAAAGCATTTAATGTGACCAAACACATGAATGTGTAAAACCAGAGGTGACCACAGGAAAATGCATTGCGGGCCTCTGCACCTAATCGTCAATGCTCGAAACTATCCTTCCAGGCTACAAGTTAGGTCACGGATCCAAAAAAAAAAAAAGGGTACAGGCGATTCCCCTCAGAGGGTGACACCATGGTGTTGCTGAAAGACTTTCTTAAATGCACGTGCAGTTAAAGTGGGAATGGTCTCCCATTCCAAAAACAACAAAATAACACAAAACTGAGCCACATTCTAACAAGTGCCGTTGCATATTAATATGAAGATTGAATCAGCTGTACTACAACAATCAGCACCTTGTAAAAATATTATTCATATTATTAGTATTATCATTATTTCAGCGTAGTGGTTAGGGTAGCGGCTTGGGATCCAAAAGGTCCCGAGTTCAAGCCCCGTTGGCCGCTTGAATTAATACACACCAGGAGGTTGACTCAGCCTGTCATCCTTCCGAGGTCGGCGAAGTGAGTACCAGTGTACTGGGCCCGGTGTATGCCCCGGTTAGAATAGGTGTACCATATCCCTGTGTCGTAAGAGGCGACCAGGGTTGCGTCAGGAAGGGCATCCGGCGTAAAACCTGTGCCAAATCATTATGCGGATCATAACGGATGATCCGCTGTGGCTACCCCTAACGGGAGCAGCCGAAAGGAGAAGAAGAAGTAGTAATATCATTATTTACCACCAAATCATTCCATTAAATCACCCTTACACATACACTGAGATAATCACAGATCACATACTGTCAATCATTTTTGTTTTTTGTTTTTGCAGAACAGATGGATCCAGCAGAGAATGGGAACATAAAAAGCAATTCCCCATGTAATTTAAGAGCATGCAGTATGTGCCTTGTGGGTATATCCAAGGTAAACAGCTGTCCTTTCAGTTACAACCAACTTGCAAACAAATGCTCTGCAAGAGAAAATGGTGGGTTTGTTTTTCAACTGATTGTCTAATTTATCTCACCTTCCGACTGAATAACTGCCTTAATGCACAACTTTAATATTAGAGCCTTAGAGTAGCTGAGCCAACAGCATGATATGGTACAATAGAGCGAAAGATAGAAAAACAAATTAAATTCGACAGAGAACCAGAAAAAAAATTATTTGTCAGGTCAGTCAGGTTTCTTGAGTGCCACTGGTAACATGTAACCCAGTGCTACCTGCCGCATAGTCAGGTAGTCGGCGACTAAACTGACTACCCTCACTGGCTCGCCAGTGGGGAGGGTGATTGTGACACCCTGCAGGACTAAAAGCAATACCTGCCAAAGGGCGGATGAGCTCCTTTCGGGAGCCAACGGCCATCCAGGAAGGAGATGGTATCTCCGAAAAAAACACCCATCGGGTTAGACCGTTTTTTTAGGTCGTAGGTTGTAGACAGCAACTGCTCAGGGTAGCACTCCCGTTCTGTCTTGGGAGCGTTACAGTGGTGCCCGGAACCATCTTACACTCTCCGTGTCAAGTTTCCTGGTCTTACTTTCTGTCTCTCATACTATAACTACCGGGCTAGCTTTAATCTCTCTTTCTTGCAAACAAACTTCACACACTTTTCTTACTCACTCATTTTCACTCCTCGCTTTACATTCTCTCTTTTATTTTTATTTATTTAAGGTCTGGCCTCGATGAGGACTATTTAGTCCGTGACTGGAGCCTTCAGCATTAAATAAAAAAACAAACAAACAAAAAAATAAAATAAACCAATGTCACCCGTAGGGTGATCCGTATCTTGCCAAAAGGTGACCACGTGTGACTTCTTTAAGGTCACACTGAGGTGAACAGAGCTGCTATCCACCAGGAGCGACTCCTTGAGGAATATCTGCCTACGAGAGATTGCGATGAGAATCGTTCTACAGAGTAACCATGAAAAATATGCGTTTGCCTCATAACGTCACCAAATCACGTCATAATGTCTCAAGCTTGATATATCTAGAAAGCACTCATCGAGGTGTTTAATTTGAGGTACTACACGATATGGTTCCTAAAACTTGAAAATTTGACCTTGGGGTCAAATATGTTTGACCTTAGGCGTTAACCATGAAGGTCAAGGCCAATCGCCACCAAAAATTAATCAGCTGAATGCCAGACCATGAACTATATTCCCATGAAGTTTGAAGACGATCCGATCAAAATTACTCCAAAAATAAGGGTTTCGTCGACTCCCCTGATTTGCGACAAAGTGACCTTGACCTTTGACCTTGACCTTCAAAATTATATGCGCTGAAAGGGACCTCTATAGGCCTCTGATATGCGAAGTTACAAAAATTTCCAATGAAAACTGTGCTCTGCAGAGTGATTTATACTGGATTACAGATAAAAAAATAAAAAAAAAAACAACAAAAAAAAACACATGAAGGTCAAGGCAATCGCCACCAAAAATTAATCAGCTGAGCGCCAGACCATGAACTATCTTCCCATGACGTTTGAAGACGATCCGATCAAAATTACTCAAAAAAATAAGGGTTTTGTCGATTCCCCTGATTTGCGACAGCGACCTTGACCTTTGACCTTGACCTTCAAAATTTATGGCCTGAAAGGGACCTCCATAGGCCTCTGATATGCAAGTTACAAAAATTTCCAATGAAAACTGTGGTCTGCAGAATTTTTTTTTCGTGATTACAGACAAACAAACAAATAAACCAATGTCACCCGTAGGGTGATCCGTATCTTGCCAAAAGGTGACCACGTGTGACTTCTTTAAGGTCACACTGAGGTGAACAGAGCGCTATCCACCAGGAGCGACTCCTTGAGGAATATCTGCCTACGAGAGATTCGATGAGAATCGTTCTACAGAGTAACCATGAAAAAAATATGCGTTTGCCTCATAATGTCACCAAATCACGTCATAATGTCTCAAGCTTGATATATCTAGAAAGCACTCATCGAGGTGTTCAATTTGAGGTACTACACGATATGGTTCCTAAAACTTGAAAATTTGACCTTGGGGTCAAATATGTTTGACCTTAGGCGTTAACCATGAAGGTCAAGCCAATCGCCATCAAAAATTAATCAGCTGAATGCCAGACCATGAACTATATTCCCATGAAGTTTGAAGACGATCCGATCAAAATTACTCAAAAAATGAGGGTTTTGTCGATTACCCTGATTTGCGAAAAAGTGACCTTGACCTTTGACCTTGATCTTCAAAATTTTATGCGCTGAAAGGACCTCTATAGGGCTCTGATATGCGAAGTTACAAAAATTCCAATGAAAACTGTGCTCTGCAGAGTGATTTATACGTGATTACAGATAAAAAAAAAACAACAACAAAAAAAAACACATGAAGGTCAAGGCCAATCGCCACCAAAAATTAATCAGCTGAGCGCCAGACCATGAACTATATTCCATGAAGTTTGAAGACGATCCGATCAAAATTACTCAAAAAATGAGGGTTTTGTCGATTACCCTGATTTGCGAAAAAGTGACCTTGACCTTTGACCTTGACCTTCAAAATTTATGTGCCTGAAAGGGACCTCTATAGGCCTCTAATATGCGAAGTTACAAAAATTTCCAATGAAAACTGTGGTCTGCAGAATTTTTTTTTCGTGATTACAGACAAACAAACAAACAAACAAACAAAAAAACAAACAAAAAAAAAAAACATACAGACTGACTAACATATCTTGCAAAAACTTCGTTTTGGCAAGATAAAAACAAGGCAAGTACTTCGATAAGATATGCTCAGGTATAAGTTTAGGTTTAAGAGTGAAAGCAAAGGAGAATGCAGTCCAACAATCATTTGGAATGTGCTGAGATTTGAGCCCACGCAGTATCAAAACCCAGACTTGCTGTCAAACAAGGACGCGCTTATCAGACTCAGTGGAATTGTGGTTAGAGCATCCACTCCGAGGACGTTTCATTTAAAACTGTCAGCAGTTTCATTCCAACCATGGCAGAGTCATAGCAAATATTTTAGAAATCATACGTACTGCTTCCTCACTTGACGCTGAACATTTATGGATAGAAGAATGGGTAAAACACGTAGGTTTGCATCCCATTCAGTGGGTGTCAGAAGACGGTGTCACCAACACCCAGAGTTGTGGCACTTCCCCCAAGGTCATTGGCTGGTTTTGTCTAATAGTCAGGTCCAATGTTCTCTAATGTCTCTGCCTGTATGCATGTGCATGATTCATGAAACAGCTCCTCCATGAGCCTCAGAACCTGGAAGAAAAATAGACAAATTAAAAACAAAAAACATAGGGGCAATACCCCTGGGCACTCACCTGGTAGTGGCTGGATAAGAAAATCAGGGAACCACTGGTAGGCATGGATGACCCACAAAATATATAATTGAGAAGAAAGTAAATACGTATGGATTTTTTTTTAATGCCACTAACAAACTTTGGTACATCACTCACGGGCATAGACTCCTAGAGAGAAGGACTGGAACCTCACAATCTCGGGGTTTGTAACTTGAGTCTGAAGGATTAACTTGAGTCCGGGG
>CM068965.1:62203804-62215607 GCA_035128595.1 Eptatretus atami | reverse complement strand
GAGAGATCACAAATAGCTCGTATTATGTAACCTGGCCCAATCTCCCGTTGGGGTCATCAGTGCGCAGCATTATAATGGGGGCGGGCAGCACTGCTCTGGCGGGCGAGCACTGCTCTGGGGCGGGCAACGCACTGCTTTGGGGGCGGGCAGCCACTTCTCTGGGGCGGGCAGCACTGTTTGGGGGGAGGGCAACCACTGCTTGGGCGGGGCGCCACTGCTCTGCGGGGCTGAGGCGATGACGAGACTCGGGGTACGAGACGAAAAATGTGCGGCAAAGAAAAATGTTTTTTCGTAGTCATTTATTCATGAAATCATTAATTTAATCGCGGCCAGTCGCCACAGCATAATAATCGTACTCGTGCTGCGAGATGAACGTGGTGGATAAACAGCTGAGCTGTCATTCACGCATGTGAGCGCTGTCATTACGTCATTCATTGGCTGCTGTTTCGAGCTCCGTCTTCGTCGGCCAAAAAAAAATCCACAAGGCAATAAAATCCTGAATGGTGTAACCTGAGAGAAGAAAGAACGAATGAGAAAGAAAGAAGACACGATTGATTTTTTTTTTTTTAACCGAAACGGAATATGTACGCTACTGTATTGTAATTTCGAGGCAAAGAAATGTATGGATGGGAGCAAAAAAAACAGCGAGAAGGCGTGGCGATGACGAAGGAGTGGCGCGTGGCGATGACGAAGGAGTGGCGTGGCGATGACGAAGGAGTGGGCGGGCGCGTGGAGCGTGCCCTCCGGCGCGCGCGCGTAACGTCTCGGGTGTCATCGCCATGCGGCGCGCGCCGCCCGGTCCGTCGCGCGCTCGGCTCAACGATTCCAGATCGGACCGTCACACAGAGCCGGACGGTCGGGGCCGGGAAGCGGCAGCCGCGACGGTGGCGGAGGCGGAAGATGTCGGGGAGGTGATTCGGGATCCAGGAAGAAGGAAGCAGAGGGAGGGATGGCGAGCGAAGGACGGGCGCCGGCGCTCTCGAGCCGTTGATGGAGAAATGGCGACAAGGAGAAAGACTCGGTGCAGAGGTCTCGACCCGGCATGTTGCTGATTCCGCCGTTGTGACGCTCGCGGAAGCCGAAGACATCGATGACGATTTTTGAGCCGAACTGAAGCTCGTGGACGCCAGTCCCGTGCGCAGCTTCCCGGGCGGGAGCACCACCTCCTCCAAGACGTCGTGCGTGGTCTCCGCGAGAGACGGCCATAAACGGAAGAAGTCCTTGAAGCGCCGCCCGCTCAACAACCGGGAAGTTCGTGTCTCGGATGTTGAAGACCTTGTCCACCTTGGCCAACCTTTCCGGTCCTCATGAGCAGATCGGACATCGTCACCAAGGTACGACGTTACGGACGGCGCTGCGTGAGCGCCGTCGACACGACCATCACAACTCTACAACCTTCCACAACCACCACAACCACCGCACCACGAACCCTGAATCCGCGTCCAACGGACTGTTCTGAGAGCTGCAGCGTCGGCGCGGATCTGAGGACGATGGGGATTCGCATCCCTTCCGACTCGGGAAGGCCGACAGGACCGACAGGACGACAGGACGAGCCTGCGTTCCGCCTCGGTTCCGCCTCTGCTCGTTCTGCGTCTCTGCTGCCCGCCTCGGGTCCAGATCCGGCTCGAGCTGCGCGGCCGAACGTGCTGTTCCCGGAGTTCTCCGGTCTGCGTAACCATGGAAACACGTGCTTCATGAACGCGGTGCTGCAGTGCCTGAGCAACACCGACCTCCTGGCCGAATTCCTGGTCTCGTCAGTACAAGGCGGATCTCAGAGCGGACTCTCCACCGGACTCGCCGCTCCTCCAGCGCAAGTCGCTCTCAGGCGCCATCCTTACGGGCCACGTCCTCTTCCTCGTCTCCTCTCTGTGGCCGCGTCGACCCAACGGGACTCCACGGCACCGAGACTACACGCGAGGTGACGAGCAGTTGGCCACCCTCGTCCGGGCGCTCTGGACCCTGGAGTACACTCCGAACTTTCCAGCGATTTCAAGGTCGTTTGGCGTGCGATTCATTCATTCATTCATTCATATTCATTTATTCATTCATTCCATCAGTTTGGTTCAACTTTGGCATTTAAACCCCTTTATGATGGACAACCCTCCTTCAGTTAACTCTTATTACTATTTTGATCTTTCTTCTCATGTAATCGTTTTCACTCCGATCATCTTGCTCTTATTCATTCAATCCCACATCTCTCTCATTCTTTCGACATTCCTTCTCCGCTCCTCTTCCTATAAACTCGACATCATTCATTCACATTTCTATTGTATTTCACATGTCATTCCGACTTTCATTCGTTTTATGTTCTATGCTTTTCATTAATTATCATTCATTCATTCATGTTCTGTTGTATTCATGTTATTTCTACCTTCATGTCGTTTTATGTTCTATGCTTTCATTCATAATTAATTAATTCACATTTCTATTGTATTTCACATGTCCTTCCGATCATTCGTTTTATGTTCTCTGCTTTTCATTAATTATTATTAATTATATTCATTTTTCTTGTATTTATGTTATTTCTACCTTCATTCGTTTTTATGTTCTATGCTTTATCATTCATTCATTCATTTCATTCACATTTCTATTGTATTTCACATGTCATTGCACTTTCATTCGTTTTTGTTCGATGCTTTGCATTTTTCATTCATCACTTTTCTGTTGTATTCATGTTATTGTTACCTTCATTCGTTTTATGTTCTATGTTTTCATTCATTAATTCATTCATTCATATTCTTATTGTATTTCACAATGTCATTCCGACTTTCATTTGCTTTTGGTTCGATGCTTTACATTTTTCATTCATTCATTCACTTTTCTGTTGTATTTCATGTGTTATTCCTACTTCATTCGTTTTATTTCTATTCTTTTCATTCATTAATTTTCAACATCCGTCCATTCAGTCAGTCGCTTTAGGAATAATCAAATCATTCCCCCACCCCCCCCCCCACTGTATTCTTTCACTCATTTTAGTTTTTCTTTCACATTCATTTGCATTTGCTGCACTCATTGATCCATCCATTCTCCTTTGCACTCTTGGATTCAGGCCTTTTACCTGTTCATTAATTCATCCAATACCTTCGACCTCCATTCTTTTAATTGATCCAGTGATTCTTGTACATCATCCTGACCCTGGGTTTTGTACCTGTATTCATTCCCCCAATCATTTATTTTATTTTTTCTTTTTTTAACACAAGTTACAGCCTGCTGTTGGCTTAGCGTTAGGGTGGTGGCTTTGGGATCCTAGGGTCCTGAGTTTGAGCCCCATTCGACACTGAATTAACACCACAAGGGGTTGACTCAGCCCGTCATCCTTCCAGGTCGGCAAAATGAGCACCAGTTATACTGGTAATAGGGCACTGCAATCAGCGGCATAGCCGCGCCCTTGACCGATGATGCGACCTGCAGCCAAAAAGGCAGCACACGATGGAACCCAAGTTCATTTTTTTTCAACCAGTAATTAATTTCATAACTTGCTTGTTCATTGAAAATGTATCCTCCACATCATTTGGTCTGCCTACACATGTAACTTGGCACTTGTAACTGCGTTATGATTATCAAGCCAAGACCGTGGAGCAGGCTTACACACTGCTAGCAACGACCGCGGGTGC
Organism: Eptatretus atami; assembly: GCA_035128595.1. Classification (NCBI taxonomy): domain Eukaryota; kingdom Metazoa; phylum Chordata; class Myxini; order Myxiniformes; family Myxinidae; genus Eptatretus; species Eptatretus atami. Next base: position 62,211,993 of record CM068965.1, on the reverse strand, counting down.
ATCGTACATGCAGACAATAATAAACGCATCCACATCCATCCATCCATCCATTGGACCATACTCCTGTGCAGAGTGTTGGTGCTGCGAAGCAGTCTCCTGGGCTATTGGTACAATCCTGAACGGGTCGCCACTCCGACGCAGGATATCAGCATGCTGGCACTCATTTGGCCGACCTCGGAAGGATGACAGGCAGAGTCAACCCCACCTGGTATTTATTTCAACAGCTGAGCGGGATTTGAACCTAGGATCCAAGCCACCACTCCAATCATTAAGCCAACACCAGGCATATATACATACATGACGGTATTAGCTTTATATATATTTGATGAAGTGGATGTGAAAGAAACTTTTATATTCAAACAGTACGTGTTACAATGATATGCAAGGCAAAAGACAAAATAATGAAAATGTTCCGTGTTCATAATTAACTTAATCAAGCAATGACCGCAACGTGGCAAGTCACGTGACCCAAAATGCAATCTAATTAAATGTGCAATATTTAAAGTGTGTCGTCGTTTCTATGATTACTTAGTAACAAACAAATTGCTAAATACTTAGTAATTAGCTATAATATTTAAAGCGTATCAATAATTAAGTACATCTTAGATCAGAGACATAAACGCAGAGGAATCATTTATAATATGCTTCCTTTCTCATGTATAAAGTCGGTCTCCTTCGGCTGTTTGAAAAGCCCAGTTGTGCTTGCAGTAAGCAGCAATAATAACTCGAGTAAACCAACAATTAGAGATCAAGAATGAGCTCTTTATTTAATTGTTGACAGCTATTGTAATTTTTTAATGTAAATACGACAAAAGTTATAAAATGAGAGGCGGAAGAGGCTCGCTTGGGCATTGCCGAGCAACCATTTCAGTGTGAGCTCCATTGTCTTAGGTCACGTGACCCGCAGTGAGGCGGGCAAACCGAGTTTGCACCGGCCTACTTTATTTAAGGATATTTTCGTTGATGGAAATTTTTCGAGTTGTTTGTGATTTTATTTTATTTTTTCCTGGGATTTTGGCTTCGAGTCGCTCAGTATGCAATATTCAGCTTTCTAGGCCACAGAAGGACTGAACATTGAAATGAGTGGAAGAAAGAGGTTATATATGTATATAGGGATGGGGGGTGAACACACTCATCTTTGTTCATTCCGCTTTATATCCCCACACGGCACACATCAAAATATTACGGGGGACATTGTAATGTATGTCCATCCGTCCGTCACGCCATCTCCTCCTCAAAGGTTGTGCAGAAATTCACCAAACTTGTAGCAAGAATGTGGGAGAGCAGTATCATTTTTGGCCCTGCCGCCCCCCTACCGGAGCTGGGTCAAAAGGTCAAATACCAAATACATCACAAGTTTGATTTAAAACCTCGTTATTTAATTATTTTTTTTCCTGCTGATGAAGCATTCAAGGTCAAAGTTACTGTAACCTTCTTAAACGTGAAGTAAATATCAATTTGTGAAAATTCTGATTGCAACTACATTGTGCTGTACCTTTTGGGTAGTGGTGCACGGAATGCCCGATAGAGATCACACTCGCTCGTTATTCCTTCGATTAAATACTTCCACACTCGTTTCATCACCCCACCCCTCGCTTTACCCGTTCGCACTCATTGCAACCCCAAGCGCACCGTTTGATGCTTGTTAGCTGGGTGGACATTGGACGCTGATGATAAATTGCTCACGCTAGAGGAAAATCTCGTGTATACTCGGTTCGCAGATTGCATTCTTCTTGATGAATTATACATGATGTCCTGTGGATATGTTTGCAATTTGGCGATCATTTACACCGAGTGCATCGGTGCTGGCAATTCGCAGGGCTATATGGGCATAATGAATGCATCCCATTAGGTGCTCGAACCGGTGTGTTACCACTCTGTTTCCATTTGCACACAATTTTGGATTGGCCCAGGCGTATGTTCCGGAAGGAGCACCATGGGAAGTTGTGTAGATGGGGTAAGAGTTCAAGGAAATTTACAAGTGCACTGAGACATGAAGGACATTGCACTCAAACCCAACTTGTTTCTAGAACTTTAAAGACTACAGATTGTCTCTTGTAGATACCATAGTCATCGTATGGTGGAAACTCTGCGGTGTAGTTTCAATCCACATGGAATCGACGATAAAGGTATGCACAAATGTATTAAAAAATAAAATTGTATACATCGTCAACGCTCGTGGAAGAGCTAGTACTAGTACACTGTTCTGTTCATGCATTTTGCAGCTTGGCTGCCAGGTAGTTATCACTTCTTGGAACTGTGACTGTGTCGCTGATGATGTGCCCCTCGACCCGTACACTGGTACTCATTTTGTTGACCTCGAAGGATGACAGCCTGAGTCAACCCCATCTGGTGTTAATTCAGCAGGCAACGTGTCTCAAACTCAGGACCCTAAGATCGCGAAGCTAGCCACCTAACCACTAAGCTGACACCGGGCTTACGAGTACACTGAACGATCAGGACAAAATGAACAGTTGACAGAGGTGGGGGAGGGGGGCACCAACAGCATAGTTGAAGGTCAAGATAGAGGCAGACTTTGCCAAGCAGTGGGGGAGGAATGGGGTCAGGAGATAGGTGGACAAGATGGATGTATGGGGTGGACAACATGGATACAGAAGGAACTCTCAGGAGGGAAAACTGGAAATTTGGAACGAGGAGGGATTGGGGTGGGGGTAACGGGTGTCGAAAAGATAGGTTTTGGATTGGGGATGGTGGTCTTGAAGACCTGGAGAGAGTGATGAGATTAAGGAGAATGGGGAAGTTGTTCCACAGGCAGGAAAAGAGGAACAAATGACTGGAGGTACTTTTAAATAATTATAATTGTGTTTTTTTTAAAGTGATAAAACAATTGCTTTCCTCATCAATTTTATGCTTTGCTACAATTGCAAGACCTATTTGATCAGCATTCCACTGGGCAGGTGACAGGGATAGACCAAGGATCCATTGCCTGGATTTTCTTCTTTGTCCAATGTTGCAGAAGTGTCTCATTTTCGAGAATCTGCAGAATAGTCCTGAAGTTGATGCATTCTTGATTTGTAGACAGATCGACATTACAGCCCCATTATGTAATCCTCTATATTAAATTACATAAACAGCCCCATCGTTTGGATGTTTGCACAGTATTGATGCTGATATAGAATTGATTGTACTTGTTTGCATGAAAAATAATTGGTTGTGAGGTTTAATTTGATCGAGATGATAACTGTGCTCTCTATGTTTTTTAGGCTATGACTTGACAATATAACATTTGCTGTTGAAGTGTGTCTGTGTCTGTGTCTGTGTCTGATTGTTTTTGGGATTTTTTTTTTAACAGGAAAATTATGAACGAGAAGCTGCTTTGTTCATTTCATTCCTCTAAACTCTTTTCACAAATGACAAATATTCATAATTGATTTACAGTACACTGTATGGTAAATGGGGTTGAAACTCATTTACGACATTTCTCGTAAAGGAGTGTAATGAGTCCAGAGTTTACCTTTATGAAGGGAGTTCAGTGGATGGGCAGGTTGGAACCATGGGCTGGACATACTTTTAGCAATTGTGGTTGGTAAGTTCTGCACAGATAGAAAGTGAGCTTGTTAGCTCACCTGGAACGTAGTTCCAGGGAGCTTATGGGATGGCGCGCCGTCCTTCCGTCCGTCCTTCCGTCCACAAATACTTTCAACTTCTTCTGTGAAACTACACATCTGATTTAGATGCAACTTCACCACAACATTCACCACCGTGTATGTACCAAAGTTTGTTCATGAAAATTGGGCTCTAAGTGGGTCTACGGGGGTTGCTTGAGAAGAAAGCAAAATAGGTATTTGCTTTCTTCTCAGAAATTGCACATGCAATTTTGATGAAACTTGACCACAACCTTCATCACTCATGACGTACCAAAGTTTTTCATGGCATTAAAAAGATTGGGGTCTGACGGGGTTTACGGAGGGAGTTTACACAGGGGGTAGCCCCCCCACCCCAAAAGAGATATTTGCTTTCTTCTCAGAAACTACACACACAATTCTGATAAAACTTGACCACCGCTTCATCATCCGTGACATACTAAAGTTTGTTCACGACATTAAAGAGATTGGGGTCTAAGGGGTTGTACGGGGGGGTGCCCCCCAAAATATGTATTTGCTTTCTTCTCTGAAACCACACACACAATTTCAATGAAACTTGACCACAACCTTTATCACCCGTGAGCATAGACTCTATAGAGAAGGACTGGAACCTCCCATGCTCGGGGTTTGTAACTTGAGTCTGAAGGATTAACTTGAGTCCGGGGTTAAAATGACTTCTAGAAGGGCTAGAGACATGATCTCGGGATCCATATAGGGGTTTTTGAGGACGGCGAATTCAATAGTGTCATTTTCAACACCACTGAGGTCATCTTCAAGGTCAAAAGGTCATATTTCAAGGTCAAATGACTGAATTTTGGTATTTTTTGCCCGTTTTTGTGTCTAACTCGTAAACGGTGAGAGATGGCTGATTGTAATAAAATGCAAGTGTGTAGAGCTGTCCAACTTTGATATTTATTGTCATATATCGTATTACATAAACATTATATGCATGTCACAACACTATGCCTATTACAACTATGTCATGTCTATCACTAGTTGGAGAGCTTTTCTTGCCTCCTGAGGCATCCCAGAGCTTTTTCTTTGTCACTTACATTGAGGACATGAGCTTTCAATAGAATGTTAGCTAAAGTAGTACATGCAGCATTACTACTAGCTAAAGGTGCATCTACAGAGGATAACAGCTCAGCAAAATGAAATTTAGTCGCATTTTAGTTTAGTAATGCTGCATGTACTACTTTAGTCGCAAATTTAGTCGCATTGTATGACAAGACTAAAACGCATTTTAGTCTTGTCATACAAATTATAGGCATTATGTACAAAAAAGACGGTTGACATAGTCGGCACACTCAATCCACCTCTATTCAAATTATCTAGAAACTCAGATGACAACCTCGTTACCATCTTCATCATCAATGATGTCCTCCATACTAGTGCTATCGCATATTTTATAAACAAGGTGTCCTGCCAAATAAACTACTTTATGCTTAAGGGCATCGTCAGACCCCAAGAGATCCTGAGTGTCTTGAGCAGTAATCTCGTCAATGAGTTCACTTCGCTCATCTGGATTTATGAAAGTTGTACAGTTCTTGTCGCAATCAATCACACGAGAACTACATTCGGGCATAATGTCATGCTTAATGAGTGTTTGCAATTTACTATTTAGCTGCAGCCATAATGTCAACTACGTCAATGTAGAAGTTTCACCGCTTCTTTGCCTGGCTTGGCCGAAAAACTTTTCCAAGGCTTCATCTGCAAATATGCAGGAAGAACGTAGTCAAAGTCTTTCTCTGCCAGAAGCAATTTGGCAGCATCCACATTATTACGTGTGGACACAGTGAAGGCTTCAGCAGTTTGCTGAGTTAACTTCAGCTTACGACTACACCCCCTTGCCATGCGCAGGTAGATATAATTTGGCAGGCCTGCTCCAGCCTAGTGAAACTTGTACAGTCTGCTGTCCAAGGCTGTCTGGATTCGTCCGCAGATGGATAGTTGAGAAACGGTCTTTCACGTTCATCATCTTGAACCACTCACTCTTTATCTGGGTGAGGATGATTGTGCCTTCACTGATGCCAGTGAATCCTTGAAGGTCTTTAAAGCAGCGACAGTCTTGTCATTGAACACTTGGCATACAAATGGTACGCTCTGGCGTTGAAGGGGCTTGGGGAAAACAGCAGTGTGCATCAGCTTGGTTAAGCGAATAGGAGTAGCCCGTTCGATCTCATAACCTTCTGAATATCACTCCAGTAAGCTTTGTACTCATTACCATCTACGACAAATGAGAGTGTCTTGCCATCAACAGTAATCCAGTTGTTGCGAACATTTTTGAAGATGTGCACGTAGTCGTACACTAAGAACATAGATTGCTCTTGAATTGACAGCACTTGGCAACTTCCTGGTCTCCAAGTTTTGAATAAACACTGCGGTTGGTATTGCAATTGTCACATATCAAAGAAATCCAAGTACCGCCAGCACCAACTACAGCTGATGCAGCTTGATAAGGAGTCCTTCAGCTGATCGGCAGTTGGTTTTTGCAGGGCAAAATGCGTCGAATATAGCGTGGACCACGAAATGGCAGGCAACTTCAACAACCATAGCATGTGAAGCAAGCATTTCGTGTTCACCACCCGCTGCTGCATTTTGAGCATATCCTACAACATGCCCTCCAGAAAATCGCAATGTCTCGACCAGCTTTACCTCGTCAAACATTAATTGACCAACGCTGCTGTGTTTAAGCTGGTCGAACAAGGTTTTGAGGTTGGAGTCCTGCTGACTACTAGCAAGCATCTGTTTTACCTTTTTTGTTGATGGTAGAATGATTAAGCCGGATCGACTAATCATTTTGTATGCACTGGGTGATATGTTGTGAAGCTGCATTGCGAAAATCATAGTATCAGTATCAAATCGGCGACGATCAGAGGTTTGACATAAGATGCAGCTGCGACAGAAGGAAGGTGAAATGAGGAAGCTCGTGTGCTCAGTCATCCAACAGAGCTGGCTTATTACAAGCTGAAGAATTTCCTTGCTTGTGCATTCATAGATGTTTACCTGGTCAGTTATGGATCTAATCTGGGACCATTTTGAGAGCAGGCTGTTCTTCTGCAAAGGAAAAAGTCGTTGGGCACCTCAATGCCATCTTTCTCAACTCTATTCAAGAATAAAAATCCAAAAGGTGAGTGAACTTGTTGGAAATGAAAGAACTGCTTGACAGTTTGTCCAGTAGCATCAGTTCTTGATAGGTAAAGGTTTTCCTGGTCTTTTATGACGTTAAGCCAGGAAAATAGGAGCTGATTTTAGCACAGAAGTGGTCGAAATCTTGGATATTGTCTGCAGCCTCATCAGCTGCCTGCATCTTCTTAGCTCTTGATTCTGACGTAGAAGATGATGTTGGGCGTGGGGCTGAGGTCACTGCTTCAAGAGCTGATTTCGGTACTCCAGGAAATATTGTTGGGGGTCTTTGGGTCGTTTGCCACCCTAACTGACACCAATCACAATTGAAATGTCTCACAAATAATATATATATATATAATATATATATATAAATATATCCCTTTAAGCACCTCAAGCTTTTCTTCTCATTTGGCATTGCAATATCCATCTCTCCCTCTTCAGGATCTTTTGGAAGGATATGACCTTACATAAGGTCCCATCATAGTTTCCTCTACAACCAAAGCACCTGCAACGACGTGGCATATTGTCACCAAGCAGAAACAACACAAGATCCTGTGAGATCACCAGCTGACAGTTTCTGAAAGAAAACAAACAAACATACATTAGTTAACGATGATAGAAATCAGCAAGTAGGTGCAGTAGGGTGCACAATGTCATGTTTTGTCAATAGACTTTACAAAAGTTTTCCTCTATGAGTTAGACACAAAAACGGGCAAAAAATACCAAATATTCAGTAATTTGACCTTGAAAATATACCTTTTGACCTTGAAGATGACCTCAGGTGGTGTTGAAATGACACTATTGAACTCGCCATCCTCAAAAAACCCCTATATGGATCCCGAGATCGGTGTCTCTCCTAGCCCTTCTAGAAGTCATTTTAGCTGTACAAGTTTCACTAGGCTGGAGCAGGCCTGCCAAATTATATCTACCTGCGCATGGCAAGGGGGTGGTAGTCGTAAGCTGAAGTTAACTCAGCAAACTGCTGAAGCCTTCACTGTGTCCACACGTAATAATGTGGATGCTGCCAAATTGCTTCTGGCAGAGAAAGACTTTGACTACGTTCTTCCTGCTATATTTGCAGATGAAGCCTTGGAAAAGTTTTTCGGCCAAGCCAGGCAAAGAAGCGGTGGAAACTTCTACATTGACGTAGTTGACATTATGGCTGCAGCTAAAATAGTAAATTTGCAAACACTCATTAAGCATGACATTATGCCCGAATGTTAGTTCTCGTGTGATTGATGCGACAAGAACTGTACAACTTCCATAAATCCAGATGAGCGAAGTGAACTCATTGACGAGAATTACTGCTCAAGACACTCAGGATCTCTTGGGGTCTGACGATGCCCTTAAGCATAAAGTAGTTTATTTGGCAGGACACCTTGTTTATAAATATGGCGATAGCACTAGTATGGAGGACATCATTGATGATGAAGATGGTAACGAGGTGTCATCTGA
>CM068965.1:62191451-62202175 GCA_035128595.1 Eptatretus atami | reverse complement strand
AAAAAAATGCCCAAAAACAATCAGACACAGACACAGACACAGACACACTTCAACAGCAAATGTTAATTGTCAAGTCATAGCCTAAAAAACATAGAGAGCACAGTTATCATCTCGATCAAATTAAACCTCACAACCAATTATTTTTCATGCAAACAAGTACAATCAATTCTATATCAGCATCAATACTGTGCAAACATCCAAACGATGGGGCTGTTTATGTAATTTAATATAGAGGATTACATAATGGGGCTGTAATGTCGATCTGTCTACAAATCAAGAATGCATCAACTTCAGGACTATTCTGCAGATTCTCGAAAATGAGACACTTCTGCAACATTGGACAAAAGAAGAAAATCCAGGCAATGGATCCTTGGTCTATCCCTGGGTCACCTGCCCAGTGGAATGCTGATCAAATAGGTCTGTCAATTGTAGCAAAGCATAAAATTGATGAGGAAAGCAATTGTTTTATCACTTTAAAAAAAAACACATTATAATTATTTATAAAGTACCTCCAGTCATTTGTTCCTCTTTTCCTGCCTGTGGAACCAACTTCCCCATTCTCCTTAATCTCATCACTCTCTCCAGGTCTTCAAGACCACCATCCCCAATCCAAAACCATGATCTTTTCGACACCCGTTACCCCCACCCCAATCCCTCCTCGTTCCAAATTTCCAGTTTTCCCTCCTGAGAGTTTCCTTCTGTATCCATGTTGTCCACCCCATACATCCATCTTGTCCACCCTATCTCCTGACCCCATTCCTCCCCCACTGCTTGGCAAAGTCTGCCTCTATCTTGACCTTCAACTATGCTGTTGGTGCCCCCCCTCCCCCACCTCTGTCAACTGTTCATTTTGTCCTGATCTGTTCAGTGTACTCGTAAGCCCGGTGTCAGCTTAGTGGTTAGGGTGGCTAGCTTCGGATCTTAGGGTCCTGAGTTTGAGACACGTTGCCTGCTGAATTAACACCAGATGGGGTTGACTCAGGCTGTCATCCTTCCGAGGTCAACAAAATGAGTACCAGTGTACGGGTCGAGGGGCACATCATCAGCGACACAGTCACAGTTCCAAGAAGTGATAACTACCTGGCAGCCAAGCTGCAAAATGCATGAACAGAACAGTGTACTAGTACTAGCTCTTCCACGAGCGTTGACGATGTATACAATTTTATTTTTTTTAATACATTTGTGCATACCTTTATCGTCGATTCCATGTGGATTAGAACTACACCGCAGAGTTTCCACCATACGATGACTATGGTATCTACAAGAGACAATCTGTAGTCTTTAAAGTTCTAGAAACAAGTTGGGTTTGAGTGCAATGTCCTTCATGTCTCAGTGCACTTGTAAATTTCCTTGAACTCTTACCCCATCTACACAACTTCCCATGGTGCTCCTTCCGGAACATACGCCTGGGCCAATCCAAAATTGTGTGCAAATGGAAACAGAGTGGTAACACACCGGTTCGAGCACCTAATGGGATGCATTCATTATGCCCATATAGCCCTGCGAATTGCCAGCACCGATGCACTCGGTGTAAATGATCGCCAAATTGCAAACATATCCACAGGACATCATGTATAATTCATCAAGAAAGAATGCAATCTGCGAACCGAGTATACACGAGATTTTCCTCTAGCGTGAGCAATTTATCATCAGCGTCCAATGTCCACGCAGCTAACAAGCATCAAACGGTGCGCTTGGGGTTGCAATGAGTGCGAACGGGGGTAAAGCGAGGGGTGGGGTGATGAAACGAGTGTGGAAGTATTTAATCGAAGGAATAACGAGCGAGTGTGATCTCTATCGGGCATTCCCGTGCACCACTACCCAAAAGGTACAGCACAATGTAGTTGCAATCAGAATTTTCACAAATTGATATTTACTTCACGTTTAAGAAGGTTACAGTAACTTTGACCTTGAATGCTTCATCAGCAGGAAAAAAAATAATTAAATAACGAGGTTTTAAATCAAACTTGTGATGTATTTGGTATTTGACCTTTTGACCCAGCTCCGGTAGGGGGGGGGGGGGCGGCAGGGCCAAAAATGATACTGCTCTCCCACATTCTTGCTACCAAGTTTGGTGAATTTCTGCACAACCTTTGAGGAGGAGATGGCGTGACGGACGGATGGACATACAATTACAATGTCCCCCGGTAATATTTTGATGTGTGCCGTGTGGGGATAATAAAGCGGAATGAACAAAGATGAGTGTGTTCACCCCCCATCCCTATATACATATATAAACCTCTTTCTTGCCACTCATTTCAATGTTCAGTACCTTCTTGGTGGCCTAGAAAGCTGTAATATTGCATACTGAGCGACTCTTAGCCAAAATCCCAGGAAAAAATAAAATAAAATCACAAAACAATCGAAAAATTTCCATCAACGAAAATATCCTTAAATAAAAGTAGGCCGGTGCAAACTCGGTTTGCCCGCTCACTGCGGGTCACGTGACCTAAGACAATGGAGCTCACACTGGAAATGGTTGCTCGGCAATGCCCAAGACGAGCCTCTTCCGCCTCTCATTTTATAACTTTTGTCGTATTTACATTAAAAAATTACAATAGCTGTCAACAATTAAATAAAGAGCTCATTCTTGATCTCTAATTGTTGGTTTACTCGAGTTATTTAGCTGCTTACTGCAAGCACAACTGGGCTTTTCAAACAGTCGAAGGAGACCGGACTTTATACATGAGAAAGGAAGCAATATTATAAATGATTCCTCTGCGTTTATGTCTCTGATCTAAGATGTACTTAATTATTGATACGCTTTAAATATTATAGCTAATTACTAAGTATTTAGCAATTTGTTTGTTACTAAGTAATCATAGAAACGACGACACACTTTAAATATTGCACATTTAATTAGATTGCATTTTGGGTCACGTGACTTGCCACGTTGTCGGTCATTGCTTGATTAAGTTAATTATGAACACGGAACATTTTCATTATTTTGTCTTTTGCCTTGCATATCATTGTAACCGAGTACTGTTGAATATAAAAGTTCTTTCACAATCCACTTCATCAAATATATATAAAGCTAATACCGTCATGTATGTATATATGCCTGGTGTTGGCTTAATGATTGGAGTGGTGGGCTTGGGATCCTAGGTTCAAATCCCGCTCAGCTGTTGAATAAATACCAGGTGGGGTTGACTCTGCCTGTCATCCTTCCGAGGTCGGCCAAATGAGTGCCAGCATGCTGATATCCTGCGTCGGAGTGGCAACCCGTTCAGGATTGTACCCAATAGCCCAGGAGACTGCTTCGGCAGCACCAACGCTCTGCACAGAGTATGGTCCCAATGGATGGATGGATGGATGGATGCGTTTATTATGTCTGCATGTACGATGCACCCGGGTCGTTGCTAGCAGTGTGTAAGCCTGCTCCACTGGTCTTGGCTTGTATAATCATAACGCAGTTACAAGTGCCAAGTTACATGTGTAGCGAGACCAAATGATGTGGAGGATACATTTTCAATGAACAAGCAAGTTATGAAATTAATTACTGGTTGAAAAAAAATGAACTTGGGTTCCCATCGTGTGCTGCCTTTTTGGCTGCAGGTCGCATCATCGGTCAAGGGCGCGGCTATGCCGCTGATGCAGTGCCCCTATTACCAGTATAACTGGTGCTCATTTTGCCGACCTCGGAAGGATGACGGGCTGAGTCAACCCCTTGGTGTTAATTCAGTGTCGAATGGGGCTCAAACTCAGGACCCTAGGATCCCAAGCCACCACCCTAACCGCTAAGCCAACAGCAGGCTGTAACTTGTGTTAAAAAAAGAAAAATAAAATAAATGATTGGGGGAATGAATACAGGTACAAAAACCCAGGGTCAGGATGATGTACAAGAATCACTGGATCAATTAAAAGAATGGGAGGTCGAGGTATTGGATGAATTAATGAACAGGTAAAAAGGCCTGAATGCCAAGAGTGCAAAGGAGAATGGATGGATCAATGAGTGCAGCAAATGCAAAATGAATGTGAAAGAAAAACTAAAATGAGTGAAACAATGACAGTGGGGGGGGGGGGGTGGGGGAATGATTTGATTATTCCTAAAGCGACTGACTGAATGGACGGATGTTGAAAATTAATGAATGAAAAGAAAAGAATATAAAACGAATGAAGGTAGGAATAACACATGAAATACAACAGAAAAGTGAATGAATGAATGAAAAATGTAAAGCATCGAACAAAAGCAAATGAAAGTCGGAATGACATGTGAAATACAATAGAAATATGAATGAATGAATTAATGAATGAAAAGCATAGAACATAAAACGAATGAACGGTAGACAATAACATAATTACAACAGAAAAGTGAATGAAAAATGCAAAGCATCGAACAAAAACGAATGAAAGTCGAAAGACATGTGAAATACAATAGAAATGTGAATGAATGAATAATGAATAATGAATGAAAAGCATAGAACATAAAACGAATGAAGGTAGAAATAACATGAAATACAAAGAAAAAATGAATGAATGAAGAATTAATAATGAAAAGCAGAGAACATAAAACGAATGAGTCGGAATGACATGTGAAATACAATAGAAATGTGAATTAATTAATGAATGAATGAAAAGCATAGAACATAAAACGAATGAAGGTAGAAATAACATGAAATACAACAGAACATGAATGAATGAATGAATTAATTAATGAAAAGCATAGAACATAAAACGAATGAAAGTCGGAATGACATGTGAAATACAATAGAAATGTGAATGAATGAGTGTCGAGTGTATAGGAAGAGGAGCGGAGAAGGAATGTCGAAAGAATGAGAGATGAATGTGGGGATTGAATGAATAAGAGCAAGATGATCTGAGTGAATAAACGATTACATGATGAAGAAAGATCAAAATTAGTAAATGAAGAGTTAACTGAAGGAGGGTTGTCCATCATAAAGGGGTTTAAATTGCCAAAGTTGAACCAAACTGATGGAATGAATGAATAAATGAATATGAATGAATGAATGAATGAATCGCACGTCCAAACGACCTTGAAATCGCTGGAAAGTTGCGGAGTGTACTCCAGGGTCCAGAGCGCCCGGACGAGGGTGGCCAACTGCTCGGTCACCTCGCCGTGTAGTCTCGGTGGCCGTGGAGTCCCGTTGGTCGACGCGGCCACAGAGAAGGAGGACGAGGAAGAGGACGTGGCCCGTAAGGATGGCGCCTGGAGGAGCACTTGCGCCTGGAGGAGCGGCGAGTCCGGTGGAGAGTCCGCTCTGAGATCCGCCTTGTACTGACCGAGACCCAGGAATTCGGCCAGGAGGTCGGTGTTGCTCAGGCACTGCAGCACCGCGTTCATGAAGCACGTGTTTCCATGGTTACGCAGACCGGAGACTCCGGGAACAGCACGTTCGGCCGCGCAGCTCGAGCCGGATCTGGAACCCGAGGCGGGAGCAGGAGACGCAGAACGAGCGAGGGCGGAACCCGAGGCGGAACGCAGGCTCGTCCTGTCGGTCCTGTCGGTCCTGTCGGCCTTCCCGAGTCGGAAGGATGCGAATCCCCCATCGTCCTCGGATTCCGCGCCGACGCTGCAGCTCTCAGAACAGTCCGTGGGACCGGGATTCAGGGTGTTCGTGGTGGCGGTGGTTGTGGTGGTTGTGGAGGTTGTAGAGGTTGTGATGGTCGTGTCGACGGCGCTCACGGCAGCGCCGTCCGTAACGTTCGTACCTTGGTGACGATGTCCGATCTGCTCATGAGGACCGGAAAGGTTGGCCAAGGTGGACAAGGTCTTCAACATCCGAGACACGAGACTTCCCAGGTGTTTGAGCGGGCGGCGCTTCAAGGACTTCTTCCGTTTATGGCCGTCTCTCGCGGAGACCACGCACGACGTCTTGGAGGAGGTGGTGCTCCCGCCCGGGAAGCTGCGCACGGGACTGGCGTCCACGAGCTTCAGTTCGGCCTCAAAATCGTCATCGATGTCTTCGGCTTCCGCGAGCGTCACAACGGCGGGAATCAGCAACATGCCGGGCTCGAGACCCTCTGCACCGAGTCTTTCTCCTTGTCGCCCATTTTCTCCATCAACGGCTCCGGAGCGCCGGCGCCCCGTCCTTCGCTCGCCATCCCTCCCTCTGCTTCCTTCTTCCCTGGATCCCCGATCACCTCCCCCGACATCTTCCGCCTCCGCCACCGTCGCGGCTGCCGCGTCCCGGCCCCGACCGTCCGGCTCTGTGTGACGGTCCCGATCTGGAATCGTTGAGCCGAGCGCGCGACGGACCGGCCGCGGCGCGCGCCGCATGGCGATGACACCCGAGACGTTACGCGGCGCGCGCCGGAGGGCACGCTCCACGGCCCCGCCCACTCTTCGTCATCGCCACGCCACTCCTTCGTCATCGCCACGCCCACTCCTTCGTCATCGCCACGCCTTCTCGCTGTTTTTTTTGCTCCCATTCCATACATTTCTTTGCCTCGAAATTACAATACAGTAGCGTACATATTCCGTTCGGTTAAAAAAAAAAAATCAATCGTGTCTTCTTTCTTTCTCATTCGTTCTTTCTTCTCAAGGTTACCATTCAGTATTTTATTGCCTTGTTGGATTTTTTTTTGCCGACGTAGACGGAGCTCGAAACAGCAGCCAATGGATGACGTAATGACAGCGCTCCACATGACGTAATGACAGCTCAAGCTGTTTCATCACCACGTTCATCCTCGCAGACAGGGATACGCGATTATTACTGCTGTCGGCGACTGGCCGCGATTAAATTAATGATTTCAATGAATTAAATGCTACGAAAAAACATTTTTCTTTTGCGGCAACATTTTTCGTCTCGTACCCGAGTCTCTCATCGCCTCAGCCGCCCCAGAGCAGTGGCTGCCGCCCCCAGAGCAGTGGTTGCCCCGCCCCAAAGCAGTGCTGCCCGCCCCAGAGAAGTGGCTGCCCCGCCCCAAGCAGTGCTGCCCCGCCCCAGAGCAGTGCTGCCCCGCCCCAGAGCAGTGCTGCCCCCGCCCATTATAACGCTGCGCACCTGATGAACCCCAACGGGAGATTGGCCAGGTTACATAATTACGAGCTAATTGTGTTTCGATTGATCTGATATTGTTCGATCTGTGTGTCAGATTTGTTACTCTGCCACCGAAGGTGAAGGAGGTTATGTTTTACCCCTTTCTGTGTGTTGGGTAGTCGATGTCGTCGAAAAAAATTTTTTTTCAAAAAAAATTTGTTCTACCTTATTATCAGTATTTCCGTCGATATGTTTGTCTGTCTGTTGGGTAGTCAATCTCGTCGAAAAAAAATGTTTTTTTCAAAAAAAAAAATTTGAAATTTGTTCTACCCTTATTATCGTATTTCCGTCGATATGTTTGGCTGTCTGTTGGGTAGTCGATCTCGTCGAAAAAAAATGTTTTTTTCAAAAAAAAATTTTTTGAAATTTGTTCTACCCTGATTATCACTTTTTCCGTCGATATGTTTTGTCTGTCCTCTGTTCGATCCAGTGCTCCGTTAATACAATGGCGATTTCGATGAAACTTGTTGGTAGGTCATACATGACCTAGTTGTGTGCAAATGAGAACCGTTGCTATGGACACCACGTTGCCTAGCAACGGGACTTTGAAATTTTTTGAAAATCATAAAAAAATTATTTTTTCGAAATCTAAATCGGGCCACGAGCGACTGTGGCATACATTCAGCATATTGTCAAAAATTTCCAGCCGGATCCTATGAAACTGTCGGAGAAGATAGACTTTGAATGAACCCTGGTCGAAAACAATAAAAAAAACGAGTTCGTTATATCTCAGAGATATGAGTCAGATATACATGAAACTGGTATGGTAGGTTCATGGTATGTCTAGTTATGTGTGAGAAAGAAGCGTTGCTATGGACCCCTTCGTTGTCTAGCAACGGCCGAAAAACCTCTAAATGTGGGGGTATTTTAACGAAAAAACAATCTGCAGCATTAACCTTGAAGCTAGAATCATGAATTTTATTGTGCTTAATCTCAGGTCATTCCCCATCGAAGGGCCATCGCATCAGGTTCTATTGGGTAGTCGACTGCCCATGTCCGCCTACCGGCTTGTTTGTTTGTTTGTTGTACAGGATATCTCAAAAGTTGTGGACGGATTCGGCTGAACTTTGTGGAAGGTTGGGTATGTGACCATGAGAATTGATTCGATTTTGGTGAAATTCCAAATCCGGATCTGGATACGAAAATTATTTTATTTTAAAGTGATTCTTCGCCATTGAGAGATAGGCTAACGATATAGTACTGTATGCGCATGATATTTCAAAAATGTATTGAGCCGATATGTTCTCGTGGATCAGGCTTTACCTGGCGGAGGTATGTGCTCTACAGAGTGCTCTTCTGTTATACAATGATATTGTAATTTCAGGAGGTGCAACAGAGCCTGCCGGTCTCAAAGTGTGTGTGTGTGTGTGTGTGGTGTGTGTGTGTGTGTGTGTGTGTGTGGTGTATGGTGTATGGTGTGTGGTGTGTGTGTGTGTGTGTGCGCACCTTCATTTCGGTAAGGGCACAATTCACGGACCAGGATGTGAATTTTCTGTTTTCAAAGTTTTGTGCCGAGGGCTCTCTTCAGGATCGTTACTGAGTCAGACGCTTGCCAACTGTAGTTTGTTGTGTGTATTCCCAGGGATGGTTTTAATATCTCTGTGAGGTTCTTCTTCTTCATGCCCGTGAGGTTCTTCGTCATCACTGGTACAACTTTGGCATTCTTCAACTTCCAGGATCTTTTCACTTCATTCTTGAGGTCTTGTATTTGGTCATTTCTTCATTTCTGCATCGTTGGTCCAAAATCACCGTATTAACACCTCAATTAGCAATGCCTTCTCTTTTTTTACCTAAGTATGATTATCTGTCGCAATGCTTTGTTTTCGATGCTCACACCCGATGGATCATTAGGTCGTACGTGAGCGGTACTTCAATGTATTCAGTGATTGATTTTGGTTCATTTCCCACAATTTTCTGGAATGGAATATCAAAGTTTTTGTTGATGTGCCAGCCATTTACTTCACAAACTCTGTTGTGTTGTTGTGTATACAGCTGTTCTGACACGTTTTTTTTTTCGTGTCGGTCATAAGCGTTACATATCATTCTCTTTGCTAACCCCACCTCCAGCACTCACCTGCCTCTTTCTTTTTTTTTCCTCCTCTCCCCACCCTTTTCTCTCACTCTGTCCCTCATAAAATGAGCACTCTCCTCCCACACCTTTGTCACTCTCCGCTGTGTGTTTGTGTGTCTCTCTCTCTTCTCTCTCCTCCTTTCTCCCCCGCCCACTTTATTGACCTTCAGCGAAGCGACGGGTTTTGTATATTTGCTCATGTTAGTATGTGTCATGTGTGAAGTAATTCCGTGAGAGATAGAATGTGTGGAGCATATGAATGGAGAGTTTCATCTACCCTGTCCCAGGTTTTGTGTCTAAGCCTGCCTTCCCCCCTTTCCTCCAGTATTAACTTTCCCTGTCGTCCATCTATCCTCTGTAAGTTCCACTATCTGCAGCAATCAGCAGCTCACAACAACGTGACATAAGTGGGCCAAGGTTGCCAGAAGGGTAGTGTGGAATTTCCCCGCTCCACGGCCATTGAGCGCACCTGATGGTAGTCCACGCCACCTCCTCCCTCTTCACCCCCCCCCCCTTGCGTGGGGTTATAAAAGCACAAGTACGCACGCTTGGGGCTTACTTTGTTGCTGCATCCTTTGGCTCTCGTTCTTTCCTTGGTAGCTGGTGGTCTCGCAAGTTAACCGTAGTTTGGTCAGGATTCACTCTGGGTTCATGTACTATTCTTGATGAGTTCCTGGAAGACTTTCTTGCAGCTCGGGTTCGTGAAGAAGGCAGTTTGTGGTTCTGCGAGACCTGAGGCAAGGCCAGTGAGAGCACCTTGAATGAGACCTAACAGATGGCTGGGAACATCATTGGAGAGTGGGCCCATACTTCACAGGTGTGCATTTCACAGGTATTTTTGCAATTTTAAGCCGGAGTGACATTTTGCAAGTTTTTTTATTTTGGTTACCATTCCTCCATACATACACCTGTCATTACTAGACATATTGTGACTTTAATGTATGGTTTGTGGCTTGAGTCACAAAAAACAACTCAGAAAATATCCACTTATAGTCTTATACGTATGCTGAATATACCGGGCGTAGTGGCGTGCGCCTGTAATCCGGCTACTCGGAGGCTTGGTTGGAGGATCGCTTGAGGACGGAGCTCTGCACTGGGCCGCGCTATGAGAGGAGCAGGGCAGCCTGGAATCATGGCGAAACCCAATCCTTTATCCCTGTGTCGTAAGAGGTGACCAGGGTTGCGTCAGGAAGGGCATCCGGCGTAAAACTTATGCCAAAATCAGTATGCGGATCATAAAGGATGATCCCGCTGTGGCGACCCCTAATAGGAGCAGCCGAAAGACAAGAGAACAATATGCTGAATGCAAAACATTATTGAGTTAACTGTGACCATTGGCACGTAGCCACTAATTTTTCAAAAAAACTCTAAATTTTGAAATTTCTCAAGCGTGCCAATTTTGTGTTTGTTAGTGTGTTGAATATCGAGTTGTCCAAATGTAAATGGCAAAATGCAACAAAGGTCACGATACCTGAAACATGCACAAAAGTTTACAGACCGACACCTAATTGTGCAAAAACTCATTTTTCAGTCAGCCAGTGTGACCCAGTTTCATTTCGAATCTGGTGAGTCACTGAGCGACCACATCGGTCCTCTACCTCAGAGCTTACACTGGAGCCTCGTGTCCAAAGGCCGCGTTACCGTGTGGATTG
>CM068965.1:62170084-62182587 GCA_035128595.1 Eptatretus atami | reverse complement strand
GGACCTGTCCACCTCGTGTGGTCTTCGAGCTGAGTCGAACCGGGCACCAGCGAGAGGCGAGCCGAATCCATACACCGGCGAGCCGCGATCAGCCTCCTGAGCTCCGACGGCTCCTCACACGCTGGTGAAGACGAGGCGCCGATCCTTCGCAACCCGCTCGAGTAGATTCACCCAAACAACCACCAACCATTTTTGTGCTCTCCGTTCCCTTTTTATACCTCTCGGGTGCGGCTCGCTCAGGCGTGGCCCGTTCACCGTGGGTGGGGCCTGACCTTTCCCTGACTCGGCGTGCCGCCAAGCGAATCGGTGGGTGGGGCCTGTCGCATTCCATGACTTGAGTGCCCAAGCGAGCCGATGCGTGGGGCCTGACCTTTCCCCTACTCGGCGCGCCGCCAAGCGAATTGGTGGGTGGGGCATGTCGCATTCCATGAGTTGGAGTGCCCAAGCGAGCGCGCAGAGAATGCCGGGAGCAGAGGGTTTTCGTTGGTGTTGTAAAAATAAAAGGAAACCCTGACTATCTAAATAACTTCACAGCGCATGAACATTTATTCACCCATTAGACGAGGGAAAGGGAGCTATCTATCCACATTCACTTATTGAAATAACTGAGCTATAGGACCTGAATGTTGTGTGCTCATGGCTTCCAGATTCGCAACAATATATCCCACCCCTTGACAGGTGCCATTGTTACAAGATAATCAATGTTATTTACTTCACCTGTCAGTGGTCATAATGTTTTGACTCATCAGTGTGTGTGTGTGTGTGTGTGTGTGTGTGTGCGTGCGTGCGTGCGTGCGTGCGTGTGTGTATATATATATATACACATACATATACATATATCCTTTTAATTCAACCTCCAGCTTCCACAATCGAAGTGGAATGAGAAGCTCTGAGCTTCAACACAACGAAAAAGTCATTTCGGTCCCTTTAAGACCCTGGTTGAATCCGTTGAAGACCTCGAAGATAGTGACAAGGTAGGCGAGATGGAGAATGAAGGAATGATCCTCCCAGGTGGTAACAAAATCTTTACACTTGCCGCTACGATTGAAGAACTCCAGTGGCTCTTCCCGCAGCTCAGACGCGTTTTGTGATGTTTCCACAGGAGAGCCAGCACATTTCCTTGTGGAAGAGGAATACGCTGTGCTCAGCTCCAAAATCCTCACACAGCAATTTGAATAGTCGAGTACTGAGGGCGCTCGATTTCAGGTTGTTAATCATTTTGACCACCAACGACAGCACGCTTCTCAGCGCCTTCTGTAGAACCTCTCAGTGCCTTCGGAAGAACCTTGCATAACAGAGAAAACTGATGAATGGTACATACATACAGTGCATACATACAGCGTGCAGAGCCACTTCCTTGATGCGAGCTTGAAAACCGGATTTCCATCCCAACATCACAGGTGCACCGTCCATGGTACAGCCTTTCAAGTCAGTCCATTTCAAGCCATGCCTCTTGAAAAATGAATCCATGGCAAGGAAGACGTCATCGGCTTTGGTAGTGGTTTTCAACGCAACCCGAACAGGAAGTCATCTTTCAAGTCCTCTTTTCTGACATACCGAGCAAATACAAGAAGCTGTGAACAATTGGCCACATCTGTGGACTCATAAATTTGTATGGCAAATCCAAATGGAGATTCGCGAATCTCACTGATGACCTGCTCCAAAATATCCAAGGACATTTCTTCGAGTTGACGAAGCACTGTGTTGTTGGAGAGCGAAATTTGGTTCAGTTTCTTTGCGGTATCATTTCCATTGGGAGGATGAGATCTTCTCCAATAGTGTGTGGTTTTTTTCTGCTTGGCAATCCTGAGCGCGACCTTGTATGAAGCCATCACTGCTGCGTTGCATTGTTGGTGAAAGCTCCCACCTGAATTGAGTCTCTGTTTCTTGAGGGATGTCTCTTTCTGCTTGAAAAAAATCAAGATCTCTGTTCTTATCACTGGGGTGAGCTTTCTCCAGATGCCGAGAGAGAAGGCTCTGCTTCAATGAGTCATTGCCGAGTGTCTTCAGGCAAAGCACACATTGCGGAACTTCAATGTCGTTGAGAATTGAAGTGAAACCAAATTTCAACTAATCCTCTGTATAATTGCATTTGGGCTTGCTCATGACATTCACGGCTGTGATCTGAAAGATGAAATGAGATAATATAATGAAATGAAATAACAGGAATAAATAAATAATAATAAATAAATAACAGGGAAAAATTGTCAACTTCACACACTAAAATGAAAAAAAAAATGATATGTTACCGGACTCTCAATGGTAATGCATGATTTTATATAAGGTGTTGAATATTAATATATTATATTGTATATATTATATATATATATATATAAATATATATTATATATGTGTTTGTTCGTCTTTCGGCTGCTCCCGTTAGGGGTTGCCACAGCAGATCATCCGTTATGATCCGCATACTGATTTGGCACAGGTTTTACGCCGGATGCCCTTCCTGACGCAACCCTGGTCGCCTCTTACGACACAGGGATAAGGATTGGGTTTCGCCATGATTCCGGGCTGCCCTACACCCTCTCATAGCACGGCCCAGTGCAGAGCTCCCGTCCTCAAGCGATCCTCCAACCCAAGCCTCCGAGTAGCCGGATTACAGGCGCACGCCACTACACCCGGTATATATATATATATATATATATATATATATATATATATATATATATATATATATATGTTTTTTTTTTTTTATTTTATGCTTGAAAAAGAAAAAATATAGACGCAAAAAAAAAAAAACGATTTTTTGTATACCTTGTCGAGGCTCGTATGAGAGATAACCTACAACGCACAGCAAGGGGGGGGGGGCATGGACAAGAGGGGTGGAGTGGGAATGACAAAACAGTGGGGAACAGACATTAGATCTGTGGAAGGGAGAATGATGGGGCGGGGAACAATGATCACCTGTTATCCCAGAAAACACCCACGCACAATTACACGCACAACCAATGTGCACACCAGCCAGAACACACCCATGCCAAGAATGAGTTTGCTAGATTTCCCGTACTGTATGATAGTGGCAGAAAACCGTACAACACATCAAAAAATCAAACATACAACAAATTTGTCCACTACCATCTATCGTCGGGAAAGTGTGAGCAGTGGTGGAAGTCACTTTCTACCACAGAAAAAAAGCAAAAAAAGCACACACACCAAGGTCATACAATCCCAGACATGGATCTCCAAGGTCTCCATGTGCACCTGAAAATTTGAAATGTACCACTGGTAGTACATGTACCACCGGTTGGGAACCCATAATATACAGTATATACAGTAATTTTGAAGAAGAAGAAGAAGGTGCTTCCAACCAAAAGTAAAAACTAGATTGACTCCGCTAATTTGAGCAAAAAGCAAGAGCAGACCCGGTTTCAGGCAACGTTTCACCAGCTTCACAGCCGGCTTCCTCAGGCATAATAGAATTGGTCTATGGCGATATAACTAGAATGGTACTATCGAAGAGTTCTCAATTCCTCTTGTACATTTGATTAATTTATTAAAAGACATATGCATGCTTATGGAGAACCAGAGGAGATTCAAATATCACAAGCAAGCAACACGCTCTTCCTCTGATTCTGCTGTATTTTTTGAGTTCTTGTATAATATTCAGGGGTAAGGGGGGAAGAACAATATCTGTTTATCCTCGAGACAGAATGGCACCAAGGCTGAAGTTTTGGGGTTCATGGAAGAGATCACACATAGCCTTATTGCAGCGGCCATTTGGAGGTCAGCTTGAATTCAAAGGGCTGGGGAACATTTACGATCTGAAGTTGATCGGAGTTCAAAAAGACATCTGGACATTACCTTCACAAACATGCCATTTAAGCTCGATCCCTGCTTCCAGCCAGACTTTCAGATGCCAATATATCATTCTTTATATTTAAGAATCCCTCAATAAGCTAAATAGAATAATAGATGATTCTATTCTCTTGAATAAAGATTAAAGATTATTTGGAAGGCAAATCTGTTTTGGGGAAGAGGGGTGTTTTACTTGGCAGACTGATAACCTTCCAATACAGTAAAGAGATTTAAGGTTGTTTAAAATGGAAATGTTGTTGTTCGTCTTTCGGCTGCTCCCGTTAGGGGTCGCCACAGCTGATCATCCGTTATGATCCGCATACTGATTTGGCACAGGTTTTACGCCGGATGCCCTTCCTGATGCAACCCTGGTCGCCTCTTACGACACAGGGATAAGGATTGGGTTTCGCCATGATTCCGGGCTGCCCTACATCCTCTCATAGCGTGGCCCAGTGCAGAGCTCCCGTCATCAAGCGATCCTCCAACCCAAGCCTCCGAGTAGCCGGATTACAGGCGCACGCCACTACGCCCGGTATGTTGTTTAAAATGGAAATATATTTTCAAAATTGATCCATGTTGGAGCACATAGATGTAATAATCATGTTGTGTTCAAATACATTTCCCATTAAAGGGTTATAACAATACATTGTGCTCTATGCGAAAAACATTTCCTTTTCCAAGTGAATTATAAATCAAGTTTAATTGGCAACAGTTTATCTTTTTATCATCCTTAAACCCATGAAGCTAATTTTGGAGAAATTTGCACCCACAATTCTTCCTTTTTGTCATTCAGACAACATCACAATCAATTTCAATTTTACGAATTAAATACGTTCACAATACGAATTAAAAAATTTACAAATTAAAAATAGGCAATCCTTGAATGAACATTCCATATTCCCGAGACATCAGCGTCCAAGTGCAGACCAACTTTCCCAGCCCTCCCCTATCAAAGTTGGCCAATAAAATTTCACACAGCTTGCCGATCCATATTTGCGAGGAGGTGAACAGTGATACAAGGACGAAGCCGCTGGTCCAGATGGGTGCTTGCGTACTCGGCATTGTACTGGGTATCAAGGCCTCGATCTTCTTCTGCATGTGGTTCATGATGCCTGGGGGCAGACAGTACCTCCAAAGAGGGTGGTATTGTCTCACTGCAATGTTGCATCTCATGATCAGAATCAGTTTTTTTATTTTTTTAATCGTCATTAATTGATGACAATAACTTGTGGGAGTTTTAGAAAGCTCATGGCATTTCTCCAGTGAGGAAGAAGAGGCGGCTACAAGCATTTCCCTTCCGAAATCCAACGCCGCTTTGCAGAGTAGAGTCTCCTTTCCCCCACCACAATCTCATGCTCCACCATAGTGAACGAGTAACCACGTTTGGTTAAACTTGGTGTTGGATAGAGCATCGGTGGATGAGAGTAGCATCATGTACAAGGTGCTGTTGCCGGAGTCCATCACATGCAGTATAATCAGAGGCATATAGGAGCAGAGTGGCATACATAGTCTCAAACGCACACCACCCAGCATTGCACATCACCAGCATTTCCCACTCTGCGCACTCCAATACCATGGTAGCAAGATGTCCATGTGCTGACGCATGAAGAGATTCCATTAGTATCTCCAACCCAGTGAGTACAGCATGAAAGGGCCAGAAAGTTTCATTTCTTGCAGGTTGCAAACCAATGCTAAAAGAGAGCAAGACCGATGACTGCCTTAGGGATAACATTTGCCCACCGTCATATAACATGTTCCTTTTCAATTGCCTATGCACTTCTTAAATTGCAATGTTGCATAGATCATTAAATTCGCTATCTGGATTGGGATTATCATAAGGAAATGGTGTCTGAACAAACATTGTAGTGGTAATGGCTTTTTCTTTTAAACAGTGATTGAACCATACAGTTATGGTGCATTTGAAGAGTATGATAATTACAAGCAATAACAGCCCAATGAAAATCCGATGCAATAATGTTGCCCACCAATTCTCAAAAATTCCCTTTAGCCAAGACCCAAAATCCCATCCTTTATTGCAATCATGGTATTTTTTTACTCTGCTTTAATTTTGCTATATAACAGGTTCATATACAGTATACTTTTAGTAAAAATTATTTGTTATATTTCTTGTACTTTGTGGAACACATACCTCTGCCAGGCTGAACAGTTTACGTTTTGTATCCCACCGAGAGGCCACATCTGGATCCAGATCTGAGCCAACATCTAATCACCTTTTCCTTGTCACCTAACCAACTCATCCTTCTAGTTTTGTCATAACTCGTGCACAAGTTTTTGAAATATCATGCTCCGTATCGTTTTTGGTCCCATCTCTCAATGGTGAAGAATCACTTTGAAAATTAAAAAAAATTCTCGTATCTGGATCCAGTTGTTCACCAAAATCGAATTGATTCATCCTTGTCGGGCATCCAACCTGTCCACCAAATTGTCTGAATCCGGCCATAACTTTTTGAGATATCCTGCTTACAAGAAAGAAAAAAAACCAGACAGGCAAACGTGAAAACATAACCTCCGTCTACATTCGGTGGCGGAGGTAAAAATTGCATCAATAGGCCAGACCATTGTTCCAGCTGCTCGCCCGAGAGTGCTAATAGCGCCATTCCTGATTGGCCTAGGTATTGACATGCACCATCACTTTGGGTCGAAGTTCCTCATTGACTCTCTAAACAGCCATTATTTTTGCTCTTCTTATTCTGAAATGGAGATTTGAAATGTCTGCAGCAAGATCACAAGGTACTGATATCCCCAGTTTCACCCCAGGTTACATTCTCCAGTTTGTTGGAGACAATGCCACCCACAATATCAAGGCACTGGATGGACAGAATACGTTCCATGAAATGGGGATAATCACAACTGTGACACTTGGAACCAAACAAGAGATGCCTGTGCTGAGGTGTTCTGCCAAAGCTGCAAATGTGGTTGATGTAGAAAAGGTAAATATACACTTCTATAAGGGAAATTACAGTGCATGTTTGGTCTATAAGGAACTCCAGAACCCACATGACAATGACCAAACCTGGAAGGTAGACCTTTTTATAGTAGGGAAGGTCGTTTGGCCCATCCTGTTGCCGAGGGATGACATCTCCCATGGTGAGATTGGAAATGGAGATTAGCATAGTGTCACCAAGTGTGCCATTGGACAACTTGAAGTAGATCTGTATTGCCCTGCACCTGATACCAGAGGAAGCAGCAGGTACCAAAAGCAGGATGAACTCGATTTGCTTATATTAATACTGAACATGCTGAAGAGGAATACTCCATCTCAGGAAGATGAAATTGAAGAGGGAAGGCAGGACGCTCTGATAATTATAATCGTATTTGAAAGGCTGAAGTCTTACCTTCCTGGAAGCATCATTAATAGCATTGAGACTAATCAGAAAAATGAGCAGATAATACCAGTGTTGTCTGATTCCAAAATAGATTGGCTTCACTGACTCTCGTCGTGGATCAAGCTCGTTTTGAACCTTCCCAGATTGAAAACGTCAAGTAATGTTAAAATGCCATTTTGTGCGGTAATGAACTGCCCCAGTGGTTACAGGAGGGTTGTGGAAAGACGTTTCACAGGGTATTTTTATGTGTTCATGAACAGGAATTGTGTAGTTTTACTCTGAAATATCACTGCAGTATCACAGCTTCTCATTTGGTGTTCATCACGTGAACCCTGTTCGTAAGTCGATTTGTTTGTAGGTCGGAAATTGGTTTAGAACAGTTTTTTCTTTTTTAAATGTCGGAAGGATTAATGGGGGAGGATATAATGAGTGTATGTATGTTAACGGGCACCATTAATCTCACCTTCTCTTTGGGTCAGCCGAGGAAGTTTGATCCAAGTCTTTCACGAACCGGCTGGTGCCTGCGGTAGCTAGACAGGTGAGAGACGAGTGTGCAACGGGACATCCAGTTTAAACGTCCATCCGAGGGACGGCACACACATTGATGAACCACCCTGTCTGCAGCAGATGTGTACATTCTCTCAGTTTCTCTCTCTCTCTCTACCCCTCTCCCCCCCCCCCATCCTCTCTCTCTCTCTCCCCCCCTATCTCTTCTCCTCCCCCTCTCTCTCTCTCCTCCCCTATCTCTCTCTCCTCCCCTCTATCTCTCTCTCCTCCCCCCTATCTCTCTCCTCCCCCCTCTCTCTCTCTCCTCCCCCCCTCTCTCTCTCTCTCTCTCCCCTCCTCTCTCTTCTCCTCCCCCCTCTCTCTCTCTCCTCCCCCCCTCTCTCTCTCTCTCCCCCTATCTCTCTCTCCTCCCCCTATCTCTTCCCCCTTCTCTCTCTCTCTCTCTCTCTACCCTCAACGATTTGGGAATACTGACACTGCACAGTGTACAGAATAAAATTTGTTGTATTTGATCACTTTGGTTTGCATAATTTTGGTACATAATAAAACAAGGACAAATGTGTCCAAGAGCCGCGTCATAAAGGTTTTGTCTTCACCAGAAAGAAGAAGAAGAAAGAAGAAAACAACGCGGAGCTCTCTTAGAGCCAGCGTTCGCAACGTGACGCGGCTAAAAAAAAAAGACAGGTAAATTCATTTTTTCAATTTTGACCAAAACACAATCATTGTGAAATAAACGGGAAGAGTTGATGTTCGGAAGCTTCATTAGCTCGGTCCGAGTTCTTCACGCTCCCAAATGCACAATATTTGTTCTCAAATTTTATTGTGAAAGGAAAGGATAAAGGAAAGTGTTATAATTACAATGATAAGTTCACTAATGAAAAACTATCGCATACATGGTGAAAAAACGCGATCGTTTTTCATGCTGAATTACACGGAACCACCTTCACCCAGCCGAGTGCTAACCAAGATGGCGCCCGGTAGCTGCACCGCGCTCAGTGTGTTGTGAATGACAATGAGCATTCTATTTATTTTCAGTTCAGTGGTTGTTAAGCTGTGCGGAGCACTCCGTTCCGTTGGAGTGCTTGCCTGAGCGCTTTGAATCGAGCAAGTCACCTGGCAAGCGGTAAACAAGCCGCTTGCTAACGGAACACATCTCAGACACGATGGAACAAATGATACCTTCTCCTGTGTTGAAAATAATTGTGTATCTACAATAGTTCCAAGTTCCGTTTCTTATAATTGTTTCAATATCGGATTTAAATTACAATTTACTGTTGTGGATGTCAAAGACTCTGTAGAAAACAGTGGTCTTTACTCATACATCGCTCAACTTTACAGGCCGTGTCCTATCCAGAATAAAGCCAAACTGTGAGCACGTAATCGCTGCCGTATTTATCTGTGTTCTCGGATAGAAACAAGCCGACTTCAATAAGGCTTTAATTCACTCAATCAAAGCGATACCTGAAACATAAACACAAACATGAACATTAACATATACAATCCTAATAAGGTAGAAAACGGTACATTAACACTGAATATGTGGTATTCACATTGAATTTCATCACATTCTGAGTTCGGGAATATATGTTCCACCTGCAGTTTGAACTTAAACAAGGCTTTCTTTAATTATTACATGTGGTTTTTTTTCACTGAGTTATTTCTTCTGTTTTTGAGGATATCCTGTAACAGCATCGACCATGCACACGTCTCTGGCTCAAGCGGAAGTGACGTTTCATTTAGTGGCTCACATGAGGAACATGATATACATTCTGTTACACCTCCCTACTTAATGAAGAGGAAGATCATACATTGTCAAAGTGTTGTCAAATGAACAATCAGCATCCACAAAGCTTTCGAAACATGTTCAAACTACTTATTGGCTTGTTCAAATATCCACAGCTTTGGCAGGGTCCAGGTCCTTATCATGTAAAAGACGTTCTTTCATCCACAGATCGGACATTCCGAAAACAATTTTATCCCGAATCATGTTATCCACCTCGACAAACTCACATGATCTGGCCAACGTTCATAGATCCGTCAGGTAATGGCTAAATGACTGCCCATCCTGCTGTTTGGTCTCCCAGAAGTTGTGCCATTCACACACCAGGTTCTTCCGAGGGTTGCAGTAATCATTGAACTGTTTTATCACCTCTGACAGTACCTTACTGTCTGATGTGGGGTTGAACACAAATGTATTATAAACCTCAATTGCCTCCACTCCAGCACAGTGAAGCAAAATGGCGACTTTCTGACTCTCCACCACGGAGGCCTGCCCTGACGCCTCTAAAAACAGCTCGAATTGCTGGGACCAGCGGCGCTAGTTGTCACTGAGTGAGGTTCGTGACGTCCAAAGAAAGGTATGGTGGTGACTTGAAAAGCTTCGTAGTTACGTGAAATCAATCTTTATCCCACCACTAACACCATCTAATGATCGGACCAGCACAAACGATCAAAGCAACGGCTTTTTTTTATGAATTAAATAATCCAGAAGGGAAAATGGTGTGGAGTTCCAGTAATGCCAGATCTCCAAGATCTAGTCACAACACCCACAACAGTATGATTTGATCCACATAATGTGTCGTGAATCAAAATGGAATTTTTGTCATAAATTTACGCTTAACATCGCAGATTAATTAATCAGTAAAACCAAGGAAATTATTTGTTTTGATTGCATCTGTCGAGAAGATGTTGACCAAACGTGCGAGAGTATCTGGGACCTTCAAACCCGTGGCGCCAACAGCGTGTTATGGGTGTTGGCTTGTTGAATAAAACCGCCAAGTGGATGACTATGGCATTGGAGTACGGTGTACATGGACCTCAAGAGTCAATTCAGACCAGAGGATACTGGACATGCAACATGGCTTACTTGAATTAACACTGGTCCCGTGTCCTTTCTTATAAGCATCTGAAACATGGTGTCATAAGTGGCTCGATGCAAGTGACCCATCCTGTTGTTTCAAATGCAGCCTGTGATTGCTGGTTGCATCATTGCTGGGAGAGCGGCTGTGCCGCTGATGCAGTGCCCCGTTTCCAGTAAGCTGGTGCTGATTTTGCCGACTTCGGAAGGATGACAGGCTGAGTCAACCCACCTGGTGTTATTCAAATTAGCTGGGACCTATTCACATCGACTGGACCATCTCCGTATTTGTTGCTGGGTTCCCAGTCACGCATAGCTCACCGGATATCACCGTCGTTTCGTCAGTTCCAGTCAGACGGTTGGTGAGCTGGCAACAGTTGGTGACGGCCTTGCAGCCTTACAGTTTCTCACAGCTCCTAACAGCTGTCCATCGTTTGTGGCTCCTGGTGGTGGGTGACACTCGGACCGTTAATGCTGGTTCTGCTCGAGACATAATCTTGGCGTACCTGATTCTTGGGGGTGACGTCGATTGGTGTTCAAGCCTGTTTGCGAGTGGGTGCACAGCAAGGCTGGGTAATGGCAATGGACAAGGCACACTCACACATTTCAGGACGTTTTATTTGACGTACGACGACCGATTTGGTGAGCGAGACTGGATTTCTCCCTCCTCCCTGAATGATCTGCTGGGTACCCTTGTCTGTGTTTAATCGTTAAATAAGGCATAGTGATAAGCATCTGCTCTTTGTCTCTCTTTCTATCATTGCCTGATTAATTCTTTATTTGCTTGTGATCATTTTGATTGATTTGAATTAACTTATTTTTGCCACACGAAAATAAAAAGTTCTTTTTATTTAATTTTTCCTTATTCATAAATTCCTTGTTGATGTTCCAACCTGTCCATGCTTGTCCTTTCCTTCCATTGATCCAACATTGTCCAAACCTAGATAGACTGGGAGGTAATTACCAAACCAATTGACCTGTCAAAGTCGGCACGCACCAGCGGTTAAACGCTCGGCCGAGAGAGGGAAAGGTTGTGGGGGGGGGGAGAGGAGCAGGCAGGAGGAAAGAGAGAGAAGAGAGAGAGAGAGAGAGAGAGAGAGAGAGAGAGAGAGAGAGAGAGAGAGAGAGAGAGAGAGAGAGAGAGAAAGAGACAGGTGGAGACAGCAAATAAGACCAAGGCTTACCTTGCCGTATTTAACCCCCCGGGATCTTTGACTGGTCAAGGGTTAAGCATGACACCACGCCGCGCTCGACAATTGCGCCATTTCCTGTGTGTTTTGTATTGTACGGCGATGGCCCCGCTTCACACAGGAGCGGCAAAGGTTTCATCGGCTTGAACTGTGTCCTCCTGAACCGGATGGTGCGGACAACGACTGAAGTCCAACACAATAACTGGAGATCGCAGGTACGGGAGGGTAGAATGCAGTCATTGTTGCCGTGTTCGCTTCTTGTCTTGCTTCTTGATGTTGCGGAGTTTCTCTGCTGCTGGATGTAGCTTTCGCAAGTTTTTTTTTATCCACGTTCGCTTCTTGTACATTTCCTTCTTTTGGTAGGAGCCGTCTTCCTGCAAAATAAAGGAGGGAGACAGGGAGGGGAATGCGAGAAATGGGGGGAGGAGAGTGACGCTCTTACCACACGTCACAATACACTTCGGGAGGGGAGGGGTGTGAGGGTGAGGGGGGGGGAGAGAGAGAGAGAGAGATATGTATGTATATATAATGTGGAAAGGGATAAAGAGGAAAGAGATGTGGGAGGAGAGTGCTGCACTGTATTCAGATGGGGTGGACCGAGGATGGGACAGAAAGAGAGGGGAGAGGAGAGGGAGTTAGCAGACAGAAAATGTTGTGCTTTATGAACAATACACACACGCACGCAGGCACGCTTGGCCGATATCGGCAATTTTTGGGGAATTGGCAGATTGGAGTCAGTGTGATTACCGACTCCAGTACGTACTTTATACAACCCAAAAACCTTGAGTAGCTTTAACC